>JAGSMP010000083.1:5022500-5583508 GCA_029286625.1 Parnassius orleans
AATGGTGGCGTTGAGCTTATCTTGGGCCGTCTTTGCCTCGCGAAGTTTGCGGGCCAGAGAAGTGACTTCGGCAACATTTATGTTGCTGATGAAGCTGCATACTAATGAGAAGTCAGCAGCGAAGGTTGAAGATGCCTGAGGGGCGGTTATGGACTTCTGAGCCTGGAGAGAGGGCGCTGGCCGTGAGGCGGCCGCGCTTACAATCGCTGGGGGCTTTACACATACCATTATGGATGCTGAAGGCACCGAAGGGCTTACGCCTTGCCCGGAAGTCCCTTTGACAGGGGCGGAATTGGCGATAATCTAAGAGGGTGCGGGTTGAGACACCGAGATCGGTGCGAATGAAGGGGCAGGTTGCCGAGGACGAGATCTGCTAGCGCTGGCTACTTATCCGCGCCGGTTTACTCCTCCGCGCCTTTTCCTGCGCAGCGCTTTGGTACACCCCCGATAATTCTCTGGGTGTCCCGCTTCGCCGCACAGTACGCAGCTCTGAAGGGCCTTCCAACGTGGGGGTTTGGATGCACTCGGGTGTGCATCCAAACCCCCCGCGATCGCCTAGACTAAGCGTCTAGGCGATCACGGCACACCCGCATCTAGGCCGGGCGAAACTGTTTTTGGCCGTAGAGTTGGCATCGGTGGCATTGGCCAACGATGCCCCTATTTTGGGGAGCTTCTACTGTAATCCCCGTGAGGTTGCAGATTCGGCGGGCGTTGAAAATTTTTTACCTTCCGGAGACAGGTTCAGAATAACTAGGCAAAGGTCTAGATATCTTTTTTGGCTGTGGGGTGGTGCATTCTGTGCACTTCCATGACAGAGAGGTTCTGCGATTTAAGATCGCTGAGAACTTGTTCAGTTTCAAGCACCTTGGAGAGCCCGCGAACGACAACGCGGAGGTTTCGTTCCTCCGCGAGGGAGTAGGTGTGAAAGCAGGGGCGTAGCTACCGCCGTATCAGCCATATCAATAATACGGGGCCCCGGGCTACAGGGGCCCGAATGTGTGTAAGAAAAAAATCGTAAAATGTCATCGACAATCTCACTTAAACTTCCCGAGTACTTCCCGAGTACTCGGGAAGTTTAAGTGAGTACTTCCCGAGAAAAAAAAACATATCATAAAAAAGTGCCCAACGTGCCAACGTTTTTAAAGTTTTCATTTACGTTAAAATTACGAAAGTCAAAAAAGGAATCCCTTTTTTTCGCGGGTGCCCAAAAGTTGGCAACACAGAACGTCTCACGTCACGATTGATCCGCGACCACAGATTATTAAATCCGCGACGAGACGAGACGCGTGTCAGTATACATCAGTTATTGTGGGATTGCCCCGTTTAAGGCCGGCCACATACATTCTGAATTCTGTTTCGAAAAGCCGTTTCGGAATATCGATTTGAGATTCCGTAAATACACCACACACATGTATTTATTTTCCTTCGGAATAAAAAGTTGAGAGACGGTATGCATTGAGTCCACTCCAGATATTCTGCAGCATACAAAATCTATGGAAGACTTGCGTTCGGAACGGCTTTTATCGCACGGGATTTCGAATGCACAGTCAATCATGCAGAAATCGAATCGAAGAAAATTTCGAACGGAAATCTACTGTACGTGTGTGATAGGTCCTTGATTTTATATGGATTTGCTGCGTTCAAAATCCCGAATCGATGTTCCGAAACGGTTTTTTGAAAAGTAATTCCGATTGTATGTGGCCGGCTTAACAAGGCTCAGTTGAGAGACGATAGGTATTGAGCCCAGACATTCTGCCAGCGAATATTGACGACGATTTTCTGATTTTTTTATAGGAGAGGGGGCAAACGAGCATGCGGCTCACCTGATGGTAAGTGACTACAGCCGCCCATGAACAACTGCAACACCAGGGGAACCAGGGGAATTGCAGATGCGTTGCCGGCCTTTTAAAAAGGAGTAGGCTCTTTTCTTGAAGGTCCCTAAGTCGTATCGGTCCGGAAAAATCGCTGGTGGTAATCGATTCCACAAGGAAGTTGTGCGAGGAAGAAAACTTCTTCTAAATCGCACAGTGGTGGACCGCCAATCATCCAGATGGTGTGGATGGTATCGAGAATTCTGCCGCGATGTGCGTTCGTGAAATTTGGCGGCTGGGATTAATCCGAACAATTCCTCAGAGCACTCCCCGTGATAAATGCGAAAGAAAATGCAAAGGGATGCAACATCTCTTCGCAGCGCCAATGAATCGAGCCGATCGGAAAGGACTCGGTCGTCGACGATTCGAGCCGCTCTACGCTGGATGCGGTCAAGTGGAAGGAGCTGGTACTGGGGAGCCCCAGCCCAGAGATGGGAACAGTATTCCATGTGGGGCCGAACCTGCGCCTTGTAAAGTTGCAGGCGTTTAGCCGGCATGAAATATTGTCCCGCTCTGCTGAGCACGCCAAGCTTTTAAGTGGCCAGTTTGGCCTTTTCTTCCAAGTGACTACGAAACTGCACGTCACTCGATATGTCGATGCCGAGGATTCCGATACTGGCTGAGGCAACAAGGGGAGTGCCTTGAAACTGAGGAGATACGACAAAGGGGTTCTTTTCAGCGGTAAACGTGCAAACTTGTGTCTCTGAGGATTAAACTGGACTAGATTTAGTCGCCCTCAATCCGAGACTTTGTTCAGCAAAGACTCGACTTCAGACACAAGTTTGTTCCGGTACTCAGCGACGTTTTCCCGAGAAATATTGGCACGGTCTACAACGACCTTGATGCTCCGATCTGCAAGAAAGCTGGTGATCCAATTGCACAATTTCTCGGGAAGCCCAAAGGAAGGGAGCTTCGAAAGAAGCGCTTTGTGCCAAACCCGATCGAAGGCCTTTGCAATGTCCAAACTAACGGCCAATGCCTCCCTCTTGGACTCTACTGCCTCCGCCCATCTATGAGACAGGTAGACCAGAAGATCACCAGCTGATCGACCCCGACGAAAACCGTATTGGCGGTCACTAATCAGCTGGTGATCCTCAAGATACCGCATGAGCTGGCAGTTTATAATGAATTCCATTATTTTGGAGAACAAGGAGGTGATGGCGATAGGCCTGTAGTTGGACGGGTCTGAGTGGTCGCCTTTTTTAGGGATTGGGTGGACAAAAGCTGTCTTCCATGATTTCGGGACTACGCCTAGGGAGTAGGAGTACCGGAAAAGAAGCGTTAGAACCTGTGCCAACTCCGGAGCACACTTCCTCAGCACAATTGGGGGGATTCCGTCAGGCCCACTCGACTTGTGGATGTCCAGGGAGAGAATTGCTTTGCGAACCGAGCGCTGTGAGAACCGCACATCCGGCATGGAGCACTCACACCGCGGGATGGTCGGCGGTGTGTTCCCCCGTCATCAAGAGTCGAGTTGGACGCAAAAGGAGCCTAAAGGTCGGCTTTCTCTTTTGCGGCGTGGGCCAGTGAGTCGTCCTCCTGTGCAGAGATGGTAGTGATGGCTTACAGAAATTCCCTTGGACAGCTTTGGCGAGAGACCAGAATGCACGGGTTCCCGAAGGAATGCGAACTAGTTTTTCGCCAATTCTGCCTATGTGCTCTGACTTTGCCTTGGCAATAATTCTTTTGAAGGACCTGGAGGCGAAGTTATACTTCTTTTTAAGCATGCTGGTGTTTATATCCCGAGCCACCGAAGCCTCAGCCCAGGCCTGATAACACTCCTGCTTACTGCGTAATGCAGTCTTACAGGAGCGACCAAACCAAGGCTGAGATCTGCCTCCGATGGGTACCACAGATGATGGAATAAATTAAATAGTAAAGTTGTAAATATTTACTTTGCCAAAATGATGTGTCTTACCTAGTTTGAAGAAAAGTGAAATTTTCTGATTGTGATTGCATTGTTGCTGTATCGTTGTTACTGGGTATCCCCTTAACATCCTAAGATTGCAAGATAGTTTTTAAATAGAGAATTTTTAAATACTTTTTTCGAAACTGGATTCCGAGTGTATGTGGTCGGCCTAATACAATCTTGTTCTTGTGATTATACTTATGTTGGTTAATAAGTTTAATTTGTGAAGAAAAAAAATGAGTGAAAGAAAAAGAGATTACATCAGTGGTGGAAAGTCTTCAGCTATGAATGATTTAATAAATAACAACAATTCGCCGAACAAAAGGCAACAAAAGTGTTTCATTAGATTCGACATATAATTATTTTAATTCAATGCGAGCCTTTTTGTTCCTTTTGTGAAAAATCATTACCCTTCATTTGGGCCCCCACAACAAATTTTGATACAGGGCCCGTCTAAAACACGCTACGCCACTGTGTGAAAGCTCAGTTTTTGAGTTTTGAGATGCGCAGTTAAAGCGTGGAAGTCATCCGTTATCGAGACGTGGATGATTTTCTTGAAGTCTATCCACTTGGATAGGTTGCTCCAGCGGGATTTGTCCTGAAAGATAATAGGGGGCGGCGGTTTTTCCTTTCGCTCCGAGGCCGGTTTCCGGTTCACGGTCTTAATCGCGATTTTGGCCGTTTTTGGGCGCGCTGAAGGCGCGGTCTTTTCAGCCGGAGTGGTGTTGGAGGCGAAGGGGTCGAATGAGGCTCGTCACCCTTTTTTCAGCGGGGCGCTTACGTTTCTTGCCCGAGACGAGTGTGAAGCCGTCATCTTCGGGCTTGGCAGGTCTATTTACGTCCGTCTCCATCTCGGAGCCAAACACGGCGTCCGAGAACGCCGGGGAGGGCCTACGGGTGGAGAACGCAGAAGGCACGGTGGACGCAACGTCATAAATAGTATCTACAGACATGGAGGTCGCAGGTCCGGTGCTCGGTGACATGGGGTCGTCGATACGCACATGGGATCAGATGTTCAGCAGCGGGCATGTCTCGCTGCGCTGTCGCTTAAAGCAACAAGCGAACACATAAATTAAAACAATAGAATAGCCGCCTCTGAGGCGGCGAGTGTGCAATAAACTAAATCGGCAGAGCGTGGAGCACTTCACTAAACACAAATACAAAGGGCCGGAGCAACCTGACGGCAGCAATGACGCATAACACCACTGAAGCACTTCCAAGAACATAGATAAATTTATTAGGAAAATGAAAATACGTTATATTTACCTTCATTTTTAATTACTTGTTGTGAAATCGTATATAAAAAAGGAGAAATGTACTTTTGAAAAATAAGGTTAATCTTCCTGTGTAAGTAATTAGAAGTAGGTAGTTATAATGAAATATTGCACATTATTTACAATTTTGTCATTTAATTTTGTTCTTAATGATTCTTTAATTAACACACATTCACATTTTTATTCGGAATAGCTTCTCTAGTACATAGTACTTATAACTCAATGAAAACATATAACATTTTAGTTATAAACTGACGATTTAAATCTACAAATACATTTTTTCTACGACTTAGCTAGTATGCTAAGCTTTTTCTATTTGTTTGGAGTAAAATTTATTTTGTTTATTACATTACACAGCCGAATGTTTTGAGAACCCGAATCAAGAAACCGCTTGTAAATCAGACACCTAGTTCTCAAGAAGTATGTTTTATGTTAAAAAATGTAATTTGACACTGTCGGTTGATTATTGACCTTGGATTGGAGACCTTGGTACGTAATAATTCTATGCCTTGGACCTTGGAGTTATCAAAATACAATGTCGGGACTATTTGACGTAGACGTATTTACTGTTTTTTTTTTTACTTTATTCACTCTTTTACTTAGAATAATTACATACATAATGTACCTAATGACTCAAGTTAAAGTGCGCGCAAGATAACTTTGGGCCAAAATTGGAACTAATCGTGTGCCGCTATCTTACTGTTTATGGCAGGTGTCAAGACAGTGTTAGTTTTCATGTTTTTATTCGTTTTTGCAGTAAATAATCGTTATCACTATGCCGAAAGTGATTAAAAGTGCTGGCAGGGATATTATCTAGAAGGTCAAACGTGCTTGTGAAGAAGAACGAGACAATAACGAGTATACTATACCGTTTTCAAAAGTTATAGCCCGCGTTTGCACATTTGACAGATAATTTTTAGGGCTGCCATAACAATAAGACTCCCCAATTTTCTCGATTTGTTCGTTTTTAGTTTCCTCGTGTCATTGATATCATGAATTTATAATGCATTGTTTTTATTTTGTTTTAGGCGTTTCTGAACGCACCGTCACCCAGATAACTCAAGAGGGTAGTATAGCAGCAGCTTCATCTTCTAAAATAGTGACGCCGGGAAAAACTAGGTACCGGAGGAAAAAAAATTATGATTTAGACGATTTTGATATGTGCGCTATAAGGCATTTAATTCAATCTTTTTACGTCGTGAAGAAAGAGATTCCTACCATAAATAAACTTTGGTTGGAATTGAAAGCTGATATTGATTTTAAATATGGCATAACATCGTTGAGGAGTATTTTAAAGACTATGGGCTACAAGTACAAAAGGTGTCAGTCTAAACGAAAAGTATTGATGGAACGCAGTGGTATTGCAGTTTGGAGAACAAAATATATTCTGAGGCTGCGTTAGAATCGTCAGGAAGAAAATCGACCGGTCATTTATGTTGACGAAACGTATATACATGCTTCATACCACCTTCAAGAATGTTGGCAATCAGAGGAATAGCCTGGTATTCTTGCTTCTGATAGCGTCGGTGCAAGATGGATAATAGCTCATGGTGGAGGTAAAACGGGGTTTGTTGAAAACGGACTGCTACTGATCAGGTCTAAATCCAAATCGATTGACTATCATGAAAAATTTGGGCAATAGTAAGGAGGCGCATTCCAGAGAAAATATCACTCAAGATCCTAGCGAAATAGCTGCTATTACTAAGGCGGCGTTTAGAACAGTAACGACAGAAGAATGGCTCAATGTATGTCTACATGTAGAAAAAATAGAAGATAAATATTTCGAATCAGAGAGGCTGATGGATATGGAAATGGATAAATTTAAAATTAATGTTACAGGCGACACATCCGAGTCTTCTGATGAAGACTCTAGCATGGATTCTGATGAAGATGTGCGAATGGAAGGCGTTGACCCACTGCAGGACCATTGTTTCACCAAATTAACAAAAAATACTAGGTATTCAATAAAAGATTTACAAGGTTTCTATGGACTTTTTATTTCGTTCTTTGTAATAAATATCATAATGCTAATTCAGTTCTGTTTCAAAATACCTTTTTTTTTTAAATTTCATTATAGACACATATCAGTGTTCATTAATCTTAGTAATAGTCATTTCTAAAACGCATACAATATGTACCTGTAATTATGTAAAAAAAAAATTGGAAGTTAAATTTGACCAATTTCTCGGTTTTCGATGGGGCTAAAATTTTGCATATACGTTTAATTTAGATGACAATGCATGGTTAGACAAGTGATATCATTCTAAATACAATATTGTGGACTCCAAAAGATGGAGGACTAGTTATTTTTTACGCATTCCCATGATATGGGTATCAAATAATAGGGTTTGCTAAGAAGAATACAAAAATAAAAGTGAAGCGTGTTTTTTAGTTTTTCTCTCAAACTCGCTTTTTTTAAATTATTTATACTAACGTAAATCTTACCATAGAAACTTGTGTAGTGTAGTTTGATATAAAATATAAAAGAGTTTTGGCGCGAACTTGACCGGTGGCGGTTTGCTGCTCCTGTATTATCGTTTAAATAATAGTTTGAAGTAGATTTTGATATGTAAAAGTGGTGCGATTTTGTGTATTAAGTGTCTGCGCATGTGAACTCTTAGTGGGAACGGTGAAACAAGTGCTGCGATGGTGATGTGAATCTCAAGATAAGATATCTGTCTGCTTAGGCGCCTTGAGATACAATCGCCAACTATCAGCTGTCTGCTGGCTCAAGTTGCCGCCAAAATCTCCCAAGGGCTGCACAATGTGACGCATCAACATATTGTGAAGCAGGATAATTATACATTGTAACTTCAGGCTCAGAAGGGCTAGAACCCAGAGCCGTAAATTCAGTTATAAAAAAGTCTATATTTCTGTCTACGAAATTAGTTGAATTTGAATTCAAGTTTCAAGCACATTTTATGTTAAGGGAAACGTAGTGATCTATACTTTCTGAGATAAGGATACCATTAGCAATGCCTCCTGAAAGTTATCAAGTAGAGGTGCTTTATTTTTTAAACCCTCATTTGATATGGATCGAAGTTAAAGATTTATCTGCGCTAAATGAAGATGGTTTCACATTCGAGCAGATCGGTCTTTACGGAGTATTACCTGTAGAGCCTACATTAGACGTGGTTGAAGAGAATCTTACGACGCAAATATCTGAAGAATGGCTACCAGCGGCATCTGCTACTATTAAAAAAGCATTGATGACAGCTCAGGAAGTCTGGTTCTGTCCAACATATATTGACCGAAGGTATATGTATATTACTCTTGTACTTATTTTAATGATCGTTTTCAGAGTCAAGGCGTAGATTTTAATGAGGTGTGTAATGATTTCGAGTGCCTTACCAACATCTGAAATGCCATAAAGTGAGATGTTGGTCCTTCACCATCTTTTTCACCTTCAGCTTTTATATATTTATTGGTTTTTGATCTCTCTATTCAGAATGGCTTATTGTAAAGTTTTTTCATGGAAGTTTGAGTTACAGTTCTTGAAAGCGGATAAGATTGTAGATGAATAGAAACAATAGCAATGCCATTTAGATGTTTATTTAGTTTTGTAAAGCTCTTTGTTTCTAAGGGACCATGAAAAAGTGTATTTACTGCCAATAAAATTCCTTTTATAAATGAAAAAATCTAAGTTTTTATTTTATTTTTATGTTCTCATAATCTATATAACATGCTCTTCCTAAAATGAACCAAAATTATAAATATAATCATTACAATAATTCTACTTTTTCACTCGCAAACATTTGCTAAAAGTTCAACCATAAACAGTTTAGACATGCGTTTTTTAACCTCATTTTCAAAATTTACTTGAAAAAATATTATAGCATTTTCCTTAATTTTTTTATACAATCATATAGATATAACATTTAGAAATAATATTTTTTTTTTATGAATATACATACATGCAATAAACTATATATAAAAAAGCTAAATATCTCAGAAGGTAGATCTTATTTGAAATCCTGACCGTTATAAATTGTTCATGTAGAGGTGTTTTGTTTTTCCTTTTTTTTTTTTACACCAAAATTTACTGTTGTTGTAACTTAAATCATTCAAAAACATTATCTAGTAAAGATCACTAACATTTCTTACCATTTTTTGAGAGAAAATCCAAAAAATCACAAACACAAAAAGAAAACAATTAGTGACTGTCTATTATTTTTTAATTTGTCTATGTAACCGAGTGAGTATAATTCGTCAGATATTGTAAGATCGTTCAGAATCGAATGAAATAGTTTTTAATTGAAACTATACTGTATTTTTATGTTAATTAAGACGAAAATAGCAGCACGTAATGCGGACGTTAATTCACGTCCGCGGTACTCAACCGTCACGTAATGAGGACGGCTATTAACGTCCGCGGTACCTTAGGGGTTAAAGTAAAAACTATTTCAAACTCGTATTAATTACTGTTAAATTTAGAACAGTTATTGAGTTTTTATGTATGAAAAATAACTATTTGTTAACCTTGAACTAAAATTGTCAATCACTTACTGGAGCTTCATTCTTAGAAAAGTGTTGGTTTCATCTGCAATTCTTTACTTTAAAACATACCGTGGTAGAGCCAAGCTGCATTTATATTATGGTTGTAGCACGAATGGGTCGGCTCGACCAGGTAAGGACCACGCTTGCATGGAATACCAGCATAAAATAGCAGGATATTGAGGATAAATGCAGATGTTTATTGGCCACACCATCCAAAAATAAACAGGTTGGGTGGTAATGGGTTGAAAACTTTACTTTTTAACGCCTCATAAGTTGCCACTACATGGCATATTTATATCCTTAATTATCAAATTTCTTGTTTGCTTCTACTTTTTAATATTTATTTAAATTTTTCTGAAATATTACAATTTAAAATAATTAGCTTTATGATTACATATTATATACAAAATCTATTTGATTTGTAAGTATTTTATGAAAACTAAAGTAGGTACTTAAATAAAAAAAAGGAAAAATGAAAAAAATATTTACATTAATAGGTAATTACATAACGTCCGTTGACGGGGCAGAGGAAGTCGAGATGTATTCTCCCGAAATTGTCAGCAGGATATTTTCACACAAAAAAGATCTGAGAGAGAATTCATTATATGGGTGCCATACTGAGAATATGGCAACCATATATTATATACCTGGTAGTTATATAAACAAACAATATGTTCTTGCGATTACAAGTTACAAGCTAACATTTGCAGTTGTAGCTTTAACAGTGATGTAGATGATTATGAACATGTTTTATACAGCAAAGCTAAGTTTGTCCTTTGATCTGACTTACCTGACTTACCTTTTTCTTTGAGCAATGTTTGTGGCTTAACCTAACTATAATACCCTAGATGGATGAATTATTATATCTACATACATTAATTAAGTTTATATGGATCCCTCAGAATGCAATTTCTACTCTCAATTGTCCATTTTATTTAAAACATAGAAGTAGCTTTGTGCTTAGTATTTGTTCAATTTAACAGGTCTTGTAATGTTAGTCACATTACAAGACCTGTTAAATTGATCAATTACTTACGTAACTTATTACATATATTAATGAACAATGTAACTAAACAGCAAAAGAAAGGTTCTGTAATTATCACTCTATTATGCTGCTCAAAACCATTCAAATGAAATGAAACTCCCTAACATATTATTTTGCAACAAAAAAAGCAATAGAACAGAAGATTCTCATAATTATGTGAGTGGCATAGCATTGGAGCTAGCGAATCTATCAGACTCAAGCGTAGGCATAAAATAGTGAGCCTCTCGGTATTCTACAGGATACATTTTTGGAGAGTGAGCGCGAAAATTTGCATCTCTTAATCCTGCCTCTTTCTTCCACCATCGGACAACCATGTCTTGCTGTGTTGGCGACATACCACGCATTCGGTATACACAGCTTGTATTGATTAACTGATAATGCCTGTATCCTGTTTTTACCCACTAGTTACTCCTTTTGCAGTTCAGAATGTGCTATCTAATCTATTTTTGAATTGGCTTACATTTTGGGTGATTATCTAATCTATTTTGAATTGGTTCACATTTTGGGCTGAGACTACGTTCTCTAGCAGCTTATTCCACTCGGTGACTATACGGTTACAAATGAAGTGCCTGTGAGGGTTGTTGTTTGAAGCTGGTACTTAGCTTAAGATGGTGGACCCTGAGGTGAGTGTTTTCATTACGAATAAACAACTTCTCAAACTCCTCAATGTCGTAATGTCCATTTAAGATCTTAAAGGTCTCGATTAGATCTCCTCGGTCCCTGCGGCTTTTTAATGTTGTAAGTTTTAAAATTTTCAAACGTTCTTTATAAGACTGCCGTTTCAATAGCTGTGGTACTTTAGTGAAGCCACGCTTTACTTTTTCCAAAGCTTCAATTTCCTTGATAAAGTAGGGATTCCAGACTTGAAATGCGTATTCTAATATTGGCCTGATAAATGATTTGTGGATCTTAAGCATCATTTCCGGTGTTAGCATAGCGAAAGCTTTTCTCACGAGGTAAATTAGTCCTTTAGCTTTCTTGACAATTGTTGATATATGCTCTTCCCACTTTAAGTCTTCTGCAATTTTTACTCCTATATCTGTTTGTACTTTAACATCTGTAAGTGACGCTCTGCCCAGTTTATAGCTAAGAGGATGGTTACGGTTACCTATGTGTAATACTGTACATTTTGAAACATTGAGATTTATGAGCCATTCCTTGGACCAAATAGCTATTTTATTTAGATCATCCTGAAGGCGGTAGTAGTCAATTAGTGGAATTGCAAATATTTTAATATCATCTGCGAAGATGCTGACATTACACTGTAGGCAATGGGGAAGGTCAAAAATATAAATAATGTACAATACAGGGCCTAGAACGGAACCCTGTGGCACTCCACTATGTTTTTCTATGTGATCAGACTTCGTTTCACCAATTCTTACTTGTAGGGTTCTCCCACGCAAAAAGGACTCGATCCAAGCCATTATTTTTCCACATATTCCAGTTTCTGGAGGAGTCTGTTTGCGTTATTGTTGTTAAATCGTGAGATAGGTTGCATTTCTTCAATATAGCTACTGGTATATCGTCTGGTCCCAGAGATGAATCTGTTTTCATTTCTGAAATGACTCGGTTGACTTGGTCTGGCGTGAACAGAATTTTTCAGTGGAATCCTTTACTCGAAGTGTCGGGTCTAATGTAGGCAGTTGGTCATGCAGTTCTGTTTGGAAAACACTCGCGAATTGGTCCGCAAATACCCTGGCAATTTCGTGGGGTTGGGTCACAATTTGTCCTTGCTTGTTTAGCAAAATAGTAGGAATGCTTACTTTTGATGTTACTTGTTGTCTTATATAGGAGTAAAACTTCATTGGTCCTGCATGCAGTATTTCTTGTTCGTAGGTTGGGGTTGGGGGTTTTTCTATTTTCATTAATAATTGGTTGTTCGTGTTTCTGTAGTCTCTATAATGTTGTTCTAGTCCAGTCAGCACATATCTGTTCCACAAGGCTATTTTGTTATTGATGAGGTTTTTAGTTTTGTTTCTAACCCAGGGTTTGTTTGTGTTATTTAGACAGATATTCACCGTGGTACGTACAAGTTTATAGCTTCCATCAGTGCTCCATGAAGGGTTTCAAATTGTGATTTCACACTCCTTTTGTCTGCCATAATTTCGGGTAACATTGATAACAATTTAGTGTCTATTTTGTCGTAATCGGCTTTGTTAAAATTTAGTCTGGTTTTATGTTGCGTTTGTTGGTTCTGCGTTTGCAACTCTATAGTAGCCAATAAGCAGGTATGATCGCTTTTACCAATAGGGGGGGGGGCCTGGTGATCGATACAGGCTATAAGGGAGTCCTCATTTGTTAATACAAGATCCAAATCTGAAGGTTGATTTCCTTGACGATACTTAGTGTGTCTATCTACTATCTGTTGGAGTTCACTGTTTCTGTACCTTTACTGTTTCTGTACCTTTACTGTTTCTGTACCATTGTGTGAAGTTACTTTCTATTGGTGTAAGATATCCACTGTCTTCTAGTGGCCACTTCGCTCTGCCATAGTTGAAGTCAGCCATTATTACCACAGTGTTAGACTTGGATACATGATGAAGTTGATTGAGTAAGCTGTTATATTGAAGAGTCATGTCCTCTATATAGTCCACATAGTAAGAACTTTTTATTTCCGATTTTAAAGTCAAGCCATAAACATTCGGTTCATATTTCTTGTTGTAAGTGGTATTTTGTTTTATTGTCAAGACGTCAATTTCTTTTGAGGCATATATTCCGACTCCTCCACTACGTTTGCCTATTCTGCCATCTCGGTATAAATCATATCCGTATTTTTATCATTGAGTCCGTTATATTTGGCTTGAGCCATGTTTCAGAAATTATTATCAGTGCAGAATTTATCGTATTAACTCTGGCAATAAGTAGATCCAGTTTAGATGTTACTGATTGTATATTTGTGTATGGTATTGATATTTTTAGAAATTTTGGTATGGCCTTAGGGATTATATTATTTGTTTTGTTAGATTGTTGTAGTGTAGGGATTATATTATTTGTTTTGTTAGATTGTTGTAGTGTCCACAATGGTGGACCGCCAATCATCCAGATGGTGTGGATGGTATCGGGAGTTCTGCCGCGATGTGCGTTCGTGAAATATTGCGGCTGGGATTAATCCTAACAATTCCTCAGAGCACTCCCCGTGGTAAATGCGAAAGAAAATGCAAAGGGATGCGACATCTCTTCGCAGCGCCAATGAATCGAACTGATCGGAAAGGACTCCTTCGACGACGTTTCGAGCCGCTCTGCGCTGGATGCAGTCAAGTGAAAGGAGCTGGCACTGGGGAGCCCCAGCCCAGAGTTATAATGCCCCAGCCCAGAGTTATAATCAGTTTCGTCCACTGTTTTGTTTAGAAACTAAATTATTCTGGAGAGCCTAGTTATTATACCTCAGCCATTTGACAGTTGATGATAATGTTGATTTGTTTAAATTTTGTTTTTCAAACAAAAAGCATTTTTTTGTTTTGATATAAAAGAATTATAACTATTAAAATACTTTTATTACATACACATTTTATTTATTTAATAGTAACCAGATAATTATGAATGAACATTATTATCTTGATAATTTGCAACCTTGGTTTGTTTCCCACTTAAGCCTCTTATGACACCCATGAGATGATTGGGGTAGTGGATATTCTTACTCCACCAATTTAGATATATAATTAAATTATATTTTTAAAAATCATAAAATGACAATGTTTTTAAATTAACATGGCTCACTTGTTTTAAAGTTTCATATTTACTTTATCTCTTTTTTTTTTCTCTTTAAAAAACGTTACCTCCACACTAGGATTTTCTCCTGTATCGTAGAGGCAGTTTACATACATAAATTTCACAAGAACAAACATCTAGACCCGGAACAATTATTTGTAGGCCATACAAATACTTGTTTAAATTTACTTTATCTCTATTTGTATCTAACATGCTTTCTTTTGTCCATTTCAGATCGTCAATATTTGATGATAACATTCATAAATATGGTGAACTAATACTAAAGGACCATAATAAAAAGCTGAAACCATTGTCAAAGTTATTAGTAAAGTCAGGCTTTGCTGCTTATGATATGTGTTTATTTCACCAAGCATTAGGTTCGGGTAAAATAAACACCAAGTTGCAAAGTTCTGAAGCTCAACATGTTATTAAGGAGATTGAAAATTACTATAAAAAGAAGAAGGTACCAAAAAAAGACTGGGAGGAGTCTATGAAAACTCAAACTGTTGTCGCACGTACATCTCAGGAATTAGAATCAGCACTAACCACAATGAACCTACAGAAGCACAATGCTGATCTCATTTCACAACTTTTAAAAAATAAAAGTAAAGATTTTAACATGTGTAAAGGTGTAGATGAGGAATCTGTAGGAAGAGCATATAAAGTAAAAGAACGAAGATGTAATCGTGAAACCAAAGAAAAAGAATTAAAAGTCTCAATAAATGGACCTGAATCTAAATCAACATTGTTGCAAAAGAAGCTTGAATTGATAGAGTCAAAAAAGAGTATTAAAGACAAAAATGACATAAAACAAATAGAGTTGAATAATTGCAAAAATGTAGGAGAAAGGATTAAAAGTCAAGAAGGTGATATGTCCAATAATGTATCAAGTGAAAGTTCTTACTGTCAACAATCTCAAGAGCTTAGAGACATGGATAAAAAAGGTAAAAAAAATGTTTCTTATTGTTATTATTGTTACAGTATATAATTGAATAATTGAATTGTTGTAGAATAATTACAACACTGTAGAGGATTGTTGAGTGCAAAGCCTGTTTTCTTTATACAACGTGTTACAAAATACCCCGTAAAATTTATAATTAATTATCAAAGCCAAAATTTTGTCAACCCCAGTAAGCTGTCATGTCAGGGAACCAGATTATTTAACAGAAAGGCCTATGTACCTATTTTACCTAATAATTGTCTACTTTAATAGTTTTTCTATTTTTCATTCATAAATGTTTGCTACCTCAATACAAGGATGTCATTATACTTAACATTTTTTGAAGCCAGTACTTGGGCTTCAATAATGTCAAGTTCAAAAAAAAAAATTATGTTGTCAATTTCAAATCTTCTAATCGATATCCTACAACTGTTTTGAGTTTTTTTTTCCAACATGTTTTGCAAAATAACGATGCTTTCTAACTCGGAATATTACGATATGATGTTATGCGTAGGCCATGAAGATAGCAATTTAAATCGTGCTTTCATGAACTGTATCGGCAACGATTTATCGATGGTAGACCCTCCACTGAACAGCGAGAGCTGCCTTCGTACCAGTGTTTTCTGAACATGTCAAGACGACTACATTCCACCGGTTCTTTTCATCGGTCTACTGGAAGTGAACATCCAAGCACAGTCGACGCCAGGCAGGCCAAATTAGTGTTAGAGCATTTTGAAGAAGAGCCGACCACAAGTACGAGGCGAGCCGGAACAAGATTCGGTATAAATCACCTTTATCACTATCGCCGTACACAGGAGCTGATACCTCCGATTTTGCACCCAGGAGGAACTTCTGCAGTGGTACCTCAGGCAGTTAGAGGAAAACCTAATTACGTAAACTATGTTCTTTGGACGGCAACGAGGCAACATTCACGAGGTCAGGACTTTCAAATATGCATAACGATCACGTTTGGGCTCGCGTGAATCCACATACTTCACGGCAGGGTAGATTCCAACACCAGTGGCGGCTGAATGTGTGGGCTGGCCTTTATGACGGGCATGTCATAGGTCCCGTCATATACCATCACGTCTGAACGGTAGCAACTATCTAACGTTTTTACAAACTGAATTCGAAGAGGCGATTGACGACTTTCCTGTGGCTGACTGGGATTTCTTTGAGAACCAAAGAAACATGGTGTTTCAGCATGATGGAGCTCCAGCACATTTTGCTCGCAACATACAAGAACATCTTAACGTTCGCTTTCCGCAAGGATGGATCGGCCGCGGGGGACCGGTGCTATGGCCTGCTCGTTCTCCGGACCTCACACCCTTGCACTTCTTTTTATGGGGTTATGTGAAGGAGAGAGTGTATTTCTCCGATTGCCCAACGTTGCCGAGATGGAACAGCGTGTTAGGTCAGTTTTCGCATCAATAACACCGACGATGGTGCGAAATGCCACACAAGCCATATCCCGACGAGCGAGGTTGTGTATTGCGCAAAGCGGGGCACACTTTGAGCCGTTTCTGTAAATTTGACGTTTTTTATTATGAAAAAGTAAGTGTTCGTTTAGGTTGTTTCGTTAGGTTAGGTCTTTTAAAATTTTTTGTCGTTCCGCGAATTAGGTAGAAATTCTGCGTAGTTTACTCTTTAATTTTACTGAAATAGGGTTTGCACATCAGTGAAAATAATAATATTTTTTTATTTTTTTGGGGTATGTTATACAGCGTTACTACGGTTCTTAAATATTGTGAATGGACTCGTTATAAGGCCCCATTTAACCTCATTTCGGCTTTATGGGTAGTTTTGTAACACCCAGTAGAATAAGGGTGACAAACAAGTAAATGTCCACCTGATGGTAAGTGGATGCTGTGCCTCATAGATATCTACATTCATCCTTGATTAAGAATCAAAATGCAGAGCATTGTCATCCTTGGTCTAAAATAGAATGTCCCTTTTTACTGGAAAAAGGGTCTTTGGTTCTTCACACTCACTATACAAAAAATAGCAGCATTAAGCTGTTATTTTACGCTGGTACTCTCTAAGAGCGTGGTCCTTGGGCCGACCCATTTGTGTTACAACCATGATATAGCTGCAGCATTTGTTAATACTGTTTCCTATCCCCATTCTTTGAGATTTGCATTTTGAATTTTATTTGATGATTCTACATTATCAGTTGGTCATCAGAGCATTGTGTGTCAATTAGCAGAGAATTCAGGATAGATATTTAGTGCCCCAAAAAAAGCTCTTATATTCTCCCATGCATATTATGTTGTTTGTTATTGTGGTATCACAATGTCAGAATGTGAGTGATAGATAGTAGTGCCAGTGTATGCTGATGTAAGTGTAACTTGTGTTCAGTGTAATGGTATTGATAAAGTTCGAGGAATGGAGGGGTAAGAGAGGGTAGGGGGATTTTTTTTTAACTGTAAATACTTGGTGACACAATACAACTATAAATACTAAGTTTCAGCCTGATGGGTTCATTAACCTTTGAGATATCACAGGCTAAAAAAGTCTATCAGAAAGTGAACGCTAACTATTCAGAAAATTGAGTTTCGTGCCGTGATTAAGTTCCAGCAAGGAAAAACGTCACATATCATAATGGAAGAGATGTCATGTGTTTACGGGGACTCTTGTCGTGAGTTAATTTCATGCCCAAACCAGGTAAGAGCGACGATACAGACCCTAAATCCTATAGACCCATTAGCCTCACATCCTTTCTCCTAAAGACGATGGAGAGGATGTGTGAAAGGGAATTAAGGGGGTCGGCGCTAATGAACTTACCGCTACATGATAAGGAACACGCCTATAGCTTAGGTGAATCGACAGAATCGCCACATCTCCAGGTAATATATATACAAAGATTGAAGAGGCCATCCAAAACAAAACAATATGTCTAGGTTCCTTCATAGATATAGAAGGTGCTTTTGACAGAACAAACTTTACCAGCGTAAAAGCTGCACTAAGTAGACATAAAGTTGAACCGGCACTGATTGACTGGATAGTTAACATGCTCAGTACACAAACAATAAAGATTGCTGGTGAATCTCAAACAATCCAGATTAAGAAGGGATGCGCGCAGGGTGGGGTTCTTTCACCTCTCTTGTGGAATATGGTCATTAATGAACTCATCAGCAAATTAAATGCCAATCACTTTTACACAGTAGGTTATGCAGATGACCTGACAATACTGGTCTCTGGAATGACAGCAAGCATGGTGTGCGACCTGATCAAAGGGGCTCTCCGTATAGTGGAGAGATGGTGCAGGGAATGTAACTTATCCGTTAACCCAAATAAAACGGTTCTAGTAATGTTCACACAAATCAAATGCTGAATAACTATCACCTCCCAAGTTTCTTCAGCACAAAACTCCAGCTATCCTCTGACGTAAAATATTTAGGTCTTACCTTGGACAATAAACTGAACTGGAATAAACACATAGAAAACAAAATCAACAAGGCTAGTATAACTTTCTGGAAATGCAAAAACATGATTAATAAACGATGGGGTCTGACGCCTAAAATTATACTGTGGCTATACAAATTCGTGATTCGGCCCATGATCACATACGGTGCTCTGGTATGGTGGACCAAAACAAATGAAGCCACCACCATTAAGAAGCTTCAGCGTTACGAGACACTGGCATTTATGGCTGCCACGGGTTGCATAAGAACTACACCAACAGCAGCCTTAGAAGCTATGCTAGAGCTAACCCCGCTTCACCTACACATACAACAAGAAGTGACTTTAGCTGCTATCAGACTCAAGACCCTAAATCTATGGAATAAGAGTACAGTCCCCCATACAGGTATAATTGACAGAATTTATTCCCATAAAATTCCCATCTTACAAGCCAAATATGATAAGATCCCTAAACAATTTGTGTTTGATAAGAAATACAAAATACAATTAAATGAAACTAACCAGCTAGAGGGTTTAAACCCAAAAGAACTCAGAATTTTCACGGATGCGGATAGTTCCAAAACAAATGAGGGTACAGGATCTGAAACTTTCTCGGAAGACCTCAATATCCACATATGTACACAACTGGGTACCCACAACACAGTCTTTCAGGCAGAATGTATGGGTATCATCCAAGCGGTCATAGCAATAGATGCTAGGAAAGTAAAAGACACCTCCATCAGAATACTGACTGACAGCATGGCGGTACTACAAGCTCTGAGTTGCAATGTGGTAAACTCGGGACTATTATATGAATGCCATTAACGACTAAACGAGGTATGCAAACACAACAATGTGACTCTGCTAAAGGCACACAGTGGATCCAGGGGCAACTACACAGCAGGCAAACTGGCCAGAAGAGGATCGGCTCTGGCCACTATAGGGCCAGAAACAATCATACCAATCCCCTTTTTTAACGTTTGTTCACTGGTACGTAAAAATCTTCACTAACCAACACCCTCAGCTTTGGAAAAATTTTGTAGGCTGTAGACAAGCTAGGGAGGGCCTGCCTGAAGTAAACAGTCGTTTAACCAAGATTCTAATCAGATTGAACAGGCCACAGATCAGAATAGTAACAAGTGCTATCACAGGACATGGCTCCTTTAACAAACATTTATTTATCATAAGTGTTACAGATAGTCCCCTGTGCATGCCCTGCACAGGGGACTATCTGTACCACCTATGGGGGAGGAAGAAACGGCGGCCCACGTGTTGATGACATGTCCGGAGGTCGCTGCATACAGGGCTAAACATCTCTGCACGCAGGGATCATCGCAACCCGAAGTTGCTCGCAACATCAAAGGACTGTTGAACTTCTTCGGGGAGATTTCAGGGCTCGAATAATTGCATTATTCCTGCCCACACGCAAAATACGCGCTTAGACGAGGAGTTACGGAAAACAGATCGTCGTTATCTTATCTTTACGGGGACTCGTTGAACAAAGTCTCGGACTGGGGGCGACTAAATCTAGTCCAGTTCTATCCCCAGAAGACACAAGTTAGCGCGTTTACGGCTAAAAAGAACCCCTTTGTCGTGTCTCCCTCAGTTTCAAGGCACTCCCCTTGTTGCCTCAGCCAGTATCGGAATCCTCGACATATCGAGTGATGTGCAGTTTCGTGGTCACTTGGAAGAGATGGCCAAATTGGCCTCTAAAAAGCTTGGCGTGCTCAGCAGAGCGGGACAATATTTCATGCCGGCACACCGCTAGCAACTTTATAAGGCGCAGGTTCGGCCCCATATGGAATACTGTTCCCATCTCTGGGCAGGGGCTCCCCAGTGCCAGCTCCTTCTACTTGACCGCATCCAGCGCAGAGCGGTTCGAATCGTCGACGACCGACGATTGCGAAGAGATGTTGCATCTCTTTGCGTTTTTTATCGCATCTACCACGGGAAGTGGTCTGTGCAATTGTTCGGACTAATTCCAGCCGCTCAATTTCACCATCGCACATGGCGACAAAACTCGCGATACCATCCATACATCTGGATGATTGGTGGTCCACCAGTGTGCGATTTAGAAGAAGTTTTCTTCCTCGCACAACTTCCTTGTGGAATCGACTACCACCAGCGATTTTTCCGGACCGATACGACTTAGGGACCTTCAAGAAAAGAGCCTAATCCTTTTTAAAAGGCCGGCGACGCATCTGCAAGTCCCCTGGTGTTGCAGTTGTTCATGGGCTGCGGTAGTCACTTACCATCAGGTGAGCCGCATGCTCGTTTGCCCCTCTCCTATAAAAAATATAACCCTTTTAAAAGTGCTTGACAATATTAGTGGGTTTTATGCTCTCAAATGCAGACTCAATTGAAGACGATCAGCGCTCAGGCCGACCAATTGTAGCAACTTCTGCAGACATTGTTGAAAAAATTTAAAAACTTGTTCTTGAAGATGCTAGTCTGAAGAAAAAACTTGTCGCTTGACTGGAGTATCTACGACTGTTTTGAACATTCTCCATTGGCATCTTGGCATGTCTAAGGTTAGTGCAAGATAGGTGCCAAGAATGCTCACACCTCTTTTACGCGGGTTTGAATCCCGCATGGCAAAAGTATTTGTATGGCCTGCAAATAATTGTTCCGAGTCTGGATGTTTGTTCTTGTGCAATTTATGTTTGTAAACTGCCTCCACAATACAAGAGAAAATTCTAGTGTACCGTTTAAAAAAAATCAGCGGATCGAGTATTCGAGCGAGTTTTTAGACCTGTGTAATGAGTGAAGGGACGAAATTATGAACCGAATCGTGACTGAAGATGAAACTTGGATTCATCACTATGGACCTGAGGCAAAGAAGGAGTACATGCAGTGGCATAAAAAAGGCGCAGCACCGCCTAAGAAGTTCAAGATGTTACAATCGGTTGCAAGATTAATAGCTTCAGTTTTTAGGGATTCAAAGGAGATTTTATTGATCGATTATAAAGTCAATACCACGAGACAGTATTACCAATACTCTACGCTATTACAAAAATTATAAGATACGATTAAAGAAAAAAGAAGGGGAAAGTGGTCTCGAGGTGTGCTCCTTTTGCACTACAATGCACCCATTCATAAAAGTCATGTTGCTATGGCTTCCTTACACAAGTGCGGCTTCGAAACTTTAAACCACCCTCCCTATAGTCCAGACAATTATTTCCCTACAGGTAATTATTTGTTCCCAAATATGAAAAAGAGCTGCGGGGAAAGAAATTTATAGATGACGAAGAAGTGAAGTCGGCAATTTCTGCCTATTTTGTGGGCCTTGACAAAACATTTTTTTTTCGAAGGTATATTAAGTTATTTGACGGTGTGAGAAGTGCATTAAGGTTTATGGAGAATATATCAAAAATGAAAAATAATTTCAAGTTTAATTTTACCCCCTTTCCCTTTCATTCCGCGAACTTTTTGACGTTCCCTCGTATAAATGTCGCTGGTGACAAGATGGCTGCTTCTTTCTTGTTTAAATGCTAAGTATAGCCATTCAGCGAGGGAACACAGCCACTTTTTTGGTACAAAATACCAAGGTGTAGCGCTATGTTATGACGATTATAGGTTTTAGGTTTTTTAATGTCATAAATATTTTATATTATGTAAATATACCTGTCTATCTGTTTGTATTCTCAGTGCAAACTTTAAAATACAATTATGTCTCAAAATGTAATTATATCTCAGAATTGCAGCTTAAAAATTTATCTTTAAAAAACATCATAAGCAATGCAAAAAGTAATGCAATTTAAATAGTAAATAAAGAATTTTTGGGTTACAATTTTCAACAGTGAAAACATTAATTGAATTTTTACCTAAACATGAGGAAATATATGCATAAAATCTATGTTATAATTTATGTTTTTGTAGAAAAGATGTTATTTTTTTTAAATTGGTATTTTTAATTTCTTTCAAAGGAACAAGATTTGAAAAGCTATCTAAAAAACAAAATGTTTCCACATGCAATAAGAAGAGGGTAGGGTATGGACCACCAGGAATAGATTTCTCCAAGTTAACATTGAAAGATTTGGACAGCAACAGTGTTCCAGAGCATCCAATAATTCGTGACGAAGATGTAGAAGAAACAAATCATAAAGAAGATATTTATGCAAATGTGGATTCCAATTTAAATGTTGAAATTAGTAATAAAAATGTGTTGAATGCGATTCAACAGGATATAAAAATTACACCGACATTTGAATGGGTAAGAAAAATTTCTACAAATAGTGTAGATAATGTAGTAAGTAAATTTAATTCAAGCAAATTAAGTGATGATACTTTTAGTGATAATGTAATAACATCACCAAGTACTAAAGTTTTACAAAAAAAGCTAATTTTACATGAAGGGATAGTTACAAAAACATTGAACAATTCATTTAATTCCTGCTCTGATACAACAAATAAGGATTCATCTTCTAGTTTGGAAGATGTTAAAGCAAAGCAAAAGGAAAGCAAAACACAGTTCTCTAGGGATTCAGATGATGATGAAAATATTGACGAAATTATTAAAAAACTCAATGAAGATTATCCAGTTGCAAATGTATCTAATGATTTAAAACATAACAACACAGACCCCAGTATCTTCAAAGATATGAAAAATTCTGTAAATCCTTTTAAAAACATAGACCCTAACATATCTTTGTTTGTTGATAAACTTGTGACACCAATGCTAATGGTACATACAAAAATGAATAAAAGAATAGAGCCAGTTTATAATCTTAGGGATGTACATTTTAACAGTCATATTCATATTGTATTAAAAAACATGTTAGTAGAGCGACCCATGAAGTTGCAAACTATTTCTTGGTTTTGTATATTGCGCGGGTATAGTATGTTTATGATTAGTCCTGTAGGAAGTGGAAAAACCCTAGGATATTTACCGGCTGTTTGTCGTTTAGTGTCTGATGCTAGCTCAGATAATTCCGTAAGTGTTGGCCCGACTTGTATTATCGTTTGTGCTACGGCAAAATCTGTAGCTGAAGTTGAAAAGATGGCCAAAATGTTTTTAGATGTTCAAGGGAAGGTTCTGTCTTGTTTTGCAGGCGTTGATGAATCCTACGTAACTACATTTCTGTTGAATGGTTGTGACCTCTTAATATGCACACCATCATTCTTAGTGAGATTATTACATGTAACAGACTTTGGGGTTGATTTACGGCGCCTTGCCACCGTTGTGTTTGATGATTGTGAGAGACTTGCAGAAGTCTATAGCAATGAAATAAAATACTTTATGTTAAGGATCAAAGATACTCTTAAAAATCGTACCAATAAAGAGTTACAAGTGCAGTATATTTTAGCATCCAGGTATTGGTGCGATTTTATGGAACCAATTGCAAAAAAAGCCCCCTACTCTGTTGTTTGTATAGGCGCCTCCCAAGAATGTGTTATTTACTCAAAAGCAAGCATGTCTGTGAATTTTGTTCAGAAAGAAAACAAAGTGAATTCAGTCCTAGATTTTCTTAATCAAATTGACAAGACTAAAAGAACTGTTATTGTTTGCAGAACAGATGATGAAATTATGACATTAAAAAAGGCTCTCGCCAAATACAAAGATGTGATGTTCGTCTGCGATAGTATCATGACTATTCAAGAATTGTTCAATTTAAGGGTTGCCTGGGATGATTTTGAAAATCCATTGTTAGGTCCGATCCTGTTATGTTGTGATGATACTCTGACTCATATGAATATTATGGATGCTCATTTTTTATTGAACTATTCACTCCCACAACTGTATTCTAGTTTCTGCAAAAGGTTTTCTGTTTTAAACGACAATTATTCGTCTATTTTTCTATCTAAAGATGAAAACGTAAAAATAAAAATTTTAATTGAAGAAAACAATTTAGAGCAGTTACCGAAAATGCTACATTTTATAAAACGTTGCACGGGTGATGTTCCCCAGTGTTTAAATGAAATATGCGAAAGAGTTTTAGTTGAAAAAGATAACGTTAAAGCGTCAAACTTAGTACCTCTTTGTGATAATTTGCTAGCAATTGGTTACTGCCCAGATTTTTGGAATTGCCTGGCGAGGCACACTGTATTAAAAGATTTTGATCAAAGTAAGGAATGGATCCCAACATCTAGTCAAATAACATTTAAAATTCTTCACTATCATAGCGCGATTCATTTTTCCGCTAGATTATTATCGAACAGTGTGGACGGCACGGCACATAAGTATCCCCAAACATATAGCACTCTTTCATTAAAAATGGGAATGTATTACAGTAAAGAATCTAACCGAAAACTCCATGGCATACCTAAAATTGGCGATATTTGCGCTGTTTCAATCAAACAGAACTTCTTTGCTAGATGTCAAGTAATGAAAATCCTGAGCAAATATCAAAGGGGTAATCCCAATTGTGTATTGATAAAACTCATTGATGAAGAGAAATTAGAAACTACAAAAGATATATATTTATATTATTTACCTGAAGAATTAAAAAATATAGATACACATGTGATTCAAGTAAGACTTGCAAATATACAGCCTAAAGACAAAGATATCACGTTCTCAGATCTCGCTAGAGACCAGTTGAAAAAGAAAACTGATAAAGATGAAGACATGTATATAAGGGACAAGTAGTTATGTCAATCGGAAACTGTGTTTTTGTAGACACTCTTGAAGCTTGTCAAGACTTATCGTCAATAAATAAGACTGTTGTAAAGCATGATTTTAAACGAGATCTCTTGGACAAACATGCCGTACTTAATATGGAGCACATAGCAAAAATTAAGTCACTTTGTGCAGGTAACATTCAGATAGAAGAAACTGCAATCAATAAAGTTCCTGAATCTATCAAGCTTTTGCCACAAGCTTGGTCATATTTTGAAAACGAGAACATGTCATTGGTATTTTTCGGTTCTGCTATTAGCCCTGATAAATTTTTTGTACGTCTTGAAAAGTTTGAATCGTGTTTGAAGTTATTGATCAAAGATATTCAGAAGTATGTCAATGAGATTTCGGAAGCATTATGTGACGTCAAAGAAGGTGATATAGTGTTGGCCATGTTTCCAGATGATTCGACGTATGAACGAGCACGAATCGACGCTATAATTGATAAAAATAAAGTAAAATGCTTTTTTGTAGACCATGGTGATTGGAGAGAAGTGTTGATAAAACACTTAGTTCCGATTAAGGAAGATTTTATAACAATACTACCATTCCAAGCAATAGAATGTCGACTTGTTGGTGTCAGACCTGTGGGGAACGAATGGACCGACTTCAGCACAAATTGGTTTTGCGATAAATGTTATGATCATGATTCTGACTGTTTAAAATATTTATATGTCAAATATTTTACTAAAGAGAAAGCGGAATTCACAGAAGGTAATAAGTATGGCATTGTATTGATAGACACAAACAGCGAACAAGATGTTATAATAAATAAACTTTTGATTGACCGTAATTTGGCGCAGGAGAATGAAGCTGAAATAAACTATCTTAATGAATTTCAAGTTAACAACTTGAATGTTGTGGAAAATAAATTGAATAAAGACGAAAACTTTGAAGAAGACGAAGAGACTTGTGAAAAGCATGCTGTTATTGAATCAAATGAAATATCGCCAATACGAACTCTTTTTCAACAACCAATAAGATCTGTACCTTTGGTGGGCTCTGACTCCGAAGACTCGGAAGGTTCAGAACGCTGGAATATAAATATGGTTGATGAGTTTTTGAAAATGTTAAAACCGGTGGTTAAAAATAGTGGTAAACATAAATTGGATGCGAACTTACCTGCAGTTACTGCAAATGAAATACAGACTGACCAGAAGTATACAATTGGAGGAATACACGCTATCACTTATTCAAAAGTAAAACAATCGCAAAATGCAACAAAAGAATTAGATTCCGACGACTGTACATCACCAGAAACTTCAGAGTCCACGTGTACTTCAGAAAAGCGTCTAATCAAATCTTTGTCGGGTATAAACCAAATGCGTAAGCCAAAACTTGTTTGGAGGCAAAATAAAAATATCACCTTTATAAAAATTAATCTGATCGGCTTGGAAACGTATGATCTAAAAATTCAAGGAAGATCAATAAGTTTCACTGCTATTTTAAATGACGTTGACTATGCTTTCGACTTTGAATTGTATGGTAGTTGATGTTAAGAAATCTAATCATGTCAATAAAGGCCAATATGTTCTTGTTAAGTTGTATAAAATATTAAACAAAAACTGGCTGACGTTAACCAAAGACGGTGAAATTAGAAAGTGGATTGTTTATGATGTAGAATCTATTGACGCTTCTTCTGATGAGGAAGTGGTTGAAGAAAATGCAATGTTAAATGTAATAAAGAATATTTGTAACCAAGACGATTCAGAAAGTGAGGATGAGGATTTCATGGATGATGTTAATTACAGACATAAAAGTGATAAGGTGATATCTCTGGACTAAAAAGGATGTTTTTAATTGTGATGTACTACTGTGATACTTATTTTAAATTATGGGTATTTGACCATTTTAAATTCCATGATAAAAATGTTTTAAGTTTACTTAGGTGCGTATTTTTGGATAAATTTATTTTGTAACGCAAATTGTTTTTCTGTTTGTTTTCATTGCTCTCAATCGGGAAACAAAATTTCAATGTAGTTCCATAAAACTCCAAAATTTTGTCACAAGCAGGCAATTTCCTTTGCTCACGAAACAATGGTGCAAACTTTATTGTATAATATAATTTAAAGTCGTATTTTTAATTAAACGAAGCTGCCTGACGTTTACTGGGTTGTCAGGTTTTGATTAATCAAAAATAGTGTTGTGACTAAATGACTGAACGGAAAACAAAATGACTAACTGATAAAGAAAACGACTGAATGGTAAAAAAAAATATTTTTTTTAAACTGAAGGTTTTAAAAATTACGTCAAGATTTATTTAAGGTACATCCATGTTGTCAGTTCATCAGGTGAAAATTATCAATTTTCTTTTTTAATAAAATTATCTTTAATTTTTTGAAGGTATCGCTGGCGCCATAAAACAATATCGCGTCTATCTATTAGCACGCTTTTTCTTGATTTTGTGGCGTATTTGAAATTTAAGTGTTTTAAAATTTTCCTCAAGGTACTCCAAGAGAAGTTCGGTAAATCTGGGTCATCATTAACAACCTTAAGAATCTGTAATTTAAACAGATTATGGGTAAGAAAGTCTACGCAATAGAAAAAAGTCAAATAGAACCTCAAAAAAACGCTATGTGTGTGTGAGCGTGTAAATATGCAGCTTTGATTTGTGTGATAGTGACGCGACATTCGTCGTCACGCACACTGTATCTATAACAAGCTTTACGCACACATAGCGCCGCGCGCAAAGATGTAAAAAAATAAAACTAAAGTTACCTTTGCAATGGTGGGTGCCTCATTTGCACAACGTACAAAAAACTTAACAAGAAACTAAAGAAAAGCAACAGGAGAACAGCGCGCAGAGAAAATATTCGAGCGATCGGACCAGAGGTTAGAAGCCGAATGAATGACAAGACAAATGACGGACAAAATGGCGACCGACACGGCGGGCGCAGGGTGCGTTCCGAAAGTCAGAGCGCTCCCTCGAGTCACAATAGTATTAAATTATTATTCTTACTAACAATATTTTTTCTGTTTATTTCAATGATATAATATTCGTCAACAAGTTTCACAATGTCAATCAAGATAGGTTAATTTAATTTTAGTCATAATCATCAAGTCATCGTATACTAACTGACTGACTGAACGCATCACTATTGCAATGAACTTGGCAACATTATTTCACAAAGTGACATTAGCATCTGTCAGGCAGCTTCGTTTAATTAAAAATACGACTTTAAGTGTCGGTTTTTTTCGATTTAAGTTAAAATTAATTTTGATTATAATAAATAATAAATATATAAAATTGTTCATTTGATTACAAGAAACTATAATGTGATTTACCGCTTTTCTCATACAATTTCCGGATTTTTCTGGATAGGGTTGCCAACTTTTATTTATATCAATTTTAGTATTTTAGATACCCGTGAAGTGGCGGTGTAAGAATACCCACTGCTGATATCGTCCCGTGGGTGTCTTAAGGAGGCGTCAGAGGAAAACTAAAACAGAAGATGGGCAGCAGCATCTTCCTAATATCGATAATAGCTATTGCAGAATCCCTATAAGGCTATCTGTGGAATAGGTCTATATTCAGCAGAGGACGTTTATAGGCTGTAACGGAATGGATGGATAGATGAAGGTATTTTTGAGGCTAATACTGGTATAAATATAATTTGTGGCGGTAAAATAAACTTATATTGTATGATTACAATTTATAAAATATTTATATTTCTTAAAGGAATATGTTGCTGCTTTCAAAAATCAGCCTCACGCCATAGTCTGCCTTTATTAGCATTATTAAAAAAATGTAGTTTTTAGAATTACAGTATTCAGGCCCCTAATATAGTATTATAATATATAGTGCCGTGGTAGCTCAGATGGTTAGCGCTCGCTGTAAATTTCACAGTACGCGAGCAACCCGGGTTCGATCCCCGCCAGAACCAATGAAATTGTTAATTGCAATTTTAAGTGCTGATTTACAACGTGCTCGGCGGTGAAGGAAAACATCGTGAGGAAACCTGCATGTCTGAGAAATAAGAAAAAAAAATTCGAAGACATGTGAAGTTCGCCAACACGCATTGGGGCAGCGCGGCGGACACTTCCTTGTCCTAAAACCCTCTCAGAAATGAGGGGAGGCCTGTGCCCAGCAGTGGGACGTATATAGGCTGCAACTTTAACTTTTTTTTTAATATATAGTAGTGTTGGCAACCCTAGTTATGTAAGGCAATGTATAGACTAGACTCGAGGTGAATTTTTTATTCCTTTTATGTTGTGTACTTGTGCAGGCAATGTATAGCAAGCTTTTGCTATATATTTTTTAAATGGTTTTGACTGTTTTGACTATAAGGCTAACGCATATTATCTCTAATATACGCTTAATCAAGATCCCACTTATCGTTAAAATGTGATAAGGTTTTGAATGCTAAACATGGATAGTCTAGAAAATGCCAATTTACACTTGTCTTAAAAACGTACATGGTGTAATGGTCTCGTTTGACTGCCTCGGTCTTGGTCAGTAGTGCGCGACTGCTGGTCACCTGGTTTTCGTGTTAGAATCTGTGTCGAACCAAAATCAATTATTAGGTTTTTTTTCTGTCAAGAAATTCTCAGTATCAATGTAAAGTTAGAAAGTTGGCCGGCGATTCCCCGGTCTTGTCAGACAGCCGTCCTGAGTCTCCGTGGAAATTGGCCGCCGTGATCGAAATTACGTCTGGAGGATATAACTATTAAAGGCCTGGGAGGACTGACTCAGACAAATTAATTTGAATCCTTCGCCGAGTGCTTTAGAAACGACGCGTCGTTACGTAATGCTTTGTAGGTGTCAATCAAGAAGTTGAATTCCATTGGTAGGTATACAGAGTTGATTGATGGTAAATAAGAGATGGAGAAACCAATAAATAGAAGATAGAGGAACTAACTAACGCTATTCTTGTGCACGATCTTTGTATTGCAACTTATAGTACATCCACAGATTGACAACACTACTCCTGTGTTTGAATCTGTAGTTTAGCCCCTAAAGAATGAAGCATCATCTTCAAGTCTCTTCACACGTTTTCCCACCCCTGAGTTGAGTAGTTAATATAGATCAATATTAGCCAGTACTTTATACGTGTTTAGTTTGATAAGAGTTTAGAATTGAACCCGCGTATTTGGTTATGTCACTGAGATTTTGTTGTTAAACTAATTACCCAACCTATAATACGAAACCTTTATGATAAAAATAATACTTACCGTTTTCGCCAAATCACACAAGTTTTTATTGTTCTCTTGCAATCCTGTCCCTCCAAAGGTTGTCTAGAAGAAATCGCTTTTATCGTTTAGGCCGCCAATTGTTTGTTTTTTATGTTTAAGTTTAATATATTTTTTGGCGTACAATAAAGTGTTATCCATCTATCTATCTATCTATCTATCTATCTATCTAAGCCTTGGCATTGATTGACATTTGGTCAAAGTAACTACGTAATCGAAAGTCAAGGCTCGATTCAATAATATATGCATTCACATTTAAAAAACTAAAAACTACCGACTAGATTATTTCTTATATATATATAAATCTTTACGATCTTTGACTGCCTTGTTAGTCTAGTGTAGTAGACAACTGACCATGAGGTCCCGGGTCAGAAACCCGGGTCGGGCAAAAAAAAATCGTTTATTGAGTTTTTCTGTCAATAAATGTTCAGTAATTGCCCGGAGTCAGGAAGTTGTAAAGCCGTTGGTCCTGCGCCTGATCTCTCACCGGTCGTGTCGGCTTGCCGTCCCATTGGACTATGAAAGTGAGGGAATAGAGAGTGCACCTGTGCTTGCGCATACACTCTGGTACTATAATATGGCTAGTCTCCGTTGAGACTGGCCGCCGTGACCGAAATTCGGTCGGGAGGACATTAATCTCTACTATTCAGTAACATATTCAATAACAACAAGTTACTGTTGTTGTTTTCTTCGATCCAATAACGCAACAAATTTACGCATTACGAAACAAAGCAATCCGCTTGGTTTGAATGCGTGAAATATAGACAACAAAGATATGAAAACGGGACAGTAGTCAAGAATTGGCTTATAATAGTTAAAACAAGACCCGCAGACAGCCTGGTTGTCCGATATTGGAAACGAAAGGAAAGAATTAAGACATGTAACTAATACGCACACTAAAATGCATTCGGCTGTGTTAGAGGCTGACAGATTGGTTTCAACTGGATCAAGGTCACCAGTAAGCCACTTAGCTGAGTCCAACGCTAGGTGGCATTTTGCAGCACCAGCCCATATGTGGTAGCATATAGGGTATGAAACTGCCTGGGCGTGTAATACTACCGCACCCTTGTTAACGGCTCCTAGTCTTTTTGCGGCTGCTTAGGCCCTGGACTCAATGAACCGCCCAAACCGGAGGTTCGGAGAAATCAACATCTCATCTGGATCCTTGAAACGATGAAGAGACACTTGTGTTTTGGACTGACTCTGACTGAATCTGACTGATGAGTTGAACGAGATCACTCCATTCGGAGGCTGCTTGCAGCCAGGGTTTCACACAATCAACCACAGCTTGTCTTTCGGACTAGACTTGATCCAGACTGGTATCTCTCTACAACTTTACTGTCGTCTGCATACCTATAGGCATCGGGCATAAGCAGATCATTAATATGTGGCAGGAAGAGAGTTTCGGACAGAACGAAGACTAGCAGCAAGGGCTTCCCCACTGTTCTCAAAGGGCCTCGCTTCATATGTGAGTGGCATACGCCAGAAGGCAAAGTTAACCGATTCCGGCAAAGCCCGAACTGGCGGTCGCGTAGGAGTTCATTCTCTGGGCTGAGGTAGGTGTTCAGTATACAGAGGTAATTGAAATTGGTCGATTGTTGGTAGGGTCTTTTTGCGCACATAAGCTAGCTTCCGAGATTTAGGCACTATTTCAGTCGAAATGAGAGGCGAAATAGGCATGTCTATCAGGGTGGAGAGAAAACGTATGAAGATTTATTTTTTCGTTAAAATTGTATAACATAGTGGTTTCTTTCTCTCTTGTGTACGAATTGTATCGATATCTTGCCTAATAGAGCGTTATTCTAACGATTCATTTTCTCTATATTTAGCTACTGCTAGACATGGTTTTTCCAAGCGTGTTCTCCTGTCGCTTCAATTTCGCCTTCTCTAAACGTCTTTTTCTTTGTGTAGTAGTTTCTTTTTTAATCATGTTATTCCCACGAGAAGTCCATTGTAGGGTCCATAGGGATAAGGGCTTCAGTAAAACAGGGTTCGCCTTGGTACCGCTATTTGTTTGTTCGTCTTCTATATCCTTATAATATTATTGTCCCGCTGTATTTTTTTTTGCTGGTTCTTCCTATGACAAAGGTATTTTCCGAATCAGTGGTAAAAGTAAAAATAATTTATAATTTTTACTTTTTTATAAATAATAAACTATATTGAATAAAAGTTATTCTATTCTATTCTATGCGAATATGATATATGATATGTTCTGTGCGCTTGCGAAGTTTCCTGATAAAAAAGAGGCATTGCAACGCTTACCGAGTACAGTTAGTATAATGTAAAAAATATTAAAAGCTGTTTAATAAATATTACTATGTACTCTACAATTTCACCATAGCGTTCTAAAATTTTTTTCTTTTCCTATGGCCACCTTCTTATATCTGCGGTACCGTCTTATATCTTATTGTGGAATTAATCCGTGCTTCTGTATTTTATTTACCTTATACTGAATGGCAAATCTTTTACTTCAAAAACAACTTTGAAATAGCAGCCAAACACTATTTAGGCGGACTTAACTTCATAAAGAGACTTACTACGACTACTTTAGATTCAGTGAAACGTAATAAATTTTCAACAGTTTTTTTTATGCAAAAAATATTCTTAGAGAATGGGAATTCATAGCGTGACATGTTTGTGTTTGGCGACTCCCGTCTAGTCCGCGTTGCATTTAGGTATGGATTATTTCTTTATGTAAAGATAGAATTATAATAGCCTCTCCACATCCCCATGCGACACACCGTGAATCGCGGCAAGAACTGTTAGCTCCACTCTCGCAAAGGTTCGCGTTAAGTTCACAGTGTAGTTCGCGCGCTTGACAAAGATAGAAGCCGAAGTTGCTACTGTGGGTGCGGGGCTACTTTGCGCATTAGCGATTTGCAATTACGCTTTAGTAAAAAAAAGAATATAGGGTTGATATACGTCTTCGACACCTGCTCCCGATTGCATAGATTTATTGACCTTATTTTTATAACTCCTGTAACTGGACATCAATCACTTTCTTCTTTTTTAATTCATCGACCGGTATATCCATAATGGTGCTTACTCGCATCCACGCATCGCTACTTCTTAATTTATTTTTATAGTCTTTTAATTTGGTATCCCATAACACAGGTTCTGCCTGGTAATATTCTAAAAATGTCAGTTCCAATTGGCTAGACCGATTCGCGCTCATTGTAATCACGGTCATAAGCTCATAACACAAAGATTAAATACACAACCGCTCCCGACACTCGTCAGTAAGCGACTGAGACGCATGCAAATGTGGAGCCTAACCGCGTTCGCGCCAATTCTACGCTTCGCGGTTCCTTAGTCGCGGACCAAAAAACCGACAAAAATCGGGGAACGTCTCGCGGAACAGGCGCAAAGCCGTGAAGAATACGCGAGTTCTACACGTGTTTCGCGGGTGGTTCGCGGATTCGCGCGCGATTCACGCGGGAATGTGGAGAGGCCATAAGCCATGTTGATTTTGAAACCGTTGCAAGGTTATATATTTCTAAAACCTATTTTGCTATTTAGAGGTCTTAAAAACAAGGGATAGCATTTATTTTATAAAAAAATGCATGAAATTAATTGGACATCTGTTGCACCTACAAATGACGTCATAGTGTGCTAAATGAAGCGAGGCCAATATCTCGTGATATCAAAAGATACACTGTCTACTTTCTTGTCAAGTTGTCAAAAGTTAATGTCTCGGTTTTGCTAATAAAATACGATTATATTTTTTGATTTCCTAATGTTAGGACTTTAATAAAACTTTCAATTCGATGGAATGGTGATATAATGGTTATATAAATCCAAAAACAGCGCTTTTTACTAAAGTTGTTTAGTGTTGAGTAATACACCCGAGATTTTTTATCTATAATTGAAATTAAAAAAAGAGGTTTTGGTGATGTCTTTGTATGAAGAGAAATCATTACGGGCAACTAATTATTACTGCAAGATAATATTTTGCTAATCGTTTTACATGAATGACGACGCGACACAAATTTAATCTCGAATCTCTGTTGAGAATGTATAAGTCGTAATTGTTAATATGTTTGACGTCTGTTCGGTACCGAGCTTATGGTGCATTGCTCTCCCTTCGACTAATCATTTTACTGAAGTAATAAGATATTAATGCCCAAATACTCAAACGCTAATCGATTTTTAAATGCCGTTAAGTCTCGTGCTGTCTCTATCACATTAAGTCAAAGTGACTGTGACACCACGAGACTCGACATCTTAAAATTGAGTAGCGTTTGATTATTTGGCCCTCAGTCCGCCCTTTATATCTTTTAAAATATGGAGTGTTGTACAGATAAATAAATAAATAAGAATAAAAATGTTCCTTAAATATTCCTTATTGTGTTGAACACAAGAACGATGAAAGCCTATTGTAGTGATTACGTTTATTTGTCATAGTTAGTCCTAGTTTTAATGTACTATGTCAGTGTCAATAAAAATACCTGAAGGTCTAATATTTTAGTTATTGGAGTATTAACACATATATTATTCGCATTATTTATAATGGCAATTATTACGAGTAAATGCAGCAGTCTCATGCTGCGCATTTTGATGTAGTGTGGTCTATTTTTTCTGCACATACAGTCAAAAGTTTTTTTCATTAATCACAGTAGCAGAATTCTTTTTCTCAGAAAGATTAGGTCGGTATGCATAGTTAATATTTCATTTGAAATGTTGCAGTACTATATTGAAATAATATAAATGTCAAGAATTTTGTGCGAATAAATAAATAGTCTCGATCCAGCGGGATCCTATAAAAGACGTAGATATATAGTTGGATTTATAAAGATCAACTATAGGCAAGATATACATCAGTCAGAACTTCAGAAATATTGTTTTATATAAAAAATTAAGGTAAGTATATAATCAAATAATTTAGGATGAATATGATTTTAATTTCTTAAATGAATGATACATTAAAAGTATTTGCAAATTTTCTTTCTATTCAGTTTCTTTTTTTTTGTTTCATTTCCTAAATATGAAAATATTGTTTGATTTTGTTTGATTCTTTTTTTTAATGTAATTTTAAGATTTAAAGGTGCCGCCATATACCGATATGTTAAAACTGTAACCATATAATATATTAACCTTAATTTAACTCATTGGAACATCTTGATAGCTTTTTTTCCAATGTTCTTAGGTTAAAACGGCTTTATATATAAAAATTGTCGTAAATTAAAGAAATGCTTAAAATTGTTCTCTCTGTTTCTTAATTAATTACAATAGAAAGAGACAGATATATGGATAATTATTATATATGTAAGCGCTAATAAACGATTATAAGTAAGGCCGTTAGTATTTATTATAGGTCAGAACTAAAGAAAGGCATATTATAACAGACGTGACATTGAAGAAATTAGGTTTATATTTCTATATTTGTATGGTCGGGTTTTGTTTGTATGCGTTGATTTGTAAAAAATTAAAAACGAAAGTAGAAAATGATAAAATTAAAAATACAGGCTACAAGTAGGTCCTGAGGGGTGACAACATAAATAAAAGGATAAATTAATAAAGAAGTGTTACCACCACCGTCACCTTACTCCAAACAAAGATTACAGTAGCATTTCCACTCCACAGGACTTTGATAATGTGCATAACCAGATATTACGACGTCGATGTATTTTAGTTTAATTAGATAAAAAAACATGTGTGCAGTTCACACGCGGTAGAAGTGAAACCTTCAGAAAACTGAACTTCGGGAGAAAGAGACGGATGCAGAGTATCAGGAGTAAGATTGTAGGATTTGTTTTATTATAATAATGTTACGAAGTTTAAAAATTATTTCACATTTTATTCTATATAATAAAATAATATTTTACATTACATACAGACTGCAAGTTTTGCATTTCATCATCGTAAGTACTTAAATATTTTCTAATCAAAAATTTTGTCATTAATCCTTAAACCTTAATCTTCATACATAATAGGAAACACTGTTACTGTATTCTATCTCATTCTCTCGAAAGCTAAATCCTATTGATGTATATGTTTGTCTCTTTTTAGTGTCTCTTTTTCGTTTCATCGAGTTTCAAATCACAACGATTCTAAAGAAGTTTTCACTTCAATAATTAAAACAAACAATTCTTGAGGCTTATTACTTGACACAATTTTTTTAGATTGTTTCTGGAATTTGTAAAACTAATTTTGATGATTGTATCTCTGTATTAGAATAAATAAGTATTCTATTGCTTTGATTTCTAAGTTGTCATTTTTATGTTAAAAATAAATAAGGTTAATAATATGCTTTGTTTTTTACTTAAATAATATGTTCTGATACGAGGGTGGATTGAAAAGTACTCGGCCTAACCAAGAAAATAAACACATACTAAATCAGTAATATTTTTATTTTTCTACATAATCACCATCAAGTTCAATACACTTTTGCCACCTCCCCTTCCAAGCATTTAGACCGTTGAAAAAAAATGATTCTTCCTTAGAGTCAAAATATGCGTCTACAGCTGCTTTGACCTCGTCGTTTGTCGAAAACCTTTGACCTCCCAAGTGCTTTTTTAGGTTAGGGAACAGAAAGAAGTCTGATGGTGCCAGATCAGGTGAATACGGCGGATGCGGTAACAGTTCAAAGCCACAGTTGTGAATTTCAGCCATTGACTGTACTGACGTGAACACGGGCGTTATCTTGATGAAACAGGACTTTTCTTCTGAGCATTCCTCGACGTTTTCTTTTATTTCCTCTCGTAAACGACGTAGTAAGGTGCAATAGTAATCAGAGTTTATAGTCTGACCCTTTCAAGATAATCAATCATAATCACACCTTTCGAGTCCCAGAATACTGAAGTCATCACCTTATTTGCCGACAAAATCGACTTAGCCTTTTTAGGGGTGGTGAACCAGGTCTTCCACTGTTTTGATTGTTGTTTTGTTTCCGGTGTACAGTAATGAACCCATGTTTCGTCCATAGTAACAAAACGATTCAAAAATCATCTGCATCGGCTTCAAATAACTCTAAACAGTCGCGTGAAATAGTCAATCGCGTCCTTTTTTGTTCAACTGAAAGCAGTCGCGGAACCCACCTCGCAGACCTTGTGGAAACCCAACTCGTTGACAATGATGTTTTGAGTTCGTTCATAAGAGATGCCTATAATCTCGGCTATCTCTAATTTTTAATCTGCGGTCTCCATTATTAAATCAAGTACTTTTTAATATTTTCGTCAGTAGTTGACGTCGAAGGCCTTCAGAGCGGGGTTCATCTTTCACACTCTCTACCACGCTTAAATTCTGCTATCCATTTTTGACGGATGAATATGACAGAGCACAATCGCCTAATGTACTGACCATGTCATCATGGATGGCTTTTGATGATAGCCCCTTCTTATGGAGGTACTTAATGACGGCACGCTGCTCGATTTGCTCCATTCGCGGAAATTATGTCCGATTACTTTATTAATAAATTTATAAAATCACAACTAATTATCGCACACGTTTCGAACTTCACACAATGAACTAGTCTGAACTGAACTAAATAATGTGGGTAGATTTGATTTTTAGAATTGAATGGATCTGTGTTAGGCCGAGTACTTTTCAATCCACCCTCGTAACTACTCTCTGGTAACTTTTAGGCCGAACCCACTCTCGGGACGCCACGGCAAGTGATTTTAAGATGACGAATTGTAATATAACTTAATATTGTGACAGTTGAAAAGAAATATAATAATTGAAATGTTAATAATTATTTTCGTAGCGCAGACCAACAGAGAAAGATAGACAAAGCGCTGCGTATATTTCAAGTGATCCCGAAACCATTCCCAACTTTTTGACACGCACTAACACACACACATCATTTTCTTTCTTTCTTTTATCAGCCCGTAAAAGTTCACTGCTGGACGCACACATATGCACCTACAACCATGTTGTTGGTTGCAAATTATTAAAATGTTTGTGCGTCACTATGTACGCAGCGCTCCGTTTTTCTTTCATTGTTTGTCTTAGGGTAGTAGCTACAAAAAAAAAGCGCTGCGGCAAGCTTATGAATGCCGTGTCGGCAGCCTCAGGAATGCCTCGACAGCTACTCGGGATGCTTCGGCAGCATTCGGGATGCCAATGCAACACTCGGTATGCCGAAGTAGGTACGGCCGCTTTGAATCTATTTCCAAAGGTATTTCTCTTTCTTTAACAAGAACTGTTTTGAGTACTTGTCCCAATATACCATTTTAAGTAAAACTAAAACTATTTTTCTTCATCGTTACAACAGCTCTGAAAAGTGCTAGCTCAGAGCAGAGGACACCGCGGCATAGTTGCTGTCAATGTACGCTTGCATGTAGGGATACCGAAGGAAATTTCCGTTCTGTCTCGCCTGTGAGCGCTAGGCCTTAATCGTTGACATTAACATTACAGTTTTGTCATTACAGCGTCGCGTCGCCTATCCGGGTTAAATCCGGGTTTAATATTTTAACCGTGTTTAGTATAGTAGATGATTTTCTAATATGTTGAATGACAAGTAAACTTTTTACGAGACCTTGTTTTCTTTAAAAAATCTAAATGACAAGGAAACTACTGCGGCCCATGAAGACCTGCAACCAACCTTAAACAAAGAAAGATACTGATGCTTTGTCACCTCTGAGGACCCTTCAGACTATAACACAGCAGTGCGCGCACTGCTGCTTGGCGGTAAAAACAGGTAAGAGACCTACCAAGGCGGACTTTTATGTAGAAAAAATAGTCCTACCACCTAGGCCACAATATTCCTACTACATAAGATGTCAATTAAAAGCTTTCTTTAAAATTAATGGTTTACTTATGTTCAAACTTGTTCACATAATATTACTAATCGGAATAGTTGTCCCTCTAAGTATTTATATCAGCTAAGAAAAATGTTGAATTAAATCATAAATATACAAACAAACACAATCTGATTATAAGTGAAAGACAAATATAGTTGTGTCTCGCCAGCAACGCAAAGTCAATAATTTGCATTTAGAAAAAGCCAAAATTGGGGGCTTTTTAGGTGCTAATTAGGTGCTAAGTTTAAAAATTAGGTGCTCTAAAATATTCACCGCAACGAACTGTTGAAATTTGCGTTGCTGGCAAAACGTATCGCTAGCAACGCAATGACAAGGCGCCCTTAATAAATATAAAGTCGTTATTCAGAACAAAGCAGATGCAAAAATCAGGTCTTCTGAAAAAAAAAATCGTAAAACTAGCTGACAAATACTTCCATGTATATCTATTACTAGACGGGCTTCGGGCTTCGCGGTATTAATATATTACGCACTAAGTTACGGTTTTAACTATTATTGATTCTGTGGTTACGGTCTAGTTCTACGACCAGTTCCTTGTTTTTTAAATCGCGATCGTTGTTTTCGACAATGTGACGCTGATTTTGTTTAATGTGACTAAGAAATTGCTGTCACTATTTATGTGCGCATTTCGTCAACGTGTTTTTAAGTTTATTTCAGATAAATATGTAACTTTATTTCGTGTTTGGCCAAAAAGTTACTGTCGTAAATGATAATTACAACTGAGTGACATATTTACCGTCCCAGCTACCGCCCGCGCCCGCGCCAGCCACATTCATTCATTCATCATTCATTACAGCCCTTCACAAGTCCACTGCTGAACATAGGCCTCCCCCACAGAATGCCACAAAGCACGGTCCCGAGCCACCTGCATCCATTGATTTCCTGCATGTCTTACCAGGTCGTCACTCCATCTAGTGGGGGGACGCCCTACACTTCGCCTGCCGGTACGAGGCTGCCACTCGAGAACCTTTCTTCCCCATCGGTTGTCGGTTCTTCGAGCTATATGGCCGGCCCATTGCCACTTCAGCTTACTAATCCTTTGGGCTATGTCGGTTACTCTGGTTCTACTGCGGATATCCTCATTTCTAAGTTTATCACGCAGAGAAACCCCGAGCATAGCCCTATCCATAGCTCGCTGAGCGACCTTGAGCTTCCTCATACGGCCAGCAGTGAAGGACCACGTCTCAGTTCCGTATGTCATCACTGGCAACACGCACTGGTTGTACAATTTAGTTTTGAGGTTTTGAGGTATGCCTGACGAGAAGATGGGTCGTAATCTCCCGAACGCTGCCCAGCCGAGTTGAATCCGTCGATTGACCTCTCGGTCGAAGTTGGACTTACCTAGTCGGAATATTTGTCCCAGGTAAACATATTCGTCAACAACTTCGAGCTTAGTGCTCCCAACAACTACCGGCATAGGTGTGACATGGACATTAAACATGATTTTTGTTTTGTCCATGTTCATCTTGAGACCTATCCGTTGGGAGACACTATTGAGGTCATTGAGCATAGTGCTTAGGTCCTCCAGCGATTCTGCCATAAGGACTATATCGTCGGCAAATCGAAGGTGAGTGATGTACTCGCCTTTGACGTTAATACCGTATCCTTTCCAGTCCAGTATCTTGAAAACGTCTTCCAATGCAGCGGTGAAGAGTTTCGGGGATATTACGTCACCCTGTCTTACACCTCTCTGCAGTTGGATAGGTTTCGTACTCTGGTTCTGTACTCGGATAGCCATCGTAGCCCTACTGTACAAACACTTCAGCACCTCGATATACCGACAGTCCACTTGGCACCGCTGAAGGGACTGCAGCACCGCCTAAATTTCGACGGAATCAAAGGCTTTCTCATAGTCCACATACGCAAGGCAAAGTGGCAGATTGTACTCGTCGGTCTTCTGTACAATTTGCCGAAGGTATGAATGTGGTCTATGGTGCTAAAGCCTTTTCGGAAACCGGCTTGTTCGGGAGGCTGAAGTCGTCGAGTCTGCATGCGAGACGATTCGTAATGACTCGAAAACAGCACGTAGACGCGGCTCAGAAGGAAATCGGTCTGTAGTTTTTCAAGAGAGCGTTGTCGCCTTTCTTGAAGAACAAGACCACCGCACTTCTGCTCCACGCCTCCGGTGTAATGCCACCATGGAGGACGGAATTAAAGAGCTTCTGAAGGACTTCAAGTACCGGTTTTCCACCCGCTTTCAGAAGCTCCGCTGTAATTCCATCCTCGCCTGGGGCCTTGCCGTTTTTAAGGTGCTGGAGAGCCATTCTAATCTCGCTCAGACTGACGTCCGGGATATCATCGGAATAGTGTCGGATAAGACTTGCTCTTGGATCGTTACTCACACTTGCGCGTGGCTCCAACGATGACGTGTACAGCTGCCCATAGAACCTCTCAATCTCACTCAAAATCTCAGGTGTCCCGGAAACGATGCTGCCACAATCGGTCTTCAGCTTCGACAGTTGGCTCTTTCTGGCAGACAGATCTCTGGCAAAGACTGGAGCCCTGGTTCCGCTCGATCGCTTCTTCAATACGAGCTGTATTAAAGTTGCGCAAGTCCCGCCGCATGCATTTGGAGATCTGTCTGTTCAGTTGCCTGTATGCTGTCAAATCTACTGAAGACTGCAGCTTCATCTCCCGTCTAACAACCATGAGATTAAGAGTGTGATCGGAGAGTTTTTGTGTTCTTCTGCGACGGGTCTTACAGAACTTAGCTCCGACCGCATGGACAGTTTCCACAAGCTTGTCATTCATATCGTCCACTTCATTGCAAAATTCTAGGCACTGAAAACGATTTTGTAACTCGAGCTGAAAGTTTTCGGGACTTTGGATTAGAGCACGAGGGGACGGAGCGTTGACTTCATTAGACGTGACCTCTCCAACTTAACGTTTAGGTTCAGTGTGCCTCTCACCATTCGGTGATCGCTGCCAGTTTTCACCCTCGCGATCACTGAGACATCACTGAACAGTTGTCGTCTGGTCGTCATAATGAAGTCAATCTCATTTTTTGTCGAACCGTCGGGGCTCGACCAGGTCCACTTTCTGTGGGGCCGCTTTCGAGTCCCTCTTTCTCCATAAAGTCGGCCAGCTGCTGGCCCCTTGGGTTCCGTTGCCCTATTCCGAATTTCCCTACTTTCAGCTCACCGCTCTCTCTTGTGCCTAGTTTTGCGTTGAAGTCTCCCATTAACACCGTATAGTGGGTTTTGGAGGAATGCATGGCTCTAGAGATATCCTCATACATTTCCTCCACCTCCTCATCGGGGTGTGCCGAGGTTGGTGCGTAAACCTGTATGACCTTCAGCGAATACCGTTTGGTGATTCTGGTATAGGTACGCAACCCTCGTCGACACTCTCGATCTTTACAACGTTGTTAACGAGAGACTTGTGGACGATAAATCCGACACCTCCTTGGGACAGATGGTCGCCCTCCCGGTGATAGAATAAGTTGCCGGATTCGAGGATTACCGTGTCCTCCCCCTCTCTTCGGACCTCGGATAGTCCTATTATATTCCAGCGTAACTTATCTATCTCTTCTTCCAGCTCCAGGATCTTCTCGTCAGTCCTCAGGGTGCTTGCGTTATATGTTGCCAGGTCGAGAGGTCGTAGGTGGCAACCGAACCTCCACCGGAGATTCTTAGCACCCCCTGCCCCGCCGTTACCATGGTCGCCACCGTAGCCGGGAATAGCGGGGCCACCGGGGACTGGGGGCCGTTTCTTTGTCTCGTCGCTCATGGGGGGTATATTGCCATAGTTGCCACGCTTGGCGAGCGGGTTGGCAACCGCAGCTTTTTATTGTTTTTTGGCTTTTATCAGAAAGATGCTGCTGCCCATCTTCTGTATCAGTTTCCCTTTGTCGCCTCTTACGACACCCACGGGAAGATATGGGGTATTCTTACCCGCCACTACACGGGGGACGCCAGCCACAGCTGTGACACAATTCTTGTTCTGAATTTCCGGTCTAGTAACATTGAAGGATGTGAGTGATGTCTTCCAGGACTAAGATGAAATTACTCAGTGTCCAGTTGGACAGGTATCGTCGAAAAGTCTTAAAGTTTTCGTCACTAATCATTCAAAACAGCAAAATTGTGCTGCTGTTTTACGCTGGTGTTCTGTGAGGACGTGATCCTTCTCCCGTGGCGTTATCATGTCAATTGTCACTTGCATACTTTGGGGATGAAAAATAAAATAAAAACTCAAGACAACAACTATTTATTGATTAATATAATATTTTTACAATAAATATAACGTGACATTTATATGACTACTATAGGATACTTCAACCAATAAACCTACTAAGTATTTTTTAATTTATAATTTTAAATGGAACAACACTTAGCTACGAGTTTAATGATTTTGTATCAGATAATAATTTGAATAAATAGGTTAAATATGTTTATTGCGATTTCAAAGGTATTACATTTATATGACTACTATAGGATACTTCAACCAATAAATCTACTAAGTATTTTTAATTTATAATTTTAAATGGAACAACACTTAGCTACGAGTTTAATGATTTTGTATCAGATAATAATTTGAATAAATAGGTTAAATATGTTTATTGCGATTTCAAAGGTATTACATTTATATGACTACTATAGGATACTTCAACCAATAAATCTACTATTTTTTAATTTATAATTTTAAATAGAACAACACTTAGCTACGAGTTTAATGATTTTGAATAAATAGGTTCAATATATTTATTGTGATTTCAAAGGTATATTGGTTGAAGAAACAATGCCTACACATTTAAAGTTCAAACATAAGCAAATGCAGATAAGGTAACTGTAATAACATTTTAATTACAAAGTTGTGTAAACCTTTAACAAAATCAGACCTTATTTCTAAAAAAAAGAAAAAAAAATATACGAGAATATACAGAATAAAACGATAACTTTGATAACATTCCACTAAAAATCTAATAATAATACTGCAACATGACAGTTTTAAATGACAATATAAAGTTATTTAGTGTGCAGGCAAACATGGCGCATGAGAAATTAATTAAGAGAAAAAAAATTGGAGTATAATTGAAATGTCTAAATAATACGTGTAAACGAATGAATTAAGGACGTTAGACAGGGGTATTCCCCTTTCATCGTTTAGTTAAAAGAACAAAGATATTCACGATAACAAAAGTTACACACGACATTTTAGTTTAAAATTGTTGTAGGTATATAACTGAAGACATAAATATGTTTAACGTCTATGATTCACTTATTCTATATAACCTATGCATAAAGATACATCTTGTTAATTTTGAATCTGTTTAGCCATTAATTTATTACTTTACACGGATAAAACAATATTGTGCACACATAATTTAACTTGTAAATTTTTCGGTTTTTTAACTGCTGCTTAATAAAATATATTCAAAAAGCTTGCCCGCCCTTAACCTTTAAGAACAATTTAATAGTAATGGAACTCTATGTAGAATAAAAAGCTAACAATAAAATGGCATAATTTAGTTTTGTGTGTTTTATGTAAAGTAACCCCTTTTCACACAAGCGGTTAACATTTCAAACGAATATATGTATAACGGATATTGGGAATGAGGTGGGGTTTTATATAGTCGTATAATGAGGGTGGACGTGGGGGTGTGGGGGTGTGGTGGGTGGTGTCTAGACATTGAACCTGGTCTCGGAGCCGTCGGCCAGCATGAGCGTGACGGTGCGCGAGTTGGTCCAGACGAGGCGCGCCAGGCGGGCGGGGTTGAGGCGCGCCACGTCGGCCATGGGCGCCGTGCTGTAGCACTTCACGCACCGCGTCTGCGCCGCGCCCAGCCCGAACATGCCTGCGCACCCCACCACTAACTTAATCACGGCTTACACCACTTTTTCTGCCACCAGGGCGGCTCCACTTGAGAATGAGGTGCAACTTTTTATAGAATAAGGGTGACAAACGCTCGCATGTAAGTCCACCTGATGGTAAATGGATACTGAGGCCCATAAACATCTATATCTATCCTCGATTAAGAATCAAAATGCAGATAAGTTTTCACCAGTGTTGTTTCCAGTGAAAAGGGTCTCCTGTTCTCTACACTCGCCATACGAAACACAGCAGCATTAAGCTGCTACTTCACGCGGTATTCAGTGAGTGCGTGGTCCTTCTCCGGTCGAGCCGACCCATTCGTGCTACAACCATAATATAGCTGCAGCGTGGCTCTACCACGTTTAAAATATTTGACAGTAACAGATCTCACTCCCCCGCCAAAGTTTAATTGTTATAAAAGTGTGCAAATTAAAGTTTACTACAGAAATATTAGTTATATTTTATATTTATTAGATTAAATATAGATAAACCAAAACACGGATATTCCTAAAAGTAGAACAATAACAAAGAATTCGAAATTGACTGAGGATTTGTTTGTGTATAAGTATATCATAAACAAGACGCAACTTTTCAATGATCATGACACTGTGTGATCATTCGTCTGTCAAATAAATTCACCTCAGACCCAACTAGCGACATCTGGTGAGCGGAAGATTATAACCCCTTATTGGAGAATCATCATTTTTTATTACAGCCTATCAAAAGTCCACTTTTGAATATAAACTTCCTCCATAGATTGCCTTATAGTATTTGCCATATTTGCCACACTTGGCAGACGGTATGGAAAACGCAATTTTTTATTATTTTGAGTTTTTATTAGAAAGATACTGCTGCTTATTTCTTCTTTCATTTCTCCCCGTCGCCTCTTACGACACCCACGGGATAATATGGGGTATAGGAATCTCTCCAACCGCCACTACACGGCAATTGATTATTGAATTGTATAATTTCATGATGTGACCGCATTTCTCGTATTCTCCTTTTTTTCATAATTAAATAATCCTACGCGGTCAACAATGGACTTTTCGATAGGCTGTGATGAAAGGATGGAATAAACTTATAATTAAAATTAATGTATATTAAATATATCTATAGTTTAATCTCTTGCACATTATACACGAGCACGACGCACTTGCGGTTAATGGGCGATGCAAAGCGAAATGTTAGTTCGATAGTCCTATCGATATCTTCCACGCAACAGATAATCGTAACTTACAGTCCACCTGATGGTAAAATACCTACTGCAGTTAACAACACCACAAACTAACTATCAAACAATTTGATACAATTATACAACATAACATGTAACATTTTATAATTATCTACTTGCTGCCTATTTAATACATGTAAATATTTTTAGTGCAGTGCTTGGGCTTTGGGACTCTGTATTGTAAAATATTATGAATAGATTTACAGGAACAGAGCCGTGGTAGCTTAGTTGCTAAGCGCTCGCTATAAATTTCACAGTACACTTGGAACCCGGGTTCGATCCCCGCAGGCACCAATTAAATTGTTAATTGCAATTTTAAGTGTTGTTTTATTACGAGCGGCGGCGTTGGGCGGCAAAGAAAAACATCGAGAGGAAATCTTAGTGTCTGAGAAATAAATAAAAATATATTTCGAAGCCATGTAAAGTTGTAAATTCGCCAATTCGTTTTATACGTGGTAGAGCCATGCTGCAGCTATATTAGAAGTATAGTTGTAGCACGAATGGGTCGGCTCGACCGGGGAATGACCACGCTCTAACAGAATACCAGCGTAAAATAGCAGCTTAACACTGCTGTGTTTCGTATGGTGAGTGTAGAGAACCGGAGACCCTTTTTACTGGAAAAGAGGCATTCCATCTTAGTCCTCACGGGTGACAATACATCTGCATTTTGATTCTTTATTGAGGATATTAACACCATGATATGAGGCAACCGATTACTATCAGGTGGACTGTGTGCTCGTTTTGTCACCCTATCCTATAAAAAAAAAACGCATTGTGGCAGCCTTGTGGACATTTCCTTGTCTTAAAAACCTCTAAGAAATGAGAGGAGGCCTGTCCCCAGCTGTGGGATATTCAAAGAGTAGTAAAATTTTAAACTTTAGTTTAAATATAGAAATAATGATATTATACCGTTATTGCAGTTTTTGAAAATACAAGTAAATAAGGCTTCGACTTTTATTTGAAATTATCCCAAATTGAATGTGATTTATGGGCAACAACGTTTTTGCCTACCGATCGATCCTTACGAGTGTATTTTGAATTTAAAAGATAAAAAGGACAGAATATTTGATATTTTTAATTAATTTTTCGTCACCATTTGCCTATAATACTTATTCTGAATCTTCTCTGCAAATTTTAGCCGATTATTGCAAAATAACCCTATAATACAAGTTGTAACTTTTACAAAAACTGTTTTGCGGTGTAGTCGAGCTGAAGGCGCAGGCGGTATGTAATGTGTAGCTCATAGTGTGTAATGTGTAGTGAGCAGTTGCAGTACACGCTTGCATATAGTAAGCGATATCACGTCACTTTTACTACCTGCGTAATGTAAATATGTACAATCGCGTGGAACCTCAGGTTACATACGCAGTCAGGGCGTGTGCATTTTAGGTGAGCGACATACCAGTTAATTTAAAAGTTTTTAACACTGTTTACGTAAATAGGTTTTTTGTAAATTCATGTTTAAATAGTTTTTTCCATTCTTAAATATAATAACTGTTATTTTAGAGACGGTAAAAAAATAAGAAAATAAGACATTATATATTATTAAAGTAAAACAGTCGTAAATTAAATAAATAATTAAAAGGTACGTACTGTATTTTTTTTACTCTTTGTTGAAAGCCCTAGGTAACCACGAAATATCGTCCATGACGTAGGAAGAGGAAAAGCTGCAAAGCCATACGGACAGTCGCGCGCAGCGATAAAGTTTAATTTAGCTTGTGTGCGTGATTTATCTAATTAATAATAATAATGAAGGCTATTAAAACGTCGGCAAGTAGTCAACATCAAAGAAGTACAACTTCTGTACTTTGTTCTGTTATTTATTCTTTGGCGATATATAATGTGTATTGTGTAGATGTTACGTGTAGTTTGTAGTAAGTTTTAGTATGCAATACTCGTATGTAGTGAGCAGTGTGTAGGTAGTTTGTATTGGGCGATGTGTTACGTCTGTTGTGTAGTAGGCGGTTTGTAGTGTGTGGTGTTTAGTGGGCGGTGGGTAGTGTGTGGTGTGGTGAGGTGCAGAGTGGACGTATACTCACCGGCGGTGCTCTGCCAGAAAGAAAGGCGGTTGTCGGACGTGGCGTAGGAGACCAGGTAGCGGCCGTCGGGGCTGAAGGCGCAAGCGGTGACGGGCCCTCCGTGCGCTGCCAAAGACTGGCAGCGCCCAGCGCGGAGCTCGTACAGCGCCAGTTGTCCCGTGTGGCTGCCCACTGTAACCACGCAAACATTATCGACTTATGTGGCTCCGACAGAATATCAGCGCTGCGGTTACTCTGTTACTGTAGCATTATGCTGAGTCGGTTGATTTTTGTACATGCTAGGGTACCCAGAATACCAGCGTAAAATTGCAGCATAGAACTCCTGTTTCGTGTGGTGAGTAAGAGACGAGAACGATAAGTTTTACTGGTAACGAGGCATTTCATCTTAGTCCTCACGGGTGTCAACGCATCTGCATTTTGACTTTTAATCGAGGATAAATGTAGGAGTCTATGGACCACAGCATTCTCTTACAATCACGTGGAATGTATTCTCCTACATCACTCCTCACTTCTATGATATGATATATACAAGAAACAGAAAGCGGCCGAGAACTGAGCCTTGAGGCACGCCCATTTGTACTATCGACCCGGAAGAGCTCATACTATTAATGACAACTTTTTGCGTTCTGTTACTTAAATATGAAACGATTAATTTAAGAGCATTACTTCTTACACCGTAGTGTTGTAGTTTCCTGATTAATGTTTAATGGCGAACACAATCGAAGGCTTTGGATAGGTCACAGAATATACCCAAAGCATCCTGTGAATTCTCCCATGCATTGAAAATATATTTAATCAGCTCAACACCAGCATCAGTTGTCGAGCGACCCCTTGTGAAACCGAATTTATTTTTATGAAGTAAACAACAAAAACATACAGCCTGATAGAGTACCTTCTTCTTTCTTGAAAGTCAACTAAAAGGGTCTCAGCTCTCTACACTCACCATACGAAACACAGCAGTGTTAAGCTGCTATTTTACGCTGGTCAAGCCGACCCATTATTAACATTAAAAAAATTTAACATTTGATCAAGAATAATTTTTTCACAAATTTTACTTTGTGTTGGCAGTACAGTTATGGGTCTAAAATTGGCGGGGTCTAACGTACTACCAGATTTAAATAAAGGTATTACTTTACTATACTTCATCAAATCAGGAAACACACCATATTCGATACTAGTATTAAAAATAACAGCTAGTTGAGGCGTGATTATATCGATTATAAACACAATAACTTTAACGGAAATCCCCCACAGATCCGCATTTTCTTAATATATTTATATACAATATACAATAGTACAATATACAATAGTTTTAAAATATTTTACAATATCTTTTGATGATATTTTATGAAATGTAAAATTCTTTGTACACACATTTACATTTTCTTTAAGTAATGATTTGGCGACGGCAGGAGAAGAATTCAGTGGCTTAGTGGTTAAGATCGGAATATCCGTAAAATATTTCTCAAAACCATTGCAATATTCTGATCTGATTCCGTTAATTTGTTGTTAAAACTTAACCGGTAGTTTGAATTGCGAGAGTTGACCTTACCAGTTTCACTATTAATTATACTCCACGTCATTTTAATTTTATTAGAAGCCGTCTTAATTTTGATGCTCAAATGCAAAAACTTGCCTTTGGGGCACACTCCTTTAAATATTTTTGAATATTTTTTTACATATACCCTAAATTCGACGCTAGGGTTATATGACCTTTCATGGTAAAGTTTATATAACCTTTGTCTGCTCTTATGGACTCCTACTGTGTCTATTCATTGAATGCCTTCCGACTGTTCAAGGAGAACGTTTTAGAAGTAAAAATATTATCAAATTCATTGCAAATAAGTTTAAACACTGTTCCATACAAAAAATTTGTTTCTTCACTATGTTACTTCTAGACTTCTCCAAGCGACGTGCATTTACAGGAACAAATACAATTTTCTCATCTACTTGCTTTTTGTGAACATAAGGTAACGAAACTAACCTTCCACAGTGATCAGAACTCAATTTTTGAATTATACATTTATGCAGCGGCTTTACATTTGTAAAAATGTTATCTATACATGTTGCACTACATTCAGTAATACGCGTTGGCTCTAAAAATAAATTAAAAATACCATATGATTTAAACAATGATCTAAATTTAATATTGGTGGAGGAAGCTTCTAGGAGATTGATATTAAAGTCTCCACATATTACAACAGATTTATTCTGTTTATTAAGCTTAACAAAAACTTTCTCCATAATTTTTTCAAAAGTATTGTATATAGAACATGGGGGTCTGTAGACGCTCACAACAATGAGGTGCTCAAACTCAACACATGCCATTTCTACAGTTCGCTCAACAGAGAGGCTCACAATATCTTTACGTTCTTTACATGATAATAATTTACTAACTAATATTAACGAGCCACCTCTTAAAACCGTTTCTCTATTGAACGAACTGACCACCTGGTGATTACTGAAATTAAACATTATGTTATAAGCTTTTAACCAATGTTCAGTAATACATAATATGAATATTGTTGCTATTTAAGAACAATTCGATTTCTAGCTCTTTGCCTATCATGTCTTGTAATATTCTGATGCACCAGGTGTAAACAATTTTTATTATCACTCTGTGGAGTCATACAATTAAGGTTTTGTAAGCTACATTCTAAATTATTTAAATTATTATAACTGCTAGAGATTACCTCTATTGTTTCATTTTCTAATTTAAATCACTTGGAACTGATTCCAAATTACATATTAAGTTATTACACTGCTCAAAAGAAGCAGATGTCGGTGTAGCATAGTCCTTGGCTGAGTTAATATATAAACAATAAGATAGCACATTTGCTATCTGTCTTAAATTATATTTGGATAGGAAAACATAATTATAAATCTTTTTAATTTCAATACATGGCATTGTTTAAAAAATATATATAACGTAGATCATGGGCAGATGTTATTCTCTTTATTTTGCCCTCAACTTCAGAAAACATATTTAAAAATAATATTTATAAATTAAGTATGGTTACAAAAAGAAAATTAAAGGCACCTTCTACTTGATATTTACAAATTGTGCAACAATCGCGGAGTAAAAATTGTCTTAATTAAACAATACGCCATTATAATTATTTGAATGGTATTTAAACAAATTATTTTGTTTTATAATAGGCTTTTGTGATAAGCATTATCTTAGAGATAGGATTATGACCTTTTAATTTATCTTTTATAATAATTATTCTAATCCTATCTCTAGTCAAAAATTTCTTAATTAAATTATTTATGTCTATTAAATTAATTATATTATTATAATTATAACAATTAGACGTCAAGTTTAAATTGTTATTAAATGAAAAGTTATTCATTAATAAATTTAAATTGTATCTTATTTTATTTTCCTGTGGCCAACCCTGTATGTAAGGCAATGTAAACAAGATAATATTATGTACATTTAAAGTATTTAGATGATCAATATATTTTAATAATTGAGTTTTGTTTACATTGCCTCTTCTCCCAACAAGAATTATTAATATAGGAGTTAAGTATATTAATAAAGGAGTTTTTAAGTGATAAAATTGTTGAATTTAGACACTCTATATCAGTCGCATAACAGTTATTCATATTTTCCACCTCAATTGAATATAATTTAAGTTTATTAATTAATTCTTGCTTTTCTTTACATACATACATTTATATAATTTTTGACATTAATTTTAGTTTTAATTAACTTTTGTACTTTCCTAATATATTTATTAATTTTTATGTATTTCTTTAATTTTCTTCTACTGCAGGTAATCTTTGCTGCTGTTCTTGATGTGACATAATCATCACCAGTCAAATCGATTGTTGTGGAGGGTTGCAATGCTTTAGAAGATTCACATTCTATGAGCTCATTGAACAGACTTTGAGTTTGGGACGCATTCAAGTTATCTATGTATTGTTTTAATTGCACAATCTGCTCATTAGCCTCACTTAACTGTAACTCATAGAGTAGGGTAATATATACCGGAATAGAGAGCCATCTTCTAGGATTTTTTGTCACCCACTATGATTAGTGGCACAGTGTCGCCGTCTGGTATCATATCCGTTGAACTAATCTCAATATTTTGACTATAGATAGTTGTATGTAGTTATGCATATACAGCTATTTACACTATATGCAGTTATATTTATATTTTAGGGGATTCCCTTATCCCCTTAGGGCTGTAGATATAGATTTCAGTAATTTAAACATTTATATTTTTGTCATATTGCAATTACTACCAAAATATTCTTATTTTTATTTAAACAAATAGATCTTAAGATGAAATCAGGCATTTCAAAAACTGCTAATTAAATGCTATTTCTTACATTGGTTAGGTATAAAAATATTATATTCCAGATTCTGTAAAAAATCCGATAATAGCAACAACCGAAAATCACATAAATTGGCAAAAACGTTCGTGAAAACAACGACTTGCTCACAAGCGGTAGCCATTATGTGATAAAGTTGCCACTGCCAAATCGAGAAACTTATTGTATCTCAGACCAACAAAAAACTGCTGATTAAATTACCAAAATTGACTCTTTAATTACACAACACTAATTACACTTTAAACCACACTAATAACAAAACACAATTTTACTACAGATCGCTTTTGTTCGTAGTTTTATCGCTTCGAAGTCTTCGCTGGTATCGCCAATTCACATTCACTGACTCGGTCGCGGTCTATACAGGCCTTATATAGTGCCTCATATAGTTTCGAGTACATATCGGTCCCGAAATTTCTAGAAGGATCTTGACTCTCCTAGTTCTGCTACTCGATACTAGAGGGCGCTAGTGGTAACTAGTGTTGCCATGTACAAGACATTAATAGTGGCGCGCAACAATATTATTATAATTATAACAATTAGATGTCAAGTTAAATTGTTATAAATGAAAAGTTATTCATTAATAAATTTAAATTGTATCTTATTTTATTTTCCTGTGGCCAACCCTGTATGTAAGGCAATGTAAACAAGATAATTTTATGTACATATAAAGTATTTAGATGATCAATATATTTTAATAATTGAGTTTTGTTTACATTGCCTCTTCTCCCAACAAGAATTATTAATTTGCTATTAGGGCAAAACTTACTAGTTAAAACTTTATTCATTATATGACTAAAGGATGCTCCAGGCATACAACAATTACTAACCTGATATCCTTTTAAACAGTTATTTAACATTGTGCCCTTTTGCCTATGTCATCACAATACATAATAACTTTATTTTTATTAATATTTAAATTACTTTTTAAGTTAATATTCTTTGTTATGGCACTATCATAGAGTGTAGGTGAAAATAATGAGTCCTTACTGTTATCATTATTATTTACACATATTGCCTGATGAACCTGGTATGGAACGCTGATACTCACTCTGATGTTTTATTAAGGAGTCAAAGGCTCCTCATTATACTTACATGACTTTACCAGATCATTCATGGCCAATATTTGTTCTTTTATCTCATCCTGAGCCGATGCATATTTATTTGATATAATTTGTAGGAGTTTTAAGTGATAAAATTATTGAATTTAGACACTATATCAGTCGCATAACAGTTATTCATATTTTCCACCTCAATTGAATATAATTTAAGTTTATTAATTTTGCTTTTCTTTACATACATTTATATAATTTTGACATTAATTTTTATGTATTTCTTTAATTTTTTCCACTACAGGTAATCCTTGCTGCTGTTCTTGATGTGACATAATCATCACCAGTCAAATCGATTGTTGTGGAGGGTTGCAATGCTTTAGAAGATTCACATTCTATGAGCTCATTGAACATACTTTGAGTTCGGGATGCTTTCAAGTTATCTATGTATTGTTTTAATTGCACAATCTGCTCATTAGCCTCACTTAACTGTAACTGCAATGCAGCAATTAATCTGAGGGATTCCTCATATTCCTTGCTGCATTGGTCAAACTCATCGACTGTTCTCTGAAGTTGATCCTTTTCTTTTAAAACAAAAGTATATTCTTTATGCAACTTAACCATATCACTTTTAGCTCAGTATTTTTAGCAATTATATTTATTATTTCCTTTTCGTTGTCATCCCTTTCTTTACACAACAGCTCACACTGCTCCTTTGACGCCTTAAGTTCTTGAAGCGCCATTTGAAGTTGGTTCTCCAATTGGCGCGTTTTGGCGTTGCGTGTATTCATTTTACTATTAAGTGTAAATAGCAAAAGAAAACAAAGAAAGAAACCCTAAGAAGCAGAGTAAGCAAATGTCCAAATCTATGGGTTTATTTATAGATTTCAAATTAAATTATCATGTAAATAATTCAGCTGTCACTTTTGGTTAGAACACTAAACACAATTTAATTAAAATACTTATGACTTTAACTTATTTTACAAATACAAATAAGTCGTATTTAACAACTGTAACTCCAAATTGAGGTGGATATTATCAATTTATAATTTTTAATTTTTTTAAATAGTTGGGAGCAAGTATTTTACAACTTGTCAGCGGGGTTGCCACAGCAAAAAAAAAATGCCAGAATCTTATTAGACGACACAATTCAAACATTTCAAATTCAATTTCAAATATTTCTTTTTAAATATCAATCTACATGCCATGTAAACAGTTTTGACTAGCAGCCCTACTCCTGAAAATGTTTTCGAATTCGATCCAGTTTTCGATTATATCTAACATTGTTTCGAATCTGATCTCATTTTTTCCGAATCAATTCGAATCGGGAAACACGTTCGAGTTACGATCAAGCGATATCAGCGCCGTTATTAGGCACAACCGGATAAAAAATATCTGGTTGTCCCTAACGGCGTTGATAACGCACAATCTCACAAAAACTTGAAAAATTAAGGCAAATTTAAAAATGAACTTATGTTATAAAATATATTATATATATTATGAAAACCGGTACTGACCTGCAATCCTGCGCGTGGCCGGACAGTGTGACACCTGGTTGTAACGGCAGATGGCTGGGAACACCTCGTTCAACCCTTTACTCTTCAAGTGGGACTGGTCCACGCAGTGCAGGATAATATCCATAACCTAGAAAAATAAAAGTACTAGGAATAAATCTGACAAGAAATTTTATTATATGATTTTGTCTTGATGCATAATCTATCGTAATAATTACAAATGAACAAAATAAGGGTCTATCGATCCTCTTTCCTAATATTTTTGTAACTTGTGAAGTAAGTTCTAGGGTGCATGTCAAACTAAAGTTAAAATTTAAAAAAAAAGTAGGGATCGTCTTTAAAACTAAACGTTCCCTGTGTTTTGGTAGATTTTACAACTTTTGTTATGGCAAATACATGTTATGTATATTTAGTAAAAATACTAAAATCTACTAAAACAATAAGAAAGGAAAGAGGAAATATTATCTCTCAAGAATTAGGTAAATCGGCATTTTTCATTTAATTGGCATTTTCCTTGACTTAGCAAAAGCTTTCGATACAGTTTAACTATTTAAAAAATCCATGTCAATGTTTAATAATAATCGATATGGTTTTTAGCTATGAACTAAAATACTCAATTTGGGGTGCCTCAAGGCAGTGTTTTAGGGCCAACCCTCTTTTTGATATAATATATCAATGACCTTTGCAATCTCGAACTTAACATAGTAAAGCAAGTATAATTCGCATTAAGTCAATCGATTCTCACCTATTATAAATATCTTAGAAACCTTTTTTGTATAGATTCAATGTGGGAAATAAACACGATATATTGCGGATTCCAGACCACAGAGGCATACTCATGGATACTACGCACATAAGCACAGAAAATAACTTTAATAGGTTTAATAGATTTAAAGTGGTAAAGGTTTAATAGATTTAAGGTAGTTGATCTTATGATAAAACCGAGATATTTGGAGGCCTCCCTTACTGCGTAATCGATGTGTTTATCAAACAAAAGCTTAGAATTTTGGATTACTCCAAATTTTTTCGTTGATGTAATTTTAGTAACGGACTGATTATTGATAATGTATTGATAATTTATAGGGTTAAGGTTTCCGAGAAAAAGTCATTGTGAAACATTAAGAAACATTTAAATCGAGCTTGCTTCAAATACAGTATTGCACAAAATTATTCAAATTACATCAAGTTTCATCAGCGAAGCTATGAAAATTTTTGTGTCGTCTAATAAGATTCTGGCATTTTCAAAACATAAAGCAATGTCATTAATAAAAATAACAAAGAGCAAATGCCCTAACAAAGAGCCTTGAGGCACACCAGCAGAAATTGACATGCACGCGGACCTAACCCCATTTATTGTAACCGGCTGGAATCTGTTACTAATATATACGATGAAAATAAAATGTGTAGGTTACTGTGTATACCAGCTTTGTAAAGCTTCTCGAGGAGTAACAGGTGATCTATACGATGAAAAGCTTTACTGAAATCAGTAAATAAAGTATCAACTCTTCATCTCGTCCATTTGTAAGGCGGTATATATATATATAAACAATCTTTACAAATATTTTGACAGAAATGCATAATATTATTATATATGTAAAGAAATGTATATATTATAATGCCTGTATTTGTAATATAACATTGGTCACCGTTTTTATGTATTGGTGTTCCAAAAACAGATTTCAAGGTGGCTGGTACCGTACCTTCATTTAAAGATCGATTAAAAATAATACATCTACATTGAATAAAAAATTATTTTATTCTGTTCTACATAAAGGCAATTAAAATTACAGTACATAGGCAACAAGTATTTTTTAAAGAATTGATATTTTTTTACAATAACTGCATTTAATTCATAGATTTTTGAAATTCATATGGATTTATTCAATTCAATCGATAATGTTGAGCAGGTCTATGTCAGCATGGTCAGGTATGAAGGTAAGACTAACAGACGTCAAATGTGACCTATTAAAGTTGCCTTATTATAACTATTATAAAACCACTCAGAAATGAGATGAGGCCTGTGCCCAGCCGTGGGACGTATATATGCTGTTACTTTACTTTTATTATAACTATTGTTTAATTGTTATTGTTTGTATTGCAAATTCAAATTAATTTAACAGAGATTATTATATAAAATATAATAATCTATAATAAAATATATATTATATTAAAAATGAAATATAAATTAATAATAAAATATACAGGGTATTTTTGAAACGCTCCCGAAAACGAAGACAGATGATAGTACTAAGGATACCTATGATGATGGGTCACAAAGAAATTCGATCCCGAGGAAAAAAAAATCATCTTTTCACAACGTTTTATTAACTTTATTCACGCTCCATCATGTTACTACAGTTAATTGAAACGATATTTCACTAAAAAAATCATGAAAATACTGAAACATAAAACCAGCAGTGAAACTTAAAAAAGAAAATCAGCTGACAATAGGGTCAATATCCTCGCGGGCGCCGAACTCTTATCTAGATCGGTACGAAACAATGCATTAGGTATACTACTCACTCTACCCTTCCCTTTCACACACACGCTGCCTCGTGTCGCCTCGCGCTGTGGAATTTACACATGCTTCAAGGACGTTACAACGTGCGCATTTGTTTTGGCGGGATTGATTAATAATTTTAGTTTTTGAGACAGTTCCATGATGACTATCACGAGCGATAGTTCAATTGTTTTGTTTATTAAATTATTGTCGTTATTACTTGTTATTTATTAATTAATGATATTGTTCTTGTTGTTACGTTTTGTGTTTTTTGTTTTGTTTTAATAATGCCTAACGCGTAGGTACGCTTATAGTGCTCATGAATACGGCAACATGTTAATGTGCCTTGGAGAATCTCATAAGGTTACGGAGGATCGGTAAGCTGTTTCATTCCTATTTTTTTTTTAATAACTTAGTACTGAACTGATCTGAATAGGTACATAACTGAATACATCAGAATAATAAACATACCTACACAATGGATAAAAAAGCATGACTCTAACTTTCTTAACATTTTATTTAAGTATTTTTTCATTAGCGGGAATCGAACCAGTTATTTGGTTTATTTAATCTGTGAATTCGAATTAAAGTGGCTACGTGGAGACAAGCACAGAGGCAAAATAGTAGGTTAAGTAGATAAGTTAGGTATTTAGACAAGTGTTGTAAATTATTAGGTATTGTGGTGCCATCGCTAGTTGCGGGCCGCACGAATTCGGCGTTCGCACGTTCATTGACCCTAGTCAGCTGATTGTAATTCAGTAATTCCACTGCTGGTTTTATGTTTCAGTATTTTCATGATTATTTTAGTGAAATATCGTTTCAATTAACTGTAGTAACATGATGGAGCGTGAATAAAGTTAATAAAACGTTTTAAAAGATGATTTTTTCCTCGATCGAATTTTTGTGACCCATCATCATAGGTATCCTTAGTACTATCATCTGTCTTCGTTTTCGGGAGCGTTTCAAAATACCCTGTATATTATATTTAATGTTAATATATATAATATTCTTTAACCGTTTCTTATAATTACTCAGCGACTCATTTTCTTCTTTTTGGTTTAACACGGTCACTGTCCGGTTTCCAGACACAATAGTAAGGCAATAGCAATGACCCATTATGTGGATCACTGAACAGGGAAAGTGTTAAAGACATATCTCGGCGTACCTCTACGAGCAGCTCGGCGACCTCGGCATGCATGCGTTCGATGAGCAGCTCGATGCCGCGCAGCACCTCCGCGCGGCCGCGCTGCAGCGCCAGGGCTGCGGGCGGCGGCGGGGCCCCGGCCGCCGCGCCCGCGCACCGCGCCACCTCGCGCGCCATCGTCGTGATGAACGCGCCCGGCCTGCACACGCACACGCACACGTACACGCACACGCACACAGACACATCATCACAGCGCCCGCGCACCGCGCCACCTCGCGCGCCATCGTCGTGATGAACGCGCCCGGCCTGCACACGCACACGCACACGTACACGCACACGCACACAGACACATCATCACAGCGCCCGCGCACCGCGCCACCTCGCGCGCCATCGTCGTGATGAACGCGCCCGGCCTGCACACGCACACGCACACGTACACGCACACGCACACAGACACATCATCACAGCGCCCGCGCACCGCGCCACCTCGCGCGCCATCGTCGTGATGAACGCGCCCGGCCTGCACATGCACACGTACACGCACACGCACACAGACACATCATCACATCATCACAGCGCCCGCGCACCGCGCCACCTCGCGCGCCATCGTCGTGATGAACGCGCCCGGCCTGCACATGCACACGTACACGCACACGCACACAGACACATCATCACATCACATTTATTTTATCATTATATGTTTTATTTATCAACTCTCGAGGAACCTTAGTGTGTACAATCATTATTACAGCCTATCGAATATCCACAGCTGAACATATAGGTACCTTCCTTATAGATAAGGGGATCTCCTGTTTCATTTCTCTATGTCGTCTCTTACGACACCCACGGGTCGATATGCGGTAGTGGACATTTTTACATTGCCACTTTAGGGTTAATGCAAATGATTATGTCTTCATTTCATACGCAGAGTATGTGTACAAATCTTTTTACGTATGTGAGTGGAATAAGAAAGCATTTTTTAGGGTTAAGCTCGCCTTTGTAAATTTTATTTCCATGTTTCGATTCGTCATCATCTAGTTTTTTTTATAAAATAAGGTGACGAAAAAGCACACAGTCCACCTAGGTGGATGCGGTGGCCTATAAACATCTACATTTAGGCTGCGTTTCCACCAGAGATGTGCGAGGTAGCTGGGTGGTGCGAGGATGCGTAGCGAGGCTGTGGAACGGTACGCAGATGAGCGGTGCGAGGATGTGTAGCGGGCTCGTCTCAGATGCGAGCGGGTGAGCTGTGGTGGGAGCGGAGCGCGCGCGCCACTGCTCGCTAATTCTTGCGTCATTCCCCAGCACACATCCTCGCACATCCTCGCAACACATCCTTGAAGAGGAGCGAGGTTTTGTATATACAAAAACCTCGCTCCGCTGAGCCGTTTCCACTAGAGCTGTGTTGAGCGAGGCTAGGTAAATGAAGTGAGTCTATTGGTTCTTAACAAACACATCCTCGCACACATCCCTCGCAACACATCCTTCACACACATCCCTCGCAAGAGGAGGAGCGAGGTTTTTGTATATACAAAAACCTCGCTCCGCTGAGCCGTTTCCACTAGAGCTGCGCTGAGCGAGGCTAGGTAAATGAAGTGAGTCTATTGGTTCTTAACAAACACATCCCTCGTTACGCATCCTCGCACATCTCTGGTGGAAAAGCAGCCTTATCCTCGACTAGCGGTTCCCCACGACTTCGTGCGGAATTGATTACGATTGGATTTCATGGATTTTAATTTTATTGCGCTGAACCCTATTTATTTTTTCTAAAATATCAGTAGCATAACATAAGCTATCTGGCAGTGAAAGTCCGCGTGTGACCTGGAGGTGGCGATGAGTGTGAGCGCGTGGCGCGCGGTGCGGCAGCTGTCGGCCTGCGGCGTGAGCGGCAGCCCGTACGTCATCGACGGCACCAGCTTGTCCGCGTCCGAGCACATCTCCAGCAGACCTGCAACCGCGCCACCATATCACCTCGGCGGTTAACAAACACATTTTCGACAAAAGCTCGTAGTTACTACCAGTGCGCGATATCTTGAAACTCGCGTGGAATGTCTCCTCCCGCTAATAACGCTAATTTGCAATAGTTGCCATGCTTGGCAACTGCAGTTTTTTAACCGACTTCAAAAAAAGAAGGAGGTTCCTAATTCGACTGTACTTTTTTTTGTGTGTTATCGAATATCGAACACACACAAAAATATCGAAAAAAGAAAACCTCAGAGCTTTTTTCTAGGTGAACCGGTTTTGAGGATTCTTTTTTTATTTGAAAGCTGGTGCTTCTCATGTAGTCCCATACAGATAAGATAAGATCTAACCAGTAGTTCTTGAATTATCCTTAATAATGCGTATTAAATTGTCTTCGACTATACTGATGTTCTCATTTTATTCATATTGAAGTCGGTTGAACAAAATTTTTAATTTTACCACTTGTTTCGTTATTTATTATAAGGAAGACGCTGCTGCACATTTCTTGGTTTGTTTCCCTATTTAATTTTATAAAACATTAAATTAGTTCAAATCTGAAAGTAGTTTGAATTAGGCCTCCGCTTCACAGGACTTCTTCCTTCTATTCGTACGTCCATTTATCTAACCATTATTACAGGCTGTAAAAGTCACTGCTTAACATAAGCCTTCACCAATGGATTGTCTCATAGCTGGAATTTTGCCATAGTTGTTACGCTTGGCAGTTGGTATGAGAACCGCAGTTTTTTTTATATTTTACTTGCTATTAGGAGACGCTGCTGCCCATCTACTGTTTCGATTTCCATTTCGACTTTAACGAAACCCACGGGACGATATTATGGTGTAGTGGATATTCTTACACCGCCACTACATGGCTATTTTGTTAATGTTCTCAATTTTTATTCGATAAAGGTGATACATTCAGTAACAGTGTAGAAAATCATTGACGTCGGAACAGCACAATACAATGAGGGTTAATAATCTTCCGCTCACCAGATGTCGTTACTGAGGTGAAGTGTTTTGTTACACAATGTCATTTAATTGAGAAATTAATTCTAAATAAAAGTTTATCAGTTTCTAGAGTATTATGTTAATGCACAAAACAATACCTAAGTGGTTTGCGCTTTACTTTTTTGCAAATTTTTAACTCTTTTTTTAATTTTTCTGCCTTCAGGAATATCCGTAGTCTGGTCTATTAATGTTTTAATTAATTAATATAAAATATAACTAATATTAGAGAAAGAAACATTAACATTTACATTTTCCCAATAAATTAACTTCCCCGCTATTAAATCTGTCAAATATTTTACTTCATCGTTGAGTGGCGCCGTCCTGGTAGCAGAAAATGTCGTGGATGCCCTCATTGGTGGCTTATCGTACAAACGTTACCAAGTAGTACGTGGCTGACGTCGAGGTAGGGCTCCCAGACGGCGAACCCGCGGCCCAGCAGGTCGACGGCAGCTCGACGCAGTGGCGTGTGTGCGGGGAGCCGGGGGCTGCCGGGCGCCAGCAGCAGGTGCGTCAGCGCGAGCGCCGTCAGCCGCGCCAGGTTGTTGGACGAGCTCAGCGTGAACCCTACACCACACCACAACACCATTTTTTTTAATTGAAGTGACGTATGAACTTATACAGTCCAGCTGTGGTAAGTGGCTACTGCAGCCCACGGATATTTATAACTAACTTTAAACAAAGACTAGCTGTGCCCCGCAGTTTCACCTGCGTATGTCACGCGTCTGAGCGGCGCGACATGACACCTCGGTTATAGAGGCGTCTCGGTTCTCATCGGGCGGCTAGGGTTATGCGTCGTTCGCACGCTGAGCCGAGTGTTGAATTATTTTAATTTTTCATTATCTCATAAATTATACGTCCAAATAACATGTTATAAGGACAAAGTTTATCTTCATAAAATTGTCTTGATGATGAAGTAACTTTCGTTCGTAACGATTAATATGCCATGCCTTATCATAACGCTCATAACTCACTTTTTATTTTCAATAATTTTTGTCACAAAATACTTAATTGAAGCTTATATATAAGAAATAGGCATATAGCATTGCAGATTGTTATTAGATGAAGTAAAGATCTATATCTTTGTAGAACATTATATTTACGTATCACTAACCACTACGCCACTGCACGCGGATGTAACAGTCCGTGAGCACTTTTTCTTCCGGCTTGCTTAACAAAACCAATATTTAAGTCTAGCTGAGAGGTATAGCATAATGCTAGATAGCTTATACTATTCCTCGTGAATCTGGCTATTATATGCAAAAATAATTTTTCAAATTTGACTGGTAGTTCCAGAGATTAGCGTGTTTACACGAACAAAAACTCTTCTAACTCTTAAAGTTGGAAAAATTTACTTTGCCAATATCCGCTCAATAAAATAAAATGATGTGTCTTACCTAGTTTGAAGAGCACCTGCCTAAACTAGGTAAGACACATCATTTTATTTTATTGAGCGGATATTGGTAAAGTAAATTTTTCCAACTTTAATATAATGGGTTTCCGCAAAGTAACGCCTGATTCTATTAATTATCTTCTAACTCTTCTAAATAAGGATAACTGAGTACTAAGATGAAATATCTCACACTCTGTAATTACACTGGCTCTGCATACCCTTCAAACCGGATCATAGCAGTGCACGCATTACTGCTTGGTGGCAGAAATAGATAAGAGAGTAGTGCCCACAAAGACGGCTTCTCTATCACTCCTACCACCATCATAAACTTATTTTTTTAAAAGATAAGAAAAGTATTTATAGATTTATTTTAATATATTCTATAACTTAGCATTAGCTGTGTCTGTCATGCGTTGAGTGCCTCCTTTTTGTTAGAAACCTTCGCGGGTGAGCGCACAACAACTCAGAAATCAAAAGTAAATAATAAATAAGAAGATTCTTATAACAAGTCCACGGCTGAATATAGGTTTCTCCCATATTATGCCAAAAAAAAAATCCTAAGCCACTTCATTCATCAATTTCTTAAGGTTGTGTTTTTGGATTAACAAGACAAAATATAAAAAATAATAAATCCTTTTCGCCCAGGTGTCCCGTCAACTACTTACTTAGACTCACTTAGTCTGAAGGGTATACCCTTAAGTTAGCCCGTATAGGGAGCCATTACAATTACAGGGTGTGTGGCATTCAATCTTAGTTCTCAGAGGTGACAACGAATCTGTGGTATCCTTTGTTCAAAGTTAGCTGCAGGTGTCCATGGACTACGATAGCCACTAACAATCAGGTGGAAAAACTTGGTATTGAAAGTTACCTCAATATAAAAATGAAATTAATAAGCAATAACAAAAGAGCGAGCATGGCAGAAATTATTATAAATTTTCAGCCTAATAATTACTTTGAGATTTAGGTAATATACATTAAAAACTGCCTTACCTTCAACAATGGAACTCTTTCTACTATCCCCGTCTTTACGTCTCTTGTTGCCAGCTGCACCTAAAATTTCGCAATGTACTATTTGATGGCAAATCATAATTTTAACATAGCAAAATAATAACAATATAATAATTTGACAGCAAGAAAAGGCGTACAATCTTGTCCATATTCCTTAGTCTTTAGGTAGTTATTAGGATTTCAATCAGGTGCATTTATATATAAAAACATTAACAACCTGACAAAATTCTTTTGGTTCTATCAAAATACCAAATAGCACCACCACACACAATGCACTCGTGGCAGGGAGGGTATTGATCTTCAAACTCGGCAATATAATATTACATCAATTTATCTTTTGCATTCGGATGTTAGGAAATTATGTTTGCGAAGTTTCGCCTGTTTATGAACTGATTTATGACCTGTTTCGTGTGATTTGGGAACTAAAATATTTTTTATAAAACGAAGGATGAAAATGAGCACATAGTCGACCTGATGGTAATTGGATGCTGTATCATGACGAGTCGACCCATTCGTGCTTCATTTTATAAAACTTGTCACTTGTGAAATAAAAATTATCATGACTGAAATGACAATTCTATTGATGAACTTAGGATTAACGGGAAAAACTAACATAAATATATTACTGTTAATTCCGCCAATTATTATTTAATTGGCGTATCGCCCGCGGGGTGAGAAGTTTGCGGGAGGGAGTTATGTACGGGCGTTGCAAGGCAGTCAGGCGGGGACGGGCGGCAGGGAACATTTTTCATGTTTGGCAGTTCACTCGCGGATCTCTCGTCGAAACGAAAGCTACTTTCGAGAACAACCAAATATAGTATATTGGCGATGGAGATATCTGAAAGCGATAAAGAAGCATCGGAGAGATCAGAGGAATATTGTTGAAACAATAGCTCGATGAAACATACGTCAATTCCTCCTTAAATGTCTCATCGTGTTGGCAGTCTACAGAAGAAAGCGGAATGCTGTCACATATTGGCAAAGGCCACTTTTAATTTTTGTCCATGTTGGAGGCCATGGTGGATTTATCAATGGAGCCCTTTTAATTTTAAACCAAAAGTAAATCCGGAATTATCATAAAGACATGAATTTTCAAAATTTTAATAAATGGACAAAAAAATTTATTGCCAAATTTACTACCACATTCCGTGATTGTCATGGATAACGCTGCTTATCATTCTGTACAAGTGGATAGAAAGCCCACGATGGCGTCAACAAAAGCCGAAATGCAGGCCTGGCTGCACAGACATAACGTGGACTCAATATTTCCTTAAGGAAATGTGACTTACTCACATTGATCAAGCAACACAGATCTGAAATTTTTTATAAAATTGAGGAAGTGTTAAAGGCTGCGGATCACGAAGTCTTACGACTTCCACCATACCACCCAGACCTGAACCCGATTGAGTATGATTGAGATAATATGGTATGGGGAGATATCAAGGGACAACTCGCAAGAAATGAACTTGATAGCAATTTGGATAACAAAAAAATTGCACTGGAGCAATTATTCGAAGAATTCTCTGTAGAAAAAACGACAAATACTCGATAATGTTATGGATTAAATGATAATTAATTTACAAGACGATTCTGACTTATCAAGCTGCACTGAAAGGGAAGATAATTCAAGTGAGAATGATAGTAGCGAGGAGGAATAATATTTTTTTATTATTATTATTAAGATGAAACGGTTCTGACATAGTTTATTGTTAATTTTTATTATATATTATGTTGCAAACCCATATTATATTTCAGCCCACAGTTGCTTAAACTAAAAAATACATAGCGAGATAAAGATAAATTTGCATTGTTTCATATTGCGTCCACCGAACATTATCGCGGGATCGATCTATCTTGGGTTAATTAACTACGTGTGCGCCGATTCCCGCCCTGTCCCGCCTACCTCCACAGCGCGAGGTTTAAAGGCAATTTAGTGGTTTATCTATATCGATTAACTAACTTATAATTATTTGGTTTTTAATAGGTCAAGTCCAAAGAATGTATTCCATTAGTATGTTTAAGCAATGTTTATAATCAATGGACCTAAGGTTGTTCCTTGATGTACCCTCGTTTATTTCAATAACATTCCAATAACTTTTGATTTCCTTTTCATGGTGTGTAACGTTTTACGGCCTCAATTAATCGTTGATTTATATCTTTCGTCTCTTTCTGTAGTTATTTAGGGAAAAGAGAGAGAGAGAGAGAGCAACTTTAAGCATTTCTCAAACTGACGTTAATTTTACGAGTACGGCCGTCAATATAAAAATATTTGCTATTTACGTAAACTTAGGTAAACTTCATAATAAGCTCAAAGTGAAGCCTTTGATATAGCAAACTTTTCCAGTAATATTAAGCGTCACATACTATTTTATGAAACCATCTGTTTTGTTTTACCTTCACTGGCAATGTCTTGTCCAAACTCTGCACCAATAACTCCAAGCAAAACCACAGCGGTTGTCTGCTTCCTCTTAAGCTCGGCAAGAGAAGAAGGCTTGCGGACTATCTCCTCCTCTTCCTCTTCGGACTCTTCTTCTTGCTATATTGATATAATAAATGATTCAAGCATTACAATATATTTCTCTCATCATTTGACATTTTGTAGATTATTGTATGCAATTCGGAGACAACAAACATCGGTGCAAATGCGTAATGCTTATTCACGAGTAATGGTTTCCAGAATCTTTCATGAGAATGACTACTGACAATACAACATATACTATGTACAGAATACGCGGTTGGGATACATTATATGATTCTCTTAAGCCTCACAGACATTGCGAAGAATTGGATATAATATAACAGTACCTTTTCTACAGGCTCCTTTTGCGCGGCGTGCGGATTGATGCTCTCAGTGTGCGTGTACAGCGGCAAGAACTGCGCCCAGCTGTCCACCAGTTGCTTACGTCCTTTCGGACCCAATCTAGAAGAAATACAAGCACAATTTTAGATCGCAGCTCTTCTTTACTGACGTACGCCACGATTCTATGTCCAAAAACCTTTTCACATCGCATTACGATTCGTTGATTTTAGTACGGAGCGTCCTTAATAACTGTTTTTTAGTTCAGCCCAACAAAGAAAGATAAGCAGAAAAACACGTATATTTCAAGTGACGCCGAAACCATACCCAACTTCTTGATACGCACACATATGCACATAAAATAATGTTGTTGGTTGCAAATGATTCTAGATGCATATATTATGTACGTCAGGGCGTGTTCTTACATTAAGTTGAGCATGCTTTAGGCTTGGTTTCCGTGTTATTCAAAAGGTACACAGGGCTCCATTTATCATCCTTCGTTGATCTAAGTTCTGTAGTAAATAAATTTTCTGTTATAATGTTAGAGTTTTATACGAGCTAACTGTCCACCTGATGGTAAGCGACTAACATGTGAATAAAATAAAATAATTCACAGTATGTTATTGTACTGGCTCTCTGCTCTATATAAGATTATATAGAGATACAAGATTTTTCTTGAATTTCCCATAGTCACCTCTAACACCCACAGGTCGAAAGTGAAGTTATAGTATCGCCACCACACGGTATTTTATATTATACAATATAGATGCCATTTTCGTGGCTACATGACGCTAAGTCTAACTGGATGTGACTTCATCATCATCATTATTACAGCCTTTCACAAGTCCACTGCTGAACCTAGGCCTCCCCAAGGAATGCAAAGCACGGTCCCGAGCCACTTCATTAGTAAGCTGAAGTGGTAATGAGCCGGCAAATAGCTCGAAGAACCGACAACCGTCGGGGAAGATAGGTTCTCGAGTGGCAGCCTCGTACCGGTAAGCGAAGTGTAGGGCGACGACCCCCACTAGATGGAGTGATGACCTGGTAAGACATGCAGGAAGTCGATGGATGTGACTAAAGCTTTTGAAATTGTAAGAAATGGAGGTTCATTAATGTTCAGACCTGCCGAGCTCAGCCAAAAGCAATGCCTGCGAAGCGTCGCGTACTTCAAGGCACTGGTGCTGCCATCTCCGGGCTAACATTTCTACTTGTGGCCGTTTGAAGTTTTTCGCTCCTGGAAATTTTTTTTCGATTGTTATTATTATTTTAAAGGTGTGCGAGTGTGTTCGTGTGCGTGTGTTCTTTTTTTTTTATAGGAGAGGGGGCAAACGAGCATGCGGCTCACCTGATGGTAAGTGACTACCGCCGCCCATGAACAACTGCAACACCAGGGGAATTGCAGATCCGTTGCCGGCCTTTTAAGAAGGAGTAGACTTTTCTTGAAGGTCCCTAAGTCGTATCGGTCCGGAAAAATCGCTGGTGGTAATCGATTCCACAAGGAAGTTGTGCGAGGAAGAAAACTTCTTCTAAATCGCACAGTGGTGGACCGCCAATCATCCAGATGGTATGGATGGTATCTCGAGTTCTGTCGCGATGTGCGATGGTGAAATTGAGCGGCTGGAATTAGTCCGAACAATTCCTCAGAGCACTCCCCGTGGTACATGCGATAAAATACGCAAAGAGATGCAACATCTCTACGCAGTGCCAGTGAGTCCAGCCGATCGGAAAGAACTCGGTCGTCGACGATTCGAGCCGCTCTGCGCTGGATGCGGTCAAGTGGAAGGAGCTGGCACTGGGAGCCCCTGCCCAGAGATGGGAACAGTATTCCATGTGGGGCCGAACCTGCGCCTTGTAAAGTTGCGCGGTGTGCCGGCATGAAATACTGTCCTGCTCTGCTGAGCACGCCAAGCTTTTAGAGGCCAATTTGGCCTTCTTCCAAGTGACCACGAAACTGCACATCACTCGATATGTCGACACCGAGGATTCCGATACTGGCTGAGGCAACAAGGAGTGCCTTGAAACTGAGGAGATACGACAAGGGGTTCTTTTAGCGGTAAACGGGCAAACTTGTATCTTCTGGGATTAAACTGGACTAGATTTAGTCGCCCCAGTCTGAGACTTTGTTCAACAAAGTCTCGACTTCAGACACAAGTTTCTTTTCAAAACTCAGTGACGTTTCCCCGAGAAATTTTGGCACGGCCGGTGTATAAAGCATCACCAGTGCTGTTGTCTGCATAGCAATGAATGTTACCAATTTGCAACATATCATTGATATGCAGAAAAAACAGCGTTGGTGATAGCACGCAGCCTTGTGGAACACCAGCGTTAATGGGCTTGTAATCGGAGCATGCACCGTCTACTACGACCTTGATGCTCCGATCTGCAAGAAAACTGGTGATCCAATTGCACAATTTCTCGGGAAGCCCATAGGAAGGGAGCTTCGAAAGAAGCGCTTTGTGCCAAACCCGATCGAAGGCCTTCGCTACGTCCAAACTAACGGCCAACGCCTCCCTTGACCCACTGCCTCCGCCCATCTATGAGTTAGATAACCTAGAAGATCACCAGCTGAGCGAACTCGACGGAAACCGTACTGGCGGTCACTAATCAGCTGGTGATCCTCAAGGTACCGCATGAGTTGGCAGTTGATAACGGTTTCCATTACTTTGGAGAATAAGGAGGTGATAGCGATAGGCTTGTAGTTGGACGGATCTAAGCGGTCGCCTTTTTTAGGGATCGGGTGCACCAAAGCTGTCTTCCATGAGTTCGGGACTACGCCTAGGGAGTAGGAGTACCGGAAAAGACGCGTTAAAACCGGTGCCAACTCCGGAGCACACGTCTTCAGCACAATAGGTGGGACTCCATCAGGCCCACTCGACTTGTTGACGTCCAGGGAGAGAAGTGCTTTACGCACCGATCGCTGTGTAAACAGCACTCACACCGCGGGATGGTAGGCGGTGTGTTCCCCCCGTCATCAAGAGCCAAAAAGAGAGCCTAGCAGATCGGCTTTCTCCTTTGCGTCATGGGCCAGTGAGTCGTCCACCCTATGCAGAGATGGCAGAGATGGCTGACAGAAGTTCCCTTGGACAGCCTTGGCGAGAGACCAGAATGCACGTGTTCCCGAAGGGAGGCGAACTAGTTTCTCGCCAATTCTGCCGATGTGCTCTGACTTTGCCTTGGCAATGACCCTTTTGAAGAACCTGGAGGCGGAATTATACTTCTTTTTAAGAGCGCTGGTGTTTACATCCCGGGATGTTGATGCGTCAGCCCAGGCCCGGTAGCACTCCTGTTTATAGCGTGATGCAATTTTACAGGAGCGACCAAACCATGGCTGATTTCTGCCTCCGATAGGCACCACAGATGATGGAATAAATAATTCCATTCCTGAAGTACCACATCAGCGACAGAATCAGCAACAACGTTGGGATCATTCGGCGAGAAGCAAACCCCGAGGGTAGGATGCAAAAAAAAACCGCATCCCATCCCAATCGGCTGACCTAATAGTGCCAAACACGGCGGCGAGCTGCAGATCGCAACTGCGATGGGAGCGTGAGTGGCACCGTACTCCGGATCAGACAATGGTCCGAAGAGCCAAGAGGGGCATCGACGGAGACCTGATATCCGTCCGGATGAGAGGTCAACAGAAGGTCCAACAGGGAAGATACATGGTCTTCCACATCTGGGATCCGCGTAGGCGAAGTAACCAGTTGTGTCAGACCATATGCCAAGGCAAAGTCATAAACAGATCTACCCGCATGATCGGTTAAACGGGAACCAAGCCATTCAGCGTGGTGGGCGTTAAAATCACCGAGCATCACGATCTCTGCGGAAGGGACCTGTTGTAGCACGGAGTCTGCAGCCATTTGGACGTGGTCGATGAGTCGGTCTGTGTCGGCATTACCGCTATGGGACCTATAGAGGCACCCGTAGACGCGGAATGGTCGTCGCTGTCTACGCGCAGCCATAGGATGGACAGGTCCGTACCTTCAAGACTGCCGAGGCGTCGAAAACAGATGTCCTCTCTGACGTACACGCAAACTCCAGCCCGGGGCACAAAGGAGTGTTCCAATTTGTACCCCGGGTAGGAGAGATACGAAGTATCAGCCGGAGAGGACACCTGTGTCTCTCTTAGAAAGAGCAAGGCCGGCTTTGCCGTCTCCAGATGGTAGTGGACGGCGTTAAGGTTTGAATGAAGTTCCCTGATATTGCAGAAATCCACGGAAAGCGTGGCAGGGGTTGCCTTTGTCATTTGCTCCGCTTGCCCCGAGCAGGTTTCGTCTTGAGCGGAATTTCGCGGGGCAGCCTGAGCACCCACGCTAAAAAAAAGTAGGGTAGCATGGGCGTGGATACTCAGCGAGGATTCTCCAGGGATGCTGGTACCCTCCTGGGGTAGTCTGCTGTTTAATTCTTGTGGGTATGTGCACACACATACATATGCACGCACGCAAGTGCATATGTATGTGTGTAATTACGTAACTTGACTTTTCGTGACATTTAGCTGAACTAATAGCTAAATGACGACCTCTTGACTTAGTGGTGAGAGTGCCTGGCTACTGCGCCCTGAAATGTTTATATTTTGTGTTTGTTTTTTGTGTGTTGTGTTGTACTATAGACTCACCAGCTGCAACGACTTTGTCAGGCAGCAGCACGCAATGCAGCGTGGCGAGCAGCGACCAGCCCTGCTTGATGTGGGCCTGCTGCGCCGCGAGCTGCTCTTCTCTCTCCTCATCGCCTCCCCACGACGACGTGCGTGTCGTAGGCCTGCTCGCAATTGTTCAAAAAGATGATGGGATTTTTGTGACATAGATGTATGAAATGCAATTATTGTAAAAATTACTTATATTTTTGTAATACATCCATACATTGATAGATAACTATAAGATGCACAGATTTTGAATCAAAGTCGAATTTGATCGAAACAAAATGTCAAGTACAATATAAGAAATATAAACTTATTTCCTTTTTTTATACTTATTTTTATCTTTCCTTGAAGACGCCCATATTGGACGTAAAGACAGACATTCAAATTATTACCATTATTATTATTTGATATTTAATTGTGTTTTAAAGTTGTAGGCGTTAACGTTAAAATTGTATAGGAATCTCATTTACATCAGAGAAATTGCAAAATTATAATTCTAAGACACCAACTCGTATCGGGGAATCGTATAGGACTCTTCCCTGATTCAAAATCTCTCAAGTAGATTGACGAATGAAGGTTTTTTTAATGCTATAATAACGCACATAAACTTAAGACTGTATTACAGTATATCTTTGACATTGTATGTCTTCATCAACTTCGTAATTGGTGTCGGAGGATAATTAAATAAATATTAAACAAATATATTTGTTCTTAATTTTTATGATGTCAATGTAGGAAGTGGACTTATGAAAAGTTCCAAAGGTATAATAAGGTCATACCTATGCAATCTCCTGATGACCTCCTGTTCAGGTACAAAGCTGGCGTTGCTCATCGACATCAGTGTGTTGGCGAGCGCGACGATTGACAGCAAGTGGTTCGTTGTCAAGGTCGTGCTGAGCTCCCAGTGGAGCTTCGATGTAAACAGCCTGTATGTATAATAAATTTAGCTTTATTTTTCATTTTACAAACCTTGTCACTTGTAAAATAAAAATTATCATGACTGAAATGAAAATTCTATTGATGAACTTAGGATTAACGGGAATAACTAATTGGCGTATCGCCCGCGGGGTAAGAAGTTTGCGGAAGGAGTGATGTACGGGCGTTACAGGGCAGTCAGGCGGGGACGGGCGGCAGGGAACATTTTTCATGTTTGGCAGTTCACTCGCGGATCTCTCTCGTCGAAACGAAAGCTACTTTCGACAACAACCAAATATAGTATCTTGGCGATGGAGATATCTGAAAGCGATAAAGAAGCATCGGAGAGATCAGAGGAATATTGTTTACCTCGATGAAACATACGTCAATTCCTCCTTAAATGTCTCATCATGTTGGCAGTCTACAGAAGAAAGCGGAGTGCTGTCACATATTGGCAAAGGGCCACTTTTAATTATTGTCCATGTTGGAGGCCGTGGTGGATTTATCAATGGAGCCCTTTTAATTTTTAAAGCAAAAAGTAAATCCGGAATTATCATAAAGACATGAATTTTCAAAATTTTAATAAATGGACAAAAAAAATTATTGCCAATTTTACCACCACATTCCGTGATTGTCATGGATAACGCTGCTTATCATTCTGTACAAGTGGATAGAAAGCCCACGATGGCGTCAACAAAAGCCGACATGCAGGCCTGGTTGCACAGACATAACGTGGACTTTAATATTTCCTTAAGGAAATGTGACTTACATTGATCAAGCAACACAGATCTGAAAATGTTTATAAAATTGAGGAAGTGTTAAAGGCTGCAGATCACGAAGTCTTACAACTTCCACCATACCACCCAGACCTGAATCCGATAGAGTATGATTGAGATGATATGGTATGGGGAGATATCAAGGGACAACTCGCTAGAAATGAAATTGATAGCAATTTGGATAACAAAAAAAAATTGCACTGGAGCAATTATTCGAAGAATTCTTTGTAGAAAAAAACCACAAATACTCGATAATGTTATGGATTAAATGATAATTAATTTACAAGACGATTCTGACTCATCAAGCTGCAATGAAAGTGAAGATAATTCAAGTGAGAATGATAGTAGCGAGGAAGAATAATATTTTTTATATTATTATTATTATTAAGATGAAACGGTTCTGACATAGTTTATTGTAATTTTTTATTATTGCAATATAATTATATACAATAAATAAATTAAATATTATGTTGCAAACCCATATTATATTTCAGCCCACAGTTGCTTAAACTAAAAAAATTACATAGCGAGATAAAGATAAATTTGCATTGTTCCATCTTGCGTCCACCGAACATTATCGCGGGATCGATCTATATTGGGTTAATTAACTGCGTGTGCCCCGATTCTTGCCCCGCCTCGCCTACCTCCACAGCGCGAGGTTTAAAGGCAATTAAGTGGTTTATCTATATCGATTAACTAACTAATAATTATTTGATTTTTAATAGGTCAAGTCCAAAGAATGTATTCAATTAGTATGTTTAAGCAATGGTTATAATTAATGGACCTAAGGTTGTTCCTTGATGTACCCTGGTTCGTTGTCAAGGTCGTGCTGAGCTCCCAGTAGAGCTTCGATGTAAACAGCGTGTATGTATAATAAATTTAGCTTTATTTTTAGATCCTTGTCCACCCTTAATCGACGAGCATGTACGCGTAGATATATGGATGTAAAGGAGGCGAGAGAGGTGTGTCAGGCTTGTGCCAAATGGAAGTTCGTAGTCTTTGCCTACACCATTGAATAACAGTCGTGAGTGTTTATGCTATGTTATGTTTATGTTTTATCCTCGTTTATGAAAATTTTTCTGGTAACTTCAAGCTAACCTGGTTTTGAGTTTGATATCTTGCATTTAATTTGAAATTTCAAATTAATATACGATATTTTTTTTAAATAATCTGTTATTTATTTGTTTATTTTAATTTTAATATCGTTGTTTGTCACCATGGAAAATTGAAAGTTGAGTGGTATTTGTGAATGGCACTATAGCTGCACTGACGGCACGCAATATCCACGACCTGTGGCGACCAGGGGTCACAAAGGAATTGCTTGGTTTAATTACTTCGTTCTAGAATTATTGACCTCAATTATAAGCCCCGTAGACGACCTGCGTCCTAGGTCGATATCCACGAAGTGAAAGATTTATGAAAAACATGTAATTTTTACCCCACTTCCCCAAAAGTAGGGTAATGTTTTTTGAGTGTATATGTATGAATGTATGGTCTGTATAGTCTAAATGGCTTGATGGATTTAAGCACATGCGGTGTCGTTAGATTCGTCTTATTTGTGGAACGGACATAGGGTATAAGATTTATTTCTTCTCAGTAAACATTTTTACGCAGTCAGGTTTTTAATTATTATTTTAAGCATTGGACTTATTCATATTATTTATGACGCAATACAATGCGAGCATGATGTAATTTTTTTTTCTATTATTTTAGCAAAACCTCCATCAAAAAGCAGAGATCGAATTTGTCGGCATATGACCTGGTGAGTTTCTCTTGTCGTAGCAGCTCTGGAGGAAGTTCAGAACTTAACAGAGCAGGATCTGTGGGGGCAGCAGCGGCGGCCTCCGCCCAAGTGCCCAGCCACGTGGGCAGCTGCACAGACATGTGTCCGTGGCGGGACACCACACCGAAGCATACAGGCACCTGATTGAGAAGAACGTGGCTCTAATTACTGTGATATGAGGTTTTGGTTCAATTATACAACCAATTCATTAAATTATTTTTAAAATAACCCACCAAATAAGCGCGATATATTGTTATATACTTGCACAGTGTTTTTACAGCATATGCAGACTAGTAGTGTTACACAAAGTGCCAGAAAGCACTTTATCAATACATGTAAATAAAATTTAAGTACCCGTCTGCCTGTTATTGAACTGAGGGGGTTATTTGCTGCCATCAAGACATGTCTATCTGTCAGTCCGGCTAATCTTCGGAATGGCTGAACCGATTGTAAGGAAAATTGACAATCAGATAGAGCAATGCCAGGAGTGGTCTAGGCTATATTTTATTCGTAAAACTTGCAGATATTTATTTTGAGTAATCGCAAAATTAATTAAATAAATGATCTTTGGATGATCTTAAGTCCTACTAATTAAAAAAAACAATAATTTAAAACATTCCATAGAATTAAACAAATTAATATTTTGTATTTTCGGTGTTAAAGCCATGGTAGCTTATTATTTCATTCTAATATTTATTTATGTAGTTAATCTTTATTGAACCTTACAAAACAGTACAAGATCAAAAGGTGGACTTAATGCTTAAAGCATTCTCTGCCAGTCAACCTAAGGACAGTGTTGCAGAAAAATGAGGCTTGTGTGCATCTGTGGCATGTGTTAAGGGATATTAGTAGTATTATTATATGACGGTTTGAGCTTATTTTAGCCTGATATAAACGTAGCAGTAACGCCATATATGATCTATTGAGCCTTGAGATCTTTTGTATCATTTTGCTAGTCGCCTCTTACGGCCCGGCACCCTCGAGAAGAAATAGGGACAAATTTAATACGTGGTAGAGTCACGCTGCATCTATATTATGGTTGTAGCAAGAATGAGTCAGCTCGACCGGGGAAGGACCACGCTCCCACAGAATATCAGCGTAAAATAGAACCGGAGACCTTTTTGAGGCATCCCATCTTAATCTTCAGGGATGACAACGCATCTGCATTTTGATTCTTAATCGAGGATAAACGTAGATGTCTATGAGCCACAGTATCCACTTAACATCAACACAATTAAATGGTTATTATCAAATCTTATTGAATGAAACCAGTTCCACGTTTAAGTTCTAAGTGCTTTACAGCACACATGGCCACGGTGCGATGGTATTCGCGTAAAAATAAAAAATAAACAAATCTTGGACTTACCATAGGCCGCAGTAGTCCCAGTTTGGACTCGCACACCCGGTCCAGATCAGGGTCGAGGCCCCAGGCGTGCAGTAGCGACATTAGAATTTGCGCTATCTCCATGGTATGTGGAGGCTCCGCCAGCGACATGTCGCGTGGACGGTTACGCTTATTTTGGTTAAGTTCATCTGGAACAAAGGGGACGATTTTAATTGCTATTGTTGTGTGTGAATAATTTTAGATTTTGCTAATGAAGCGAATATTAAAGACACTAAGACACTAAAAGGCTTTTGCTTAATCTAAGGAACCCTGTATAGCATACTGTTCATAAGATAGTGTTTTTACGACTGCCGCGTTGGTCGTTGAAGCACGAATGGGTCGGTCCGATCGGGGAGAAACCACGCACTCACAGAATACCATCGTAAAATAGCAGCTTAATGCTGCTGTTTCGTATTGAGTGTACAACTGAATTTCGGTCACGGCGGCCAGTCTCCGGAGACTAGCCATCTGCGCAGGACAGGATTATAGTGCCCGAGTGTATGCGCAAGCACAAGTACACTCTATAATTCCTCACTGTCATAGTCCGATAGGGCAGTAAATCGACACGACTGGAGAGAGATCAGGCACAGGATCAACAGCTTTACGTGCTTTGTGAGGCACGGGGGTGAAACACTGCTAACTTCCTGACTCCGCGCTGCTACTGAGAATTTCTTGACAGAAAAACCCACTAACTGATTTCGGCTCGACCCGGGATTCGAAACTGAGACCTCATGATCAGCTACCACGTTTACGACCATTAGACCATCGAGGCAGATAACTATGGTAAGTGTAGAGAACTGGAGACCCTCTTTACTGGTGTATCCTACCTTAGTCATCATGGGCGCCAACGCATCTCCATTTTGATTCATAATCGAGGATAGATGTAGATGTCTATGGGCCACAGCATCCACTTGCGATCAGGTGGACTGTGTGCTCGTTTGACACCTTTATTTTATTTAAAAAAAATGTACAGTAAAATATACATTGCTTATCTTCCTAATTAAATCGATAAAAATTTCATAGAAGAGTAGTGGACTACTCGGTAGTGAAGTGGCTAAGCATTTAGCTTCGGCCGTTGCGGGTCGTGGGTTTGATTTCCCTACGGAACAAGTATTTGGATGCCCTTGAATTTTTTTTATATAAGTATCGCACTTTAACTTAAATAAACATATAAATTAACGTTACAATATAACTTAATGATGCGTATAAATCACGAAATATTATTTTTTACTTATTATAAGCCAGTTTGTCGGTTTTGTTTTCGTAACTACTGGTGAAAAATATTTGGCCTCGACGGCACTTTGTGGAGTTGTAATGTAAATCAAAATAGTCGTATTCCAGCCAAACTGTAATTATCCTTGTGATACGCAAAAACAGCAGGCAATTAACGTATTAAATTGCTATTAAAGTTAAAACTAATAATATAAAAATTAATGTAAGTATTTAATATGTACATAAACGATAACAATAATTAATACAAGTATCTTGTTTGGTTTATTGCCGAATTTAATATTAAATAACATCGATTTCCTGCTTACTATGAGCCAATTTAAATGGTAAATAATTTTGTAATGAAAAAGTTGTGCTTGAGATTTTTGTCTTTATTTTTAATATTGCTATCTTTACTTTGAAAGATTTTCAATTGACATGTAACTTATTCTTCCTACAATGGGAGATGCCCATGTTCAGTGGGAAAAAGGAGATAAATTAAAATTTTTAAAAATAATTATATGGCAGATGTAACAGCATCTTCCTCGAATGCCGTTGGCGATGGCAAAGATGGCGGTGTTAGCATATCAAAATATATCAAACTCAAATTCCACAGACCGGCGACGGGGAGGATTATCAGTGCTAACGTGGTGAGTTTGGGCAAATGTTCCAAGATGTGCATTTTATTATACAATAAGGGTGTCAAAGGAGCACACAGTCCACCTGGTGTTAAGTAGATGTTGTGACCTAGACATTCTATATCTACATCTATCGTCGATTAAAATCAAAATTTCGTTTCTAGTAAAAAGGGTTTCCGGTTCTCCACACTCACCTTACGAAACACAGCATAAGCTGCTATTTCACGCTGGTATTCTGTGAAAGCGTAGTCCTTCCCTGATCTAGTCGACCTATTTGTACAACAACTAGTGGCTCTACCACGTGTAAAATGCATGCCAGCTGGCAGAACTCGAAAGGTGTTTATTCAGCAATGGATAAAAAAAAGACGATAATATCATATCTTATAACTCATGCGGTTCTCCTGGTGAAGTGTGCAGTTTATTTTGCAGTATAGTAAGGACCATGCTCTCACAGAATACCAGCACAAAATAACAGCTTAATGCCGTTGTGTTTCGTATGGTTAGTATAGAGAACCGGAGAACCTTTTTACAGGAAACGAGGCATTCTATCTTAGTCCTCAGGGGTGAAACGCATCTGCATTTCGATTCTTAATCATAAAACGGGATATGTCAGAAATATCTCATGGTTTCCGATTGATGGCAATATAACCATCTTGTTTACGCTAGGCGTAAAATCTAATCGCTAAATATGATCGGGAAGGTGAAAGGGGAGCAGCGCCAAATGTGCGAGTTTTGGTCTTGAGATCGCCAAGTCCCCTGCCAGTAGCGGTAGCCGGTAGCGTAGCGGTTAAGGGAAATCCTCCCCACGACGGTAGAGACCCGTGTCTAACAATGGACTTTTACGGGCTGGTGAGGAAGTTTAAATTAATGATGCTTGGGGACTGTAACAGTATTTAATACCCTGTTCTGGAGACGCACTATTTAAAACATATGTATTTCGCGGATTGTTACGTGGACGTTATACGGCAAAGTAAAAGTCTGTGGGGAAAATAATTTTCGACGGGTCGCAGTCAAATTGTAATAGTATTACTTTAAATGATATCATTTAAATTTTAAAAATATGTACAGTTATGCTCCAAAAATTTAGACTGAAAGTTTTAATTTACGGCTAGCACCTATAACACCTAATTTAAATAAAAAAGTAACATCGACATTCGACAATGAGTCACAACAGTTGCGAATTGCAATTAATATTTTTGCTGCTTGCATGTTTGGCCTTAAAGGAAAAGAGGAGATCTCCCACCGAGCAAGATGTTCAGCCCGGGAAGCGGCCAACGCTCCATGTGTTATTTCGGACTTCGGAGCTGTTCTATATACAGCGCGGTAACTTCGGAATTTTGATAGCACGATTTAGGCTTCGGTGCGTTTCGCTTGTGGCGCGACGACAGCGCTGCCACAGATGTTTGTGCACAATCACGTTTACACACAATCTTGTTGGTAGTAGACTAACAAAGACTAAAACGCAACTACTAAATTGATGATTGAAACGGAGTTTCCACATCTCTAGTAGAAATATGTTTGCTTTATTTTATTTACAAAACGAAATATATCTCATTCGCATCATATTTACTATGAAATTATTATGTGAGTGATGCGATTCACTAACACGTTACAAACTGTATGATTTAATTGTTCTACTCCTTCATTTCGTCTTTTAAGTCAATAATTAAATTTAAATACTGTGACGTACGCCGAATCCGTCTGCCAAGTGTGATTTAGGGAAATAAATAACAAAAACAACGAGAGAGGCCCATTGTCCAGGAGTGGACTTTTCGGGCTGATAAAGAAAAGGTCAAGGTACAAGTAACAATCTTTTGAAATTTTTCTTTAGGTGGTTCGGTACTGATAATTAAATAAAATATTATTTAAATTTTCAAGAAAGATTTTTTTAGTTTGGGCTATTAAATCCAGGGGTCTGACAGTGAAATCGTATCATCATGTCCAGCAGTAAATTGTAAACTGATAATCAAGCATCGTTCACTACAGTCAATCAAAATCCACTGCTGAACCCAGCCCTCCCCATAGATTGCCTCATAGGTGGGATATTTGTCATAAATGCCACGCTAAGCGGCGGGTTGGCAACCGCAGCTTTTTTATTATTTTGAGCTGTTACTAGAAAATGCTGATTATCATCTCCTGTTTCAGTTTCTCTCTGTCGCCTCTTACGACACTCACGGGATGACATGAAGTAGTCGGTTCTCTTTCACTCACGGCCCTTACTACAGAGCTCACTGATAACATTGGCACAAAGAAAATGTTTTGTGGTTTTTGGAGGGTGGATTAGTTTAATAATTTTTTAAATTGTCTCCAGAAGTCGCATTTAAGCAGTAATTTTTTATATTTTTATACCAGCTGCTGCGCGACTTCGTCCGCGTGGAATTTATTACGATTGGATTTCATGAGTTTTAATTTTTTTGCGCGGAACTCTAATTCTTTTTCTAAAATAAAAGTAGCCTAAATTACTCCTCATAACATTAGGTATTGAAAGTCCCGTCAAAATCGGTCGAGCTATTTGGGATATTAGCCGGAACAAACAGATAAACAGACAGACAAAAATTTTAAAAATTGTTTTTTTTATGAGTACCGAATTTACTTTAATATGCATTTAGTAAAAAGCTGTTATTTTGACATTACAATATAGATTGAATTGCTATCATCTTCTAATATAGTTGTGTATCTCCATAGTAACTAGTGTTGCCCAAAATCGGTCTTGCTCTTGCAGTCTTGGTCTTGTTCTTGCATTTTTGCAAGACCAAGACCAAGAACAAGACCGCCTAATTTTAGCAAGACCAAGACCAAGACTGACCGTGCAAGATTTGCGCAAGAACAAGACTAAGTCTGCGAGACTCTTGCGTCTTACAGTTAGGACTGAGTGTCGTTTCAGGGAGTATAGGAGTTCGGGTATACGCTTAGATTTTTAGATTTGGAAAATTGGACTTATGCGCATTACGAACAATACCATAAACATACATAGCGAATGAAAATATCCATTAAAAGAAAAAGAGTGCAGTTTTGACTATCGGCACTTTGATAGTGCGCGGCGTCTTGTTGTCGGCATCATCAAAGTCGGACCTGTCAAAGAAATTTTGCAGCTATTTGGAGTACAAGGTCAAGAAACACGCGCCGGCGGCTACTATTGATATCGCATACAATCGTCGCCGCCGCGCCGCACGCTCAACATTTGACACTGTTTGATTGCCGCCACAGAGTACATGTTCCAAAGAATGAAATAAGTTTCCGGGTGCTCAGAATAGACTCGAATACATTATGCTGATCTCGCAAGGAATATTGTAATTAGATAATGGTAAGGTAGGTAGATATCATAATAATCTATTCTAGTAAGTAATTATTATAATATTAACTATGTGGGTATATAATAATTACTTATTATTATTACCTAATAGATAAACATGTTCAATAAGTTCACTGCAAATCTCGATTTTTGGAAGTGTGTGTTTTTAAAACACAAAGTGCTCGAATATGTCGTCACCCATTTGATAAATATTGTAGACAGTTTTAACACACTCGAAACGTCTAAAAATGGATCTGGATCTTGTCTTCAAGGCTTAGTTATTAACGAGTTGGAGGAGTAACTAAATAAACCCAGAGCCGCCAGCTCGGAAGACATTTTAGAGTGGTGGAGGACGCATGAGACAGAATATTCGACGTTATCGAAGATGGCCCGTGATTTTCTTTCAATACCTGCAACTTCAGTACCTGCTGAGAGATTATTTTCTAAAACATTATTAGTAATTAGAAAACATAGAAATAGGTTAAGTGATGAGTCAGCCAGATGGTTACTTAGTATTAATTCTTGGTCAAAAGAATTAATACATATAAAGTAACAGTAATGTCAAAGCTATGGTGTAGCTACTGTTTTTTTTTTATTATTGAATAAGTATGACAAACGAGCACACAGTCCACCTGATGGTAAGTGGTTGCTGTGGCCCATAGACGTCTATATCTATCTTCGTTTGCGAATTAAAATGCAGATGCGTTGTCAGCCGTAAGGACTAAGATAGAATGCCTCTTTTCCAGTAAAAAGGGTCTCCGGTTCTCTACACTCACAATACGAAACACAGCAGCATTAAGCTGCTATTTTACGCTGGTATTCTGTGAGAGCGTGGTCCTTCCCCGTTATGTAATTTAATTTGTATTGTATTTTATTTTTTATTTAAATAAATGGTAAATTGTATAAATTGTATAACTCTTTTATTCTATTTCATATAAGGTGAGGGTCTATCAATTTCTTTCTAGACAGATAATGTTCTTTAAAATACAGTCAAGTTAATGTCATTAATTTGTTTTTTATATGTTTTAACCATGTTTTAGCACATGTAAACTTATTAAATGTAAACGTTTAGTAAGAAATAGACTGACTCCCGTGGCCGTGGGACACGGTAGATAACTCAGTTGGTTAGAGCATCGGCACGGATCGCTTAGGTCGTGGGTTCAAACCCCACCCGGTGTCAGTTGATTTTTCGAATTTCTCATTAACTGTTTAGACATTTATTAATTTGGTTGGTCTTTACTATGGCTATGTTAATTCAAGCTCAAAATGTACCTACTCTGTTAAGTTGTTCTAAGATCTAAAGTAACGTTTAATAAGTAGCAATAGGCTAATAGGTAATTGCGAGACTTGCGAGACTCTTGCTGCAAGACCAAGACCAAGACCAAGACTGGGAGCGCAATACCAAGACCAAGACCAGGTGTATTGGCGCAAGACCAAGACCAAGACTGCTAAGTCTCGTCTTGTTCTTGCATTTGGGCAGCACTAATAGTAACTAAATGATAATATTAGTTTAATTTCATTGTCTCATCTAATCGATCCGCCTCAAGACATATAATTATATTATACTTAATACACATGCTGTCTGTTCGTTATGCGTGTGAAATTATATTTTACGTTAACCTCAGCCACGTATCATTTACATATGACACAAGATACAGTGTAAGACGTATGACGAAATATAAAACAAAGACGGAAATTAAGGTAGGGCAATAGCGCAATTGCGCCATGCGTAGATTGTGTGGGACAAGTCAAACGCACCGCCGCGCCGCGCCGTGAGATTTATGACAACGCCCCGCTGCGTCAATCTCTAACAATAATATTTTGACGTTCTACTATTTCCGGTAGTTGTATAGCTTTATTTTAAATATAATTATAACTTTTAACAAAAAGTAAAAACCGACTACAAATTGCTAAAAAAGAAGTTATTTATTTGCTACTTTACTTAGGTGTGGAATTTTTTCACCAAATTTATATGGGGCCATCCTTTAAGTATAACCTATTTAATAATAAAACTGGCCAAGTGCGAGTCGGACTCGCGCATGAAGGGTTCCCTACAATCGTAAAACACGTTTCTAGTAGGGGAGCCGCCTTTAATTTTTAATTTATTTTTATTTTTATTATTTGTTGTTATAGCGGCAACAGAAATACACATTCTGTGAAAATTTCAACTGTCTACCTATTATGGATCATGAGATATAGCCCACTGACATACAGACGGACGGACAGCGGAGGCTTAGTAACCCTAAAACCTAAAAACGGAACCCTAAAAAAAGAATCATTAAAATCAGTTCTCAATCTGCGAAGATATCATATGAAATGCCTTAAATAATAGTCCAATATGAAACTTTTTCTCCTACTTTCCACCCTTGGTGGCGGAATTTTTTCTTCAAAATTTAATGAAACCACCCTTGAGGTAAAAAAAGGCCTATTTACAATCTGCAAAGATATCGCGCGTACCATACAAACATATACTCGAATTGAGAACCTCCCCTTTTTGAAGTCGGTTAAAAAAATGAAGCAAAACATGAAATTTTATTAGTAAGTAAGTGACAAGCGAACTAACAGTTCACCTAATATTAATAAGTGGCTAATGCGGCACATGGACACCTGCAACCAACTTTAAACAAAGAGCTACAGATGTGTTTTTAACACTAAGACAGATGTTTAATTAATTAACTGATCTAGTTTAATTAACTGAAAATATTGTATTTGGACGAAATACGACGATATCTTAGAAATAACAGCGTTTATGTACATTTACCAAAAATACATAAACGCTAATATTTCTAAGATATCTCGTCATATAAATGTACATAAACGCTGATTTCTAAGATATCTCGTTCTTTTTCGTCCAAACACAATTTTTTTTTTCGAATCAGTTAATTAAACCTGTACGAGCAAGTACATGATATTTCAACAGTTTAGAAAATAATGCTGATATCGCGCCTGCGCGCGCGACACGTTCACTATAATTACATTTTTTATTCATAAGGATTTTCAGTACAATAAACGCTCTCTACGGAAACGGACACAGTTTTAATTACCACATCCCGTAACGTAGAAGATACAACCTACATTAATATACTACATATCAATTATATGTAGAGGGTCACAACTCACAAAAAACCCCCCTACAAAACCTATTATTTATTCTTTGATTAAACTAGATTTATATTATTGTAAAATACAGCACTATTGAAGTAAATTTACACAAAACATTAAATTCGACATTCGAGCTTTCAATTGACTCATAACTTGATGTGCTTTACAATATTTACCTTCCAATTATGTCCACCAAAACTAACATTAAGTCGAATATTCAATCTTACGTCTGTATGTTCGTAATTTCATATTATAGCTGGGCCAAATTTCAATAATCAACGTGATAGCGTCTGAAAATGCTGTCTGTTACATACAGATATTCGACGTGGTAGAGCCTTGCCACAGCTATATTGTGGCTGTAGCACAAATGGGTCAGCTCTACCGGGGAAGGATCACGCTCTCACAGAATACCAGCGTAAAATAGCAGCTTAATGCTGCTCTGTTTCGTAAAATGAGTGTGGAGAACCGGAGACCCTTTTTACTCGAAATGAGGCATTCTATTTTAGTCCTCAGGGCTGACAACGGATTTCTATATTTATGTAGGTGTCTATGGGCCACAGTATGGACTGGACTGTGTGTTCGTTTGTCACACTTATTCTAAAAAAATGTGTCTGTATGTATGATTCCATAGATATTTTGGTGTTTGAGTATGGAATACTAAAGGAGAGAATAAAATAAACTTCAACTTTTCTTTTTATAACAAGCAATCCGAGTTCACCATTAATATATTTTTTCCGGCAACTAGTTTCGCTAAGAAAATTTGTTGGTAAATAAATATTTCACGTGCGAATTATAATACTGTGTCATTGAAGTGCAGCGAGGAAGTGAGCGATGAAAATCTAATGACAAGCAACAGCAGATATGAATACCAGCGTAAAATAGCAGCTTAATGCTGCTATGTTTCGTATGGTGAGTGTAGAGAACCGGAGACCCTTTTTACTGGAAAAGAGGCATTCTATCTTAGTCCTCACGGCTGATAACGCATATGCATTTAAATTCGCAAACGAAGATAGATGTAGATGTCTATGGGCCACAGCAACCACTTACCATCAGGTGGACTGTGTGTCGTTTGTCACCTTATTCTAAAAAATGTGTCTGTATGTATGATTCCATAGATATTTTGGTGTTTGAGTATGGAATACTAAAGGAGAGAATAAAATAAACTTCAATTATTCTTCATATAACAAGCAATCTGAGTTCACCATTAATATATTTTTTCCGGAAACTAGTTTCGCTAAGAAAATTTGTTAGTAAATAAATATTTCACGAGCGAATTATAATACTGTGTCATTGAAGTGCAGCGAGGGAGTGAGCGATGAAAATCTAATGTCAAGCAACAGCAGATATGAATACCAGCGTAAAATAGCAGCTTAATGCTGCTATGTTTCGTATGGTGAGTGTAGAGAACCGGAGACCCTTTTTACTGGAAAAGAGGCATTCTATCTTAGTCCTCACGGCTGATAACGCATATGCATTTAAATTCGCAAACGAAGATAGATGTAGATGTCTATGGGCCACAGCAACCACTTACCATCAGGTGGACTGTGTGCTCGTTTGTCACCCTATATATATATATATATATATATATATATATATATATATATAATAACTTATCGTCATGATCATTACAACATTTCGCAATCTGCAGTTTTTATAGCGGTTATCAAGAAGACGCTGCTGCCCATTTCCTTGTTCGTCCCTCTGTCGCCTCTTGTGACACCCACGGGACGATATGGGGTAGTAGATATTCTTACACCGCCACTACACGATGTAGCTTCATATATATTAAACATTAAATACCCAGATCGAGGATAGGGAGGGGATAACCTATGTATGTACATTTAGTTTTATAATAGTGAACATTGTAACTAATCTTTTATTTCAATTCCTGTAGAAGTGGACTATTTGTAGCATATCACGTAAAACAGTTTAAGTAAAAGTGAGTCTAAAGATAATTTGTGATACTCAAATACAAATGCTCTCATTTATGTGTAAGTAGAGATATGTATAGGGAAGTGTTGAAACCTGACCGGCGCGGCGGCCGCTGTAGCATTCGAATGTCCTCTCGTAGTTGCTAAGGTGTACATGTTTCACACTTACAGTGGACAAGTATCAAAATAAATTAAATTAAAAAAATTATAATTCAAATTGGCGATAATTTTTTACACTTCGGAACATAGGCCACACACAAGGAATTTCACAAAGCACGGCCTCGAGCCACCTGCAGCCGTTGACCTTCTGCACCTCTATCAGGTCGTTACTCCATCTGGTGGGTACCCTACACTTCGCTTACCGACCGGTACGAAGCTGCCAAACGAGAACTTTTCTTTTCCATCAGTTATCATTTCTTCGAACTATATGGTAGGCACATTGCCACTTTAGCTTGTTGATCTGTTGGGCTATGTCGCTAACTATGGTTCTACTCTTGGTGAAACTTCGAGGATAGTCCTCTATGTGTCCTTGACTTTCCTAATATGGCTAGCAGTAAAGGACCACGTCTCAAATTGATAGGTCATCACTGGCAACACGCATTTATTGTACACACTTGTTTTCAAGTTTTGATGTGTACATGACGAGAAGATGTGTCGTAATCTCACGCACGTTGCCCACCCAAGTTGAATCCGTAGGTTGACCTCTGGGTTTTGTATACTCTCTTGTATTATTTGGTTCGACTACTATTTCAAGACAATAAAATCTTTTTAATTCCTACAGTTGGAAAACTAAATATTCTCATGCATAAAAAATTTCATGGTAACTCTACTCGTATCAAGCCATCGCACAATAAGAGCAAGTTTCGTAAGAACGCAAGTATCGTGGGCAAAGCGGGGCGCGGTCAGCCTAGATCATGTACAGCCTTGAGACTAGGGCTGTCAACCATGGGACATAATTTTGCAAGACGTAGATTTAAAAGCGAAACAGGGTTTGACCTAATAGAATCTTGCAGGAAAAAGTTCATAAATTAATTGCATTGCAGCCTTGCTTGCCTATCTAAAAAATTAAAAATTTCTAAATAATCTAAAAATGAAACAGCATATAATAACAATAGTGATAATCTTAACTAATAAATAATAATATAAATTATTATTATTGTTTTTCTCTTGCGATCTTGCTTGTTTACTCATTAGTAAACCGGTTAAGCCTGTAAACCGTTTTTTTTTTATTTCATAGATGTGCTATGTGCGTGCTTTTGTTTATATTCATTGGGTACCCATTGATACCCTTAACAAACGATCTTAAGCCAAGTGTATATTAGAGTGTAAGGGTGTGAGGTGATTTGCATTAGTATAAGTGTGGGATCTTTTACAGGAAATTCATTATACTGCATGTGTTTAAAATTACAATTTTCTGAAACAGTTTGTAGATGTTGGATGGAATATTTAAGTATTTTTAGATCGGTGTCATTGTTTCATATGTATGTATATTTGGAGAGTTTTTCAGTAATTGTAGTTTGTAGGATCATTGTACGTTAATGACTACTATAATAATAAGGTATCCGGTTATGTTAGTTTTAATTATTAATTTAGTATCTGGTCTGTTATAGTGAATCTGATAAAAGGGACCATCTCCTGAGAGACGCTTCTTCCAGGGGTCTAGTTACGGGGCGTTCTATTTCTCGCGGGAAAGTTGGCAACCCTATTTGAGACCTATCCACAGCTCCGGTAAATTCTAGATATAAATTAAGGTGACCTAAGGCTACAATTTTCGAATTTAAATCAAAACGATTTACGGTTTTTAGTTTTTTTTTAAACATTTTTGCTGCTTAAATATGCGTACGTACTTGATGAATAAGTCGGACTTCCTCTTACGGTTATTCTTGAACAATAACTTAAGATTTAATGTTAATTATATAAATTAGTTTAACTTTTTAAAAGGTCATTCCATAAGCTGAGTAAAGTACCGACGGTTTGACACTGGGTATACTTATGGTCGATAGTATGGTGGTTACTAGGAGTTTCGTTTTTAAAATAATATAAAATAAATAGTTAGATACGTCTGGTACCGCGATCCACAATCCCCAAGTATTTTGGCATATCCTGACACAACAGAATACACGTGTATTCTGTTGTCAGGTGTGGTGTGAGTGGTGGATTAAAAAAAAAGTATGAAAGGGAAAACGGGAAATTTATATGTCTAACGTCAAGGAACGGGGCGAGCTTAAGGCGCTGCGCAAACCTAGACACTTTTGTGTCAAGGATACAAGCTACCAATGAATATTTTATTTTCATGTAATCAATATGAAATCAGCCATTCCTTGCGCAGATGCAAACACTTTTGTGTTTTTGTGTAGGAAACCATAGTATGACTTTAGATTTTAATTGGTACACAGACAGGTTTCTCACTTAATTATTTACACTTAAGTGATTGTAAGGTCTTGGTGTAAGAAATTGATAGTGGTGTCGTGTAATTTTGCATCTAACTGCTGAGTTACCACGTGCTCTGCGATGCAGAAAACATGTGAGGAAACCTGCCTGCATGTCAAATTGGATAAGTAATATTTTTATATGTCAAAATTCCTCTAAAAGCTACAACAATATAACCAGACAAAACATGACGTGGTATTGTAAAGTTGATGTCATTCATTGTTGAAATGTTTACGTGCAGTATGGCGAGACTGGGCAACAATCTCGTGTACCTTACGAGTACATTGGACGCAATGACTAAGATTGTTGGAGAGCGAGTCACTGGGTTATGGAAACAGACGTTACATACGTATGTATTTAAGGTTGATACACGTAGGATAACGGAATATTGATATTCGCAAAATTTGATTTTTTTTATAGAAATGTAGAAAATCGGTGGGGATTATATAAGAGTATATAATATACTCCATTGTCATTTATAAATGACAATCGAGTCACAACGGTTTGCTTCGTTGTTCGTTATACGCACAACAAAAGAATAATATGTCAACGTCTGCCGTTCCTTCCGATTAGGTACAATGTGGGTGTTTTCAAGGCAAGAGGAATATGGTTTTGTTAATCTAAGATAATGCGCTTTACCATATTCGGCTGCTTACTAAGAATAGTAGTCGAGCACTGGCTTATAATACATAGTTTTTATTTGACTGCCTCGTTAGTTTATGTTGTTATTCCAGGTTCAATTCCGGAATCGGGATAAAAAAAAGGCCCGAGCCTTTTTATATTTTCCCGACCCAGTGGTAAAGTAAAAAATGAATTTCAATAAGAATTACATGTGTAATCTATACTGAACAAAAATATTCTATTATAATCGGTTATTGGGATTTTCTATAAAAAATTCAGCTCGGAGTCAGAAAGTTGGCGATGTTTTACCGCGTGCCTCAGAACTATAATCCTGTTCTGCCTAATCGTGCGCATACACTTGGGCACTATAATCCTGTTCTGCGCCGATAGCTAGTCTATGATGAGACTGGCCGCCATGACCGAAATTCGGTTAGAAGAACATTATTATTATAATAAATAAAAAAATGTAGCATCAGATATCTCGCATCCATGATGATACTCCCTGTCGTGGTCTGGATATTTTATATCGTAGATGATTCATACGACACCCACGTCACGAGATGAGGCGAAGGATTTTCTTACAGTGATACCACATAGGGAAGATTTTTGCCAGAGTTGCCATGCTTGGAAGGCGGGTTGGCAAACGCTGTTTTTTGTTGTAATGAAGATACTGCTACATATATCCTGGTTTGTTTCCATTTGTCGCCTCTTAAGACATCCACGAGACGATAAGAATATCCACTACCCCATTGTAAGAATATATCCAATACCCCATGGTAGTGGATATTCTTACACCGCCTTATTTATAAGTCCTAAGTGTTTACACATACGCATAATAAATGTGTACTTTTAAACATTTAGTAACCTGTATTAGCCACTCATCCATTCAACCGTTACAGGCTACCAAAATCTACTGCTAAATATAGGCATTTCCTATAGGCTCCCGCTTATTTGCCATAGTTCTAGCGTTTGGCAGATGGTTTGGCAACCGCAATTTTTTACCAGGAAGATGCTGCTGCCAATCTTCTGTATTTTCCCCTCTGTCGTCTCTTACGACACCCACGGGATGATATGGGGTAATGGATTCCATTCTAGCAGTGTTTAGTAATAATAAAATTTGATTCCGCAATTTAGATTTTCTAGCATTTAACACTTTGAACTTTAGAACCCTATTAATTCGGACATACACTAGCACAACACTCGTGTGTACGTCATTACACATAAGTGCACTTGTAACTGCTACACAGCTGGTCACAAACCTGTTGCATGACCACAAATGTCAAGGCGGCAATTATTCTTACAGAGAACAGAGCACTTCACAACTAGAGCATGTCAAAAATTTTTTGTTGGAAATATTTCGACCACTAACTATTTACTTGCTCTTCCGGGATTTAAGAGATTACTTATGCAATTTTTTTGTGTTTTATCATTTATGATTCAGAATGTTTATAATATTTTTGTACGTCAATTATATGTATTAAAAGAATGTATAATAAAAATAAATAAAAACATTTTTTGTTTTCTTAAGCGTAGCGCAACCCCCGTCTAGATCTAGATGGACAATGTTATAAAAGAGGTAGAGGTACGCAGGTAGCCGACGGAAGCAGGTGGCTCAGGACTACTCTGTGTCAATCTATAGAGGAGGCTTATGTACAGCAGTGGACTTGTGATGGCCAGTAGTAGTAATTGGAGGCTATATATACTCATATATGTTCAAAATATTGAAAGTACTTATATGAAAAAAAACATGTATGAAAGTACCTGAGTCAAATTAGAAAATGTAATTTTAACAAACACATTGTAAAGAAACCCTTTCCGTGTCTGGGAAATATTTCGAACACTTATGAAAGCCGCCAAAACGTCCTGAAGCAGTGCGGCAGATGAACTGCTCCATAATCTTTACATAATATACAATCGTTGGTGCGTCTGTTAGTGATTGCGTAGTTTTGAACGACTTGACTGACTGTGGTCGTATTCACACAATATAATATGTAGGATGCCATAGGTATTTGCGATAGTTTCGCTTTAGTCAAGTTAACACATTTTAAATTTATTGACCAGGTGTATTTAGGTGGCACTGGCGCTGTGGTCGAGTTATGAATACATTTTATTTTTACACCGTAAAAAGTTAGAACTGAATAAAGTGGAACTGATTGGCCAATCACCGGAAAGAGCATAACCAGCTAGTTAGCCAGCTCCTCTAATGAATGAGAGAATGCGTGTGTCTCGCAGTAGGACACATAATATAGGATATTACTTTACTGTACCGTGTAGTGGCGGTGTAAGAATATCCACTATCCCATAACATTCCGTAGCTGTCGTGGCCGACAGAGGGAAATTATTCAGGAGATGGGCAGCAGTGCATTCCTAATAACGACTGAACAATGAGGGTGCAACGACTTGACTGACTGTGGTCGTATTCACACAATATACTATGTAGCATGTCATAGGTATTTGCGATGGTTTCGCTTTAGTCAAGTTAACACATTTTAAATTTATTGACCAGGTGTATTTAGGTGGCACTGGCGCTGTGGTCGAGTTATGAATAAATTTTATTTTTACACCGTAAAAAGTCAGAACTGAACAAAGTGGAACTGATTGGACCAATCACCGGAAAGAGCACAATCAGCTAGTTAGCCAGCTCCTCTAATGAATGAGAGAATGCGTGTGTCTCGCAGTAGGACACATAATATAGGACATTACTTTACCGTACCGTGTAGTGGCGGTGTAAGAATATCCACTATCCCATAACATTCCGTAGCTGTCGTGGTCGACAGAGGGAATTTATTCAGGAGATGGGCAACAGTGCCTTCCTAATAACGACTGAAAAAACTGCGGCTGCCAACCCGCTTGCCGAGCGTGGCAACTATGGCAAATACCCTCCCTATAAGGCAATCTATGGGGTGGCCTATGTTCAGCAGTGGACTTTAATAGAGTGTAACGGTAACTTTACTGTACTTTAATATGAAAGAACAAAAAGGAATTAAAGGACGTCTTAGGTCATGAAAAAGATAAGGTATATGGGTAATATGTGTCTTAATTTATCGTTAACTGAGTTCAAAAAAACGAGAAGGTTCTATATTCGACACGTATGTTTTTTATGTATGTTTAACGTTTTCTCGGAAACGACTAAAGCGATTAAAGGATTCCTTTTTTATTGAATAGATTATAATTCAGGTGTGGTCCTACTGACATTAATTTATAGAAAAAACTTCATCCCTAAGGGTGGAAAAATAGGGCATGATAATTTTAATGTAGGTACTTAAACGACATTCTAATATATACCTGTAACTTGCGATATTACTTAGACAACTCAAAAATAATTTTTCAAAGAGTAGCCAAATTTTAAAGTTAAGTTCAAATATATAAATAATGATATACCATTATTGCAGTTATTGAAAATACGAGTAAATAAGGCTTTTTTTTAATAAAATATGAGTGACAAACGAACACACAGTCCACCTGATGGTAAGTGGATGCTGTGGCCCATAGACATGTATATTAATACTCAATTAAGAATCAAAATGCAGATGCGTTGCTACCCTTGAGGACTAAGATGGAATGCCTGGTTACCGGTAAAAAAAATCTCCGGTTCTCTACACTCATCATACGAAACACAGCATTAAGCTGCCATTTTACGTTGGTATTTTGTGAGAGCGTGGTCCTACCCCGGTCGAGCCGACCCATTCATGCTAGAACCATAACATAGCAGTAGCGCGGCTCTACCACGTAAAAAGCTTCTATTTATCTGAAATAATCCCAAATTGATTGTGATTTATGGGAAACAACGTTTTTGCTTACGGATCGACCCTAACGAATGTGTGCGTGCGCAGTAAAATCAGTAAAAAATACGAGAAATGCATTACCACGCATTTTGAATTTAAAAGATAAAAAGGACAGAATGTTTGAGCTTATTTTTTAATTAATTTTTCTTTACCATTTGCCTATATTACTTATTCTGAACCTTCTCTGCAAATTTGGCCGGTTATTATATACTTAATATTATTAAATACTTAATATTATTATTAAATACTTAATACATACAAACTACTGAACAAATTTTGATGAAACTTGGCATTATTAAGGATAACAGACCAGAATAGAACATAAGCTATATCTTTGTTTTTAATTAAACGCGAATGGAGCCGCGGTAAACAATTTACACATAATAGCTTCTGAAGTCGGGTCCATTGCTCGTAATTCTTTGATTTTTTTTAACTTTTTTAATATTTAATAGTTTAAATATTAAATTTGTAAAGATTTCGACGTAACAATGTTCACATATTCTGTAATGTGTAACATATTTACATTTCGTTTATCAAACGTCAACATGTTCTTAATTTACTAGGGCATTAAAAATATTATTGTTATTTTTTACAGCCTAGTGGTACAAGTTTTTAACAGTAATTTGTTTTTATTTATTGTGTTATTTATTTCACGCATAAGTGTTATTAACAAATTAAATTATATCTAGGTGTAGTAAAAAAATACATTATAACACTATGAAAACAAAACAAAAATTCAAACAATTCGTCGTTGATGCCGCAAAGGGGCGAACCTAAATTTTTCAAAAAATTACAGGAGAGCAAGAAAACATTTATTATTCCCCGATTACTAGCTTTTTTTTTCATCAGAAAATTAAATGTATTAGACTTAATGGAAAACTACAAATAAGATTAATTTTATAAATAGATAGATAGATACACGCAAAGCTAATAAAAGCGTGTTATACAAGTGATGTTTTTATTTTTTATTTGGTACAATTTTTTTTTAATATACCACGTTTTTCGTACATTGTCATCCGATTCTGAGCTAGGTTCAAAGTTTCAAGTATGTAGCTCATCGGGAAATGCCCGAAATTTGAGTTGCAGGATTTCACCGGGAACGACAGACAAACAAGAAAGTGACTTAATAAAAACGTAGTAAAATGAGAAGCAATAGTGGGTCGTATGACAAAGTATTTACCAGTAAAATAGGGTCGCATATTCTTCAAAAGATTATGCGACCCTATATAAAGCAGTTGATTCTAAAGACTGAAAAGGCAAGGACTGAAATGCAAGCAAATTTTCCCGTTGATTTTGGTTGAAGCGCAAAACCAGATCAAGAATTTATTCACAAATATAACGTTAATATCGATTACTTTCAATTTGTTTCATAAGGATAATATCAGTTGAGTGGGGCAAGGCTACTTAATGGTATTTGCTCAGTACAAGCGAACTGACAAGTTGTCACCGGATCTGGACAACGCAACAGCAAACAGCCTAGGAAATAGTAGCGTAAACACTTGATATATCGATAAAATATCATCTATATAGGTAAGATAATATGACTATGGAAAACTATGGAAAATGTTTTTAGTATTACGATCGTCAACCCGCCTGTCAAGCCTGACGATTAAGGCAAATGCTCCTTACAACCAGAGGCCCATGTCCAGCAAATGGAAAGTAACACTTATAAAATATAAGGATGGGAAGACAGTCACACATTTAAGTAAACATATAAAAATATTTTACTTGAAAAATACTCGTCTATCAGGAGGTAATTATTCTAACCGCCTACAAAGTTTCTGCAATATTATTTATGTATTTACTTATTGTTATGTATATAGGTTTATGTATTAACTGATTTTACTGATAATGTTAACTTCAAACATTTATAGAACGAAGCGAATGATTACTAGATCAGCCGCCAATAATTACTTCTGTTGCATACTGTTACAAATTAGCAACTGGAAATAGATTTTTAATGATTATCGATGTCGATGTAAATGGTTTTAAGCATCTCTACCGGCAGTGCGGACCTTGTACTTTAGGAAAGTTGCCTGGCAAAGACTGGCGAACCTGATTCACGTGTCATTTTTTTAATTATGAAAGGCGTTGATGCTGACTCATATATCCTCGTATATGTAACATTTAGTTCATGTTTTGTATTCAATGCCAGCAATAGGCAAAGTACATACTTAAAATATTTAAAAAAAGACTGATTTAAACTATATTGAAGTAGATTTTTTAAATCCCTAGATCCAATAAAAGGTTTTATAATGAGCCCTCCTCTCATTGTATGCCCAATATTAGATGATTATAGGTTGTAATTTAATATAAAAAGTTATTCTGTCGAATGATTTTGTAGGAATCTAGATTAATCTAGAATAATCTTACGGTATAATTTAGGAACATAATCTAAAGAGTTATTATTTTTCTTCTTTTTTTATTTATGTCTTCTCTTAATAGAATTCGGCCAATGTAAAGTCTGTCATTTATTATTTGCTTTTTTTTGACACAGTAATGTAAAGTTACAGCCTATATTTGGCACAGCCCTCACATTTGTAAGAGGGTTATGGAGATATTACTCCACCACGACGCGTCGCGTGCGCGCGTGTCTGCGGACTTCACATGTTTTCGAATTTTTTTTATAGAAGAGAGGGCAAATGAGCATGCGGCTCACCTGATGGTAGGCGTCAACCACCGCACACGAACAACTGCAACACCAAGGGAATTGCAAGTGCATTGACAGCCTTCTAAAAAGAAGTAAGCTCGTTACTTGAAGGTCCTTATGTCGTATCGGTCCGAAACAATTGCCGGTGACAAATGATTCCACAAAGATTTCGTGCGAGATATAAAACTCTTGGTAAATCACACAGTAGTGAATATTTTTATTCCTCGGTCATACAGTTTTTTAACTATTATAAGCCATTGCTTGACTACTATCCCACGTGATAGTAAGTGGTGATGCAGCCGAAGATGGCAAAGCGCACTGACTTCGATCAACAAAAGCCTGTACACTCTTGCCTTGCAGAAACCAACATTGTAGTGGAATGGAAAGACAGATGCTGGCAAATTATTCCACTCCTATGCCGTACGCATGCATATGAACGACGAAGCAAACCGTTTGCATAGAATGCGTGTTATGTCCACAACAAAGGGATGGAGACCAGCCGCGCGTCAGGTTGTCCGATAATAGAACAGAGAGGAAGAAATTAAGTCACGCAAATCCTGTGCACACTACGATTTTTTTTTCTCACTATGTTTGCCTTCATCGCCGAACACTTAGTAAATCAGTACTTAAAGTTGCAATTAATAATTTCATTAATGCCATCGGGAACTGGTGTGTAACTCAGGTTTTCATATCTACTTCAGGCACCAGCGATCTACATCATTTTTGTTATACTAGCTATTAAGTTTAGTGTTAAGAGATTTGTGGTTTTGTGGTGAGAAATAAATACAATTTCATTTCATTTTTTTATAGGATAAGGGTGACAAACGAGCACACAGTCCACCTGATGAATAGAATAGAATAGAATAGAATAGAATAAAATAATTTTTTATTCATTATAGATCACATGTGTAATTTTTATTGAAAGTCATTTTTTTACCACTGGTTCGAAAAAAACCCTCTGTCCTGGGAAGAACCAGCAAGTAACCCAGAAGTGGTAAGTAGTTGCTTTGGCTCATAGACATCTACATTTTCGAATACAAATCAAAATGCAGATTGCGTTGTCACCCATGAGGACTAAGATGGAATGCCTCGTTTCCAGTAAAAGACGCTCCGGTTCTCTACACTTACCATATGAACCACAGCAGCGTTAAGCTGCTATTTACGCTGGTATTCTGTGAGAGCGTGGTCCTTTCCCGGTCGAGCCGACTCATTCGTGCTACAGCTACGAGGGCGACACTGAAAGTTTTTAGAACTGGCCACTTGTAAACGATATAATAAAAAATAAGTTCAAATTATGAAAATGGATTTCTTTGCCAATATTATTGTGTATGTATTTTATTAATTTGTCATTTGTTTACGATTTGGCGGCAAATTGAAAATTGTCTGTGTCACGTCAGCATGAATTTAAGGCGAGAAAATTTTCGTACGATGATTTTTATGACCTTTGATGTCATTTAAGTCAACAAGAAAGTTATGATAGAATTCGATTGGCCTTTCACGATGAAGCCCCATCTCGTGCCACTGTTTACAACTGGTTTGATGAAATTAAACGTGGTCGCATTAATCTCACCGATGATCTGCGTGAGGGACGGCCTTCTACGGCGACGACTGAAGATAACATCAGTGTTGTGCGGCGTATGATAGAGACTGACAAAGAGTGACTTATCAGCAGATTCGGACAAGCTTAGGCATCGGTATGAGTCAAGTGCACAAAATCCTCCATAAACATTTAGCGGTCAGGAAGCTTTGTGCCGGTGGATACCTCATAATTTGACAGAGGCCCAAAACTCCGTCGTGTTGATTGGTGTCGTGAAATGGTTCAAAATTTAACGGAGGTGACTCAAATGCTGTGTTCGACATACTTACGGGTGACGAAAGCTGGATTTATTGTTACGATCCTGAAACTAAGAGACAGTCTGCTGTCTGGGTGATTCCTTCCGAGGTTGCCAACTAAAGTGAAGAGAGGTCGAAGGGTGGGAAAAAAGATGGTGGCCTAGTTCTTCGGAAGGACAGGTCATTACGCGAAAATTGTTTTAGAGGATCGAAAAACAGTTAATGCAGAGTGGTACACTAACAATTGTTTGCCACTTGTCTTGGAAAAAGTTAGGGAGAAACGACCTCGCAGTAGGATTCCCCTTTACCACGACAACACCTTGTCGCACACCGCGAAGCAAACAATCGGCGACGTCAGACGTGGAATTACTGGGCCACCCGCCCTATAGCCCTGACCTCGCACCTTGCGATTTTTATTTATTTCCGAAAATAAAAGAAAAACTTCGAGGAAAACGTTTTATGGACGCCGAGGAAGCAGTAAATAATTAAAACAATAATAATAATTATTAATTATATCATAATTTTTTTATTTTAGTAGGTTTGTGCGCGCCTGTGTGTGTGTGTGTGTGTGTGTGTGTGTGTGTGTGTGTGTGTGTGTGTGTGTGTGTGTGTGTGTGCGTGCGTGCGTGCGTGCGTGCGTGCGTGCGTGCGTGCGTGCGTGTGTATATCACATAGTGCATTTGATACCAACACATTTTTCATGCACTGATTACAGCCTACTAAAGTCCACAGCTAAACATAGGCCTCCTCATAGATTGCCTCGTGATTGTCGGATATTTGACATAGTCGCTACGCTTGGCAAGCAGCTTGGCAACCGCAGTTTTTATAATTTTTTTTTGGAATACGCTGCTGCTCCATCCACTGGTTTCCATCTGTCACCTACGACACCCACGGGACGATATGGGGTAGCGGATATTCTTACACCACCACTACACGGTGTAAAAATACAACGCGATACCAACACGTGCATTTATTTATTAACTTTATTGAACCTTACACAATGTACAGGAACAAAAGGCGAATACAAATGAACATAGGACTTCACATGCATTCATATCTCTATGAATGACTCCTTTCTGACGTGGGAACGAAATGTTAGGTAATTTTGCGCAATATGTACGTATAATCAATCTGTATGTTAAAGCATACCTCGAAAACTTTGATTCGCTAATCGTTCAAACTCAGCGCTAAAATGTGTGGGAACTGTGTAAATCCGTAAACTGAAATTCACAGTAAGATCACGTAAAGAGGCTAACCGGAGTAAAAGTAAATTCACAACCTATAAACGTCGCAAGACTTGGCATGTCTCTACTCATTATCATGAGAGCAATACAGATTTTTTTCTATGTTTTAAAAACATTACGTTCCACTCTCTAAATTTCGATTGTATCGTGGCGACTTTTTACATACATAAATTGCATATAAACAAAAATCCAAAACTGGGTAAATTATTTGTGTGGTAGCATAGGAGCTAAGCGCTCGCTGTAAATTTCACAGTACACGAGCAACCCGGGTTCGATCCCCGCCGCCAACAATGAAACTGTTAATTGCAATTTTAAGTGCTGACTAAGCATCGACAGCGTAAGGAAACATCGTGAGGAAACTTGCATGTTTGGGAAAAAAAAATGTTTTTCGGATAAAATATAATCTACATCACTCCTTGCAATGCTCTCTTTTTGTTCGTGAAGTTCCAATAAAATTGGTTCAGCCATTCCGAATATGAGCCCGAACGGGCAGACAGACGGACAAAAATTTTAAAAATGGTTACTCACGTCTTAATAGCATTCAAATAACTCCCTCAACTCAATAAAAGGCAGTTATTTCGTTTTCGATATTACGGATAGACACTTAAATTTTATTTGTAAACATAAACAATCACGCCTGTCACCCAGAGGGGTAGGCAGAGACTACAGACTTCCATTTGGCACGATCCTGACACACCTCTCTCGCCTCCCTTACATCCATATATCTACGAATACACGCTCGTCGGTTAAGGGTACTCCTAATCTGACCCATTTTCAACATACCGCCAATTTGGTCGATAAACCTTCGTCTAGGGCGTCCCTTTCCGACTCTGCCGTTCACTTCTGCAACATATATTTGCTTTGTCACTCTTTCCTCGTTCATTCTTTCTACGTGACCAAACCACCGAAGCATTCCTTTCTTAATCCTGGTCACAACGTCATCTTGCAAACCACACTTTTCTCTTATCACACAATTTCTCATCCTGTCATTCAGATTCAGCCCTAGCATACTCCTTAATGACCGCATTTTTACAGCATTTATTCTACTCTCATGCTTCTTCTGCCAGACCCAACTTTCACTACCATACATTAAAGTAGGGACCGACACAGCATTATGAATTGCCATACGTGCCTTTTATGACACATTCTGACTTTCCACAATAGAGTGTAGAGCCCCATTTACTCTATTTCCTGCGTTCACTCGTCGTTCTATATCCTTATCATATCTACCATCCCTGCTAAATACACATCCCAAATATACAAACTCATCCACTTGCTCAATCAACTCCCCTTCTATTCTTATTTCACATAACGTTTTACTTTCTTCTCTTTCAAAAACCATCACTTTCGTCTTACTTGCTTTTACTTTCATAGCCCTTTCTTTTAATGACCAGTTAAATTTTTAATGACAATTAAAGTAACCATCATTTGCAACTCGGCTGCCGACGATGCAAATATGACTTGATCATCGGCGTACAAAAGGCATTTGACGGTTAACTCACCTATTCTCAACCCGCATTCTTCAACTTTCAAAGTTTCCAAACAGCTGTCCACTGTCCACAACAACTGTCCCTGTCTGACACGTTTTTGGATGCCAAACCAGTCCGAGTAGACACCGTTGATCCTGACACAAGCACTAGAGTCCCTATAAAGAGACCTTAATGGCTGTATCAAACCAGCGCTCAACCCAAATGAGTTCAGTGTTTGCCATAACACATTCCTGTCCACTCTGTCATAAACATTTTCCAATTCCATGAACGCACAAAAAACTTTCTGGTTTTTGGGCAAAAACTTCTCCGCAATCATGCGCATGGAAAAGACTTGATCCGTACACGCCATTCCCTTTCTAAATCCAGCTTGCACATCCCAAATTTTTCCATCATTTTCAATTTTATTTGTGTATAGATATAAAAACTCTTCACAGAACCGCCTTTGTATATTATATGACTAATTATTGGTGCTATCGCATTAAGCTTACACTGCTTGCAACATTATGAACTGGAAGTGATCTTATCCATTGGGAATCTGCCTACACCGACAGAAGTTCAGGAGTTTTTAAGCGAATGCAACAGCAAGCCGTTACCGTTACAGCATATTTAAGTCCACTGCTAAACATAGGCCAACTCCATAAATTGCCTCATCGTATATCATATATGTATTTTCCATAGTTCCCACGCTTGGCAAGCAGGTTGGCAACCGCAGTTTATTTATTTTAGTCGTTATCAGAAAGACGGTGCTGCCCATCTCTCAATTTGTTTCCCTCTGTTGCCTCTTACGACACCCACGGGATGATATGGGATAGTGGATATTGTTACACCACCACTACACGGTGCAAACAGTAAAATATAATTTGTATGATTGAGTCTGAAATTGGTTTAGTTTCGCACTCGTTTAACGTAACTTAATAGCGAAAATAACGTAAGACCCACAGTAATTTTATCTTCCTTTGCAACTCCTTGCTCCGGTTTCGTTACGATTGTGACACACAGTCCAGTGCCTGAAGACAATTCGCACTTAAAACTAAATGTAATAAATCTAAGCAATGGTTACAAATATTAAAATATATTGTTAAGTTTTATCTAAGCAATTCATTACATATTTAGGTCTGTGAAATATTTAACTGGTTTTAAACAAATACTTAGTTTTAATGTGAGCGCAATTCGGCGCGAAATTTGCATATTAGCGCCATTTAACTTCGTATATAGTTGCGAATTTATTTCACAAAAATATTTTTAACTGCAATTATAAAGTTAAAACAATAAGTAATCATTATTTTCACTATTTTATGAAATCTTGCATTTTTACGACGGCTCGTACTCTTTGAATTATAATTTTAGTTTTCATATCGTGGTATGGTTACACGTGGTTGCGCGGTTGCGGAGTAAGATGTTTTTTTTAATTGAACGCCCCATTTCGACCCGTTATTGTCGTACGAGTAGACCATGGGAAATGTCAGAAATGTTATCAGTTTGTCAGTTTGAATTCCTATAGATGGCAGGACAATCATCTCGTTTATGCCAGACGTAAAACACTCAGACTAACGACGGGCGGGTCAAAATTGCGAAACGTCTGGTACTGCGATCGTGGTTTCGCTTGCCAAGCGTAACGATAAGGGAAAATCTAAGTGTTAGGCAGAAAATGAGCACCACCCCTCTTACCTGTTTCTGTCACCAAATAGCAATACTTGCACTGCTGTGTTCCGGTTTTAAGAGTATATAGACCCAGTATATACAGTCTGTGAGGCATTTCATCTTAGTTCTTAGAAGTGACAATGCATCTGCAGCGGTGGCTACTGCCACTTAGATACCATTAGGTTGACTGAAATATCATTTGTCACTTAAATTTTATAAAAAGGATCTCCATATTAAATTTCATATATAGTATGGTGAAAATCCATATGATGGTATTCGCAGTAATTTCTAAGTGACGGAAAGATATTCATAATGTATATCGAATTTGATTACTATTTAACAAGAACTTATTGCTAATGTTTTCATCCTAATTTAAACCGACCTTTAAAATGAAATCAAGATTAAAATAAATTATATTAAACAAGAGTTTATTAATATACTTGTTATTTGTATTCTTTAAAACATTCTTTTAAATAATTAAAAATTGATAAAGATCAAAATATTTTGTTTCTGCGAAGCTCCGTGGTCGACAGACAGACGAACCAACTTCACTTACTATATGTATATGTAATTTTGTGTAATTTAGTTGCGTTCGCAACAACATAATCAAGTTTTGATGAGCTATATCTCGGGTTGGGCCACTTTATACAATATAACGACATGATTATAGTGCCGGCTTAATTCAACTATTTCTTGAGCCTCCTTGAGGCCTACTGCAGTTTGTTTCTGACATTCATTACCGGCATTGCGCAGCCAATACAATAAGTTTTAGTACGTTCTACTGCTTCCTTACTTGAATATCAGACAAGTATTTAGCTCTTGCTAGCTCGCTTAAAAGTTTTTATACGTGTCAAAATCACGCAAAAGAGCATTACAACTGCAGAACGAATTGGTCGGCTCGACCGAGTAGTACGTCGCCCGCACAGAATATAATGCAAAATAGCAATTATGCTGTGTTTTAATTATTCTGTGTTACTCTGCGTTTTAATTCTTAACCGAGGATATATGTAGGCTTTATTCTTCTTATTGCGTTGAATCCATTAATCTAGCAGATTTGTTATTCTAAGGACTTTGGATAATATTTTGTTATATTCCTTCGTAGAAAAATTTCAATTCTTTATATTATCTTAGTAATGTAATTTTTACGAAGCCTTTAGTTACCAACACAGTGAACGATTATATCGGATCGAATCTTTAATTTCGACATTGACAGAGATAACCTTTGCGGCTATCTGCACACTGATCATTAACGCACGAGGAGAGGAACATTGAAAGCGCACCGTTGAGAAATAGTGGTCAGTTTAATTGTTACCAGCCCTTGTTTGGCAAGGGTATACAGCTTTTGTATTTTTAACATTATAATTCTTATAGTATAGTGGTAGGGTAAGAATATCCACTACCCCATATCGTCCCGTGGATGTCGTAAGAGGCGACAGAGAGAAACTAAAACAGGGATAGGCAGCAGCATCTACTTGACATAAAAACTCAAAGTAGCAAGAAACTGCGGTTGCCAACCCGCCTGCCAAGCGCGGTAACTATGGCAAAATATGAGGCAATCTTGGGGGAGGCTTATCCATTATATATGTATTTATATATCCTTGGGGACGGTATTGGCCATAGTGGCCTTAATGCCGAGATTTGATGCGACCGGGAGGCTTATGTTCAACAGTGGACTTTTATAGACTGTAATGGATGGCAATGGAAGTCTTCCTAAACGCAACACAAAGAATTTTAAGCAAAACTTTTGATACTTTAAAAGTAACTGCGAAACATTGGCAATGATGCTATTAATACAGGCAATAATTTACATTCGAGGGCAGGCATTTTTTTGTTGCAGATGCCAATGTTTTTCGTAATTTATTTATTGTTTTCTTAGAAATGGTACAAAAGTTGTTGCATAAGTTGTTACATCTATTAAATTCTCATTTAAAAAATGACAACATACAGTAATAACCACAAAAAAACATACGTGAGTGTCGTGGAACACTGGTTGGAACGAAGTTCCTTTCGTAGTATATTATTATTGATAAACGTATTATATTATTGATTAACAAATACAAATAAATTAATTACTAACGTCTATTAAAATGAAGCGTCATTTAAAATAAAATATTTCTTTCATGGCAAGATGAGAAAAAGTGCGAGGGAAATGGATATTATTCCATCTTGCTCGCACTGAAGAAAGGGGGTCATGACGGAATAATCTTACACTTTTTCTCGGTTAAACCCCATCCGTCAAATCCGTACCGTGCGATAAGCATAGATATAGTATAGATTGGCAATGGAGTGATTAGGGCGAGACCAAATCAAAGACACAAGTGTGCGTGTAATGTGCATGTTTGGGTGACAAATAGTGCTACACCATGCATTGCCTGCCTCACTATAATTATCGAAACCGATTGCAGTGTATTCGTGTCTTCTGATTTGACGCAGATGATGTAATTGAATATTTTACCCAACTACGACGAAGCCAAAAGGATAATTACAATTGTAGAACGCTATGTATGTATGTATCTTCATCTGTTCCTCAGATCTTCTAAACTACTCATCGTATATTGACAAATTAGATATATTTAAAAGCATTGTGCCCTTTCGCGGGTTTTAAGCTACATGAAGTCACATAAAACTAACATGGCGGCTTATTGTGGAAATAATGAAACATTGAAATACATACTATTGTATGTATTTTTTAATATTTAAAAACTATATATAAGAAAAACAAACTAAAACTTTAATTATCATACAGTCCTACTCCTTGTGGTATTGTGCCAAGAACGCTGACTGCGTTTCCTCGCTGAATAGCTACACTAATTAAATAAATATTGAAATATCGTGTCTGCGATCCAATAAAGGTGTAATTCAGAATATTCTCGACGTTCCGAAAATACATGTTATAAAAATATAAAATTTATTAGGTTTATTAGTTAAAATATTTTATAAAACTGAAGTATCCAACGCACTTACAGTCCACCTGACGATGGTAAGTGGCTACTGCAGCCATAGAAACTTACAGCTAACTTCAAACTAAGAAGGTCGTTGTTACCTATACGGACTGAGATGGAATGCCTTACAGCCTGTATTTATACCGATACTAGGTAAGAGGGTAATACCTACCCAGACGACCTCTCAGACAGAAATGGGGTCCTTCCACTTAGTTTATACATAAATTTTAAAAATTGTTAATATAAATTCAATGAAAGAAACGCTGTTCTTAAAAAATTATATGCGTGTTATGATGTGTACATAAATTAAAAGTTAGTAAGTAAAACCAAATTGCGATAGAAAATGTATACTAAAAAGGTATTAAACAAGACTACGATGTCAATTTTTAGAATATTGCGAAACATATTCAGATACCTATTGCTATTCAGGTACATATCTATAATAAATAAATTATTTATATATTCTAATAATAAAATAAGCTTCAATAATATGTAATTTTACTAATAAGTGTTTATGATTGGATGTGTTATAGTTTTTCCCTTAATGCACCTCTATGTTACTGTTACAGCCTATTAAAGTGCACTGCTGAACATAGGCCTCCCCCATAGATTGACCATAGTTGCTACGCTTGGCAAGCGGGTTGGCAACCGCAATTTTGTATTTTAGTCGTTATAAGGAAGCCGCTGCTGCCCATCTGATTTGTTTCCTCTGTCGCCTCTTACGACACCCACGGGATGATATGGGGTAGTGGATATATTCTTACACCGCCACTACACAGTGATGCAGCAAGTACTTTCTTCAAAGTACTTGCTGCATATAGTCGACTATTTGCTTTTGGGAACCAATTCTTCTCTATTATTATTTTCAACCATTTTGTCGAATATCAATATTTTGTGAAAATCTGTCACAGCATTCACTTACTATCAGGTGAACTGTGTGCTCGTTTGTCACTAATTCTATTAAAAATAATTTTTCATACGTTAAGAAGAATGTTTAGATACGGTAACTTAAATATAAAAATAAAATTTTACTAAGTCGAATAAGGCTGCATGCAAGTATACCTTTGCTTGTTAAGAACATTTCGATAAGATATTATCAATAATGTCAATCTCTACAAAAGTGAGGTTAAAATTAACAGAATTTCATGTATTTATAATTATTTTAATTTCAATTGCTCTACATTCAGATGATTCTTATTATAAAATGTGATGATATTTCCTATCCATTGAAGTACAAATTGTTTGTACCTGCTCTAAAAGACAGCATTTAGACAGCTAAACATTTCAATCGTACCTACAGTAAAATGTATAATAATGTGGTGTTTCTTTCTGAGGTGAGTTATTATATTTAGGTACTACGCACCTAGTCATAATTAACTACGTCTATTAAACACTAATTTTCACTTTAAAACCTGAGATTTTGCAAATACAAGCGGGGTTTATTTTGTTCTGAATGACACCAGGCTGATACAGGCTGATAGCGTGTACGTGAATGGTCTAGTCTATCTTTCTCGCTCTAACATACGCGTAAATTATGCTCTTTCTCTTTGCATTGCCAATCTATTCTAACGTTAGTTAGTTACTAAATCTATGGCGATAAGGAACTTCGTTCCAATACATATACAGAATATATTATGGTAGTAGCACGAATGGATTGGCTAGAACGAGTTAGAACTACGTTCTCACAGAATACGAGCGTAAAATATATTTTAATTCAACTGCCAAAATTGTAACAAAAATAACAAAATAAATCGGTATATTTAAGAACTAGATGTTTCCAGCTACTTCGCCCGCGTAGAATTCATTGCGATTGGACTTCATGGGTTTTAATTTTTTTGCGCGGAACACTAATTATTTATCTAAAATAAAAGTAGCCTAAATTACTGATTATAACATCAGCTATCTACCGGTAAAAGTCCCGACAAAATCGGTCCGACCGTTTCGGAGATTAGCCGGAACTAACAGATAGACAGACAGACAGGCAGACAGACAAAAATTTTTAAAATTGTTTTTTTGTTATAAGTACCGTATATACAACTTCCATATGCATTTATTAAAAATCTGTAATTTTGACATTACAAACAAACACTTCAATTTTATTTTATTGTATAGAGCATAGATGCAATATTGGAGTCATTTAAACACTATATTTGAGTAAATGTTATAATTGTAAATAATTTTTTAAGTTGATAAAAAAATATGTAAGTATAAGAGATATTATAAAAACCGGTACAAATGTACCCTACATGGTGGTTCTTGTGTAACAAAATCTGATAGTATAAAACATATAATAAAACTGTCATAAATGAGAAGTATTGCCTGATGCGTGCGGCTCTTACGATTATTATCAAGACTGTGGATATACGCTTTATATTCCACAATCCTCTGATAGCCTCTTAAGTAGTTGCCTAAATACAGAATATGTACGTATAGTCATAATGGTGGTACACATACTATTGCTTTTGCATTATACGCTATTTGGCGGCAGATTACCGAGATGGAGAAATGGATTGATGATTGGAATATAGTCATGGGGTAAAAGATAATTAAAAATTAAAAATTTTGTACAACCTACTTCAATATAAATGATTAAGAATAACTCAAAAACCATTGGTCAGACCTTAATCAAATTTATATGGGACCACGTGTGAAGCACCATCTTTCAAATAAAAAAAGAATCATCGAAATCGGTTCGTCCACAAAAAAGTTATGAGGTAACACACATTAAAAAAAACATACAGTCGAATTGAGTACCTCCTCCTGTTTGAAGTCGGTAGAAAATCGGTGTGTACTGAACGAAATTTTATATTAGAATGCCAACACAAAGTAAATTGATTTCCAAAGAAATAATTTCTTATTTTGACTTGTACATCCGTATTAAAGACACTTTGTGTTGACGAGTATTTTTGTATATATGTCAAAAGATTCACCGCTGAATTCTTTATCTTTTGTATTTCTAAGATGTTGCAAATGATTTCTTATATTTACGCGAACACTACACATTGAATAAAACTACTTTTACGGATTTTATCATTTACATATTTACATTCGGGTATTCAGCCAGGAAGTCCGCAGAATATTCGGTATACGGCATATGGCCGAATATACTATTCGTTGAAAGTCTAATTATAAACCAGTGCGTGACTACTATCCCACCTGATGGCAAGTGGTGATACAGCCGAGGATAGTAAAGCGCACTGACTTACGTGTTACAGCCATACTGCAGCGAGAATAGGTGAGCTTGACGGGGAAGACTACGCTCGCACAGAACTCCTGCGTAAAACAGGCATGATGCTGCTTTAGTAAGCATAAACCGGAGACCGTTTTTACTGACAACGAATCTGCATTTGATTCTTAATCGGAATAAATTTAAGCGTCTGTGAGCCCTAACATTCACATACCATGAGGTGGACAGTATTCTCGTTTGTCATCCTTACTTATATAAAATGCGTATACGCTTCGCATGGTATGCAAATTGGCAACCCTACTAGGTCACACATTAAAAACTCTAACAACATTCAGAGAAAGATCAGAAATTACATTTTCCTTATACATGATTCTTAAACTCAAGAGAGGTTTTTTTCTTTCCGTTTTCCTTTAAGATGCGTGTTATTATATCATGTACAAACAGTTTTTATTATAAACTATGTATTAAACTTTATATTGTAAGATGACGTATTAGGACAAACTGTACGATACTTAAAATAAAGATAGCGAGCACGTTTCATCATAATAAAACGAACGATCAAATATATTGAATCCAGATGGAGATATATCATATACCAACAATATAAATAGAGCATAGTCTATACTCGTAAGAGGACTATAATTCCTATTATACATTTAATTGCATATCTACACAACCTAAACAAAACATTAGACTATACATTGCAGCACGACCCCGCAGAAGCCGAGTTCTGATTTTCCCACGCGATGCTCTTAAAGTAGTTTTATCTCAAAATGGCCTTACATAACACGAAAGGTCTAATAAGCGTAACGTCACACAGTGTTTACGAATATTATGACATTTTTTAAATTTATTCGAACAAAATTAGGTACATTATACCACAGTAACTATCTCGCCAAACTGAAATCAGTTTGTCAACGAGTACAAGAGCTTAAACTCTTAGGTATATGTATATATATGTGCCGGCGTCTGTCTTTCCGTCCGATTACAATTTGGGCGTCTACAAGGCAAGAGTAATGTGATTGAGGCATTCGTTACGCTAAGACAGCGCGATTTACCATTTACCACCAGGTGGGATTGTGGTCAAGCACTGGCTTCTAATAAGTAAAAATATTATATTATACACTACTAAACTACAATCAATTACAAATTATAAAAACAAAATCAATCAAACAATGTACAGTCGTTACTTAGTTAAGGACGTAGTAAAAATTTTTACGTGCTCGAATTTAGATATTCTAATTGCAAGTTGACTTACGCTTGCGCACATTGAAACAGTTTTCCGCTATATTTTATATATTATACCCAACTAAACTTGATACTTGCTCAGACCAACGAAGGAAGAAAGATGGAGCGCTGCGTAAATTTCAAGTGAACCTGAAACCATGCTCAACTTCTTGACACGCACTCTCATATACATCTTTTTTCTTTTTTTCTTTATCAGCCCGTAAAAGTTTACTGATGGATGCCCACACGGATGCACCTAAAACCATGTTAATGGTTGCAAATGATTTTAGATGCATATATGTACGTGAGTGCGTGTTCTTGCAATAAGGTGAGCATGACTTGGATTTTGTATCCCTTGAAATGTACGCAGCGCTCCGTTTTTCTTTCTTTGTTGGTATAAGGATACTTGAAGTATTATTAATTTTACAAGTATTAAGTAAAGTTAGTTGGCGAAACTTTGCAATCGCATTTGGTATCTGGCATGATAACAATGTTCATATTATTTGTAAATTTGAGAGTGGGGTGCGGGTTCAGAATTATTACAAAATAATTTTGTATAGGACACCACGAGCACATGTACCGATTGTATGTGCATGTGTGAGTGAGGAATCTATTTTTTTTAATCAAAAATAAAACAGGTAAATGTTTGCTTTTCACGTTATTTCATCGGTATGTTTTTATTCTCATATAAGCTTTGAAATCTTAGATTCATATATATCGCGTATCAACTAGCTTTGGAGGTAAGCAGTTATTGTAGAATTTTACTAAAAGTAACCAGGTTCATATTTACCGTCTGGACTAGCACCCAGAAATTAAAATGTATGGTATATATATATATATATGTATATAAGACGCTTTACGCTCGTTGTTATTGCTATTTTTTATAGATGACACATTGCTTAAATCGTAGCCAGAGGAAATTAAGAAAACCTCTCTTTAGTTTTCTTGATAGCATCCACAAACGCTGTATTAATATTAAAAAATTCTCTTATAACTATTTCGACCATACAATTTCCTAAAGTTATGAGTACTTAACATTTGTGTAAGATAAGCGGTTGATGGATATTAACAGGTTTGAAAAGTACTGTTTTGAGCTAAACAGCGCTTGGAACATGAATACGTCCTTAATGCATTATTTTTGACTGTCACGTTGGTCTAGTGATCGTAATCATGACAACTGATAAAGTGGTCCCAGATTCGAAACGCGAGTCGGACCAAAATCAGTTATTGATTTCATTTAGTCAAGAAACTCTCAGTAGCAGCCCGTCAGAAAGTTGGCAGTGTTTCACGCCGTGCCTCAAAAACACGTATTATATATATTCCTATCCTGCGCAGATGTCTAATTTTCGTAAGCCGCCGAGACCGATTAGTTTGTTGTTGTTCATGGGTGGTGGTAGTCACTTACCATCAGGTGAGCCGCAGGCTCGTTTGCACCCCCTTATATATAAAAAAAAACGATATTCGATTTGGAGGACTTTAGAATTAACGATATTGATATTTCAAGAAGGTTAAATAGAAGTTGAATAGAATTAAACTTTTAATAAACAATTAAAACTAAATTAAACTTGAAAACAATTGTTCACCCTGTAAGATAATAACAAAGAGTAATTTAATCTAGCTTGACTGCAGCGTGGTCATTAAATCAATTTATTAATATCTAATTTAATGCTTTAGCGATTTTAACAATTTGGACACGTGTATTCAAAGCACGATATTGCTTGGGCTGAGGCAATTTCTTGGAATAAATTATTTAAATTATTGCGGTGGGTACTATTGGTATCCGCAGCTATATCCATATGTTTTATTATTATATTTTTTTTAAACTGAAGTAACAAACGCACCTACAGTCCACCTGATGGTAAATGGCTACTGTAGTCCATGGACATCTGCAGCCTCTGAGGACTAAGATGGAATGCCTCACTGGCTCTCTACCCTTCGGACCGGAACACAGCTGTGCAGGCTATTTGATGGCAGACATGGGTAAGAGGGTGGTACCTACCCACAGGGTCTCCTAGACAGAAAAGGAGCCCTGCCACCTAGTATAATAAACGAATAAACAATTTTCATATATTCTGCCACAAGCTGTTGAAACTTATACGTGTTTCTGAAAACTATCAGACACTTTAAGATCTACATATTGTTAGTAAGTTAAAGTTAAAGATACAGCCTATATAAGTCCCACAGGCCTCCTCTCATTTCTCAGATGGTTTTAGGGCAAGGAAGTATCCGCCGCGCTGCCCCAATGCGTGTTGGCGAATTTCACGTGTCTTCGATTTTTTTTTATTTCCTCACGATGTTTTCCTTCACCGCCGAGCACGTGGTAAATTAGCACTTCAAATTGCAATTAACAATTTCATTGGAGCCGGCGGGGATCGAACGCGGGTTGCTCCCGTACTGTGAAATTTACAGCGAGCGCTAACCATCTGAGCTACCACGGCTTCTACATATTATTATTATATATTGTTTCTATTTATTACTTCCATTTATTGTAAGGAGCTTTTTTTGTATATAATATGAAGACAAAATTGGTTGGTGTTTTAAATAGTCGACTCGATATGGTTTTCGCTCAGCTTATGGTACTTTTCAAGTTCAGTCCATACGTCGATCTGTGAACAAAATTGCTACAAAACGCAGTGCACAGATAACCGCTGGATATTATCTACACATATGTTTTTCGTCGCACAATGTTGCTAGACCTTTAAGAGACGACGATTACGTTGCCGTTGTATGCATTAAGCTACCCAAATAAAACAATTACTGTTATAATTGAAGTCACGATACAATATATATTGTGAGGGTTTAAATTCACAGAAATACGGGGCGCCGCAAATTTAAATCCCGCACGGTACAACTATTTGTACAGCCTATAAATATAAATATTTGTCTTTGTGCTATTTATATAAGTGAAACGCCTCTACGATTTAGGAGAAATTCCTAGTAGAATTAACGTTGTTTAATAATAAAATTACATGTGGAATTCTACTATTAGGAATTCCATCATAAGACTGGGTACACGGGGCGCAATGCACCTGTAGCCCTCTTTTTTGAAGTTGGCTCCAGGCGTACTATTGCTCGTAAGATAAAATAAATCAACTTGCAAATAGAAACCGGTTCGAACGGCTAGACCTGGGAAGGACAACGCTCTCACAGAATAAACGAATCGATATTAACAGAATATACTACTCAAAAAAACAGCATAAAGCTGCTAATTTACGTTGGTATTCAACAATTTACAAAAAATACTAAAATAAACAAAAATTATTTAACAATTCCGTCAATAATAAATCGACCGCCAGAGCTTTACGTTTAATTAATAAGAACAGAACACGCTGTCAATTTTTTATATAAGCCTCAGAGCCCCCGTTGTCAGAACAAAATACCACATTTATCACGTCATTACATTCGAAAACAGTTGAAGTACACTTACACGATATCGTACAAAACCTTATTATCAAGGAAATAAAGGTATTATTGACGGGTTAATGTATTTATACAGATGCAGTTATAAGATTGCAATAAAAGTCGGTGTCCCCGTCGAGGTCACGTTATATCAACTTATATCACTGTGTCCGGCAGCGGCCATGATTGAAGGAATGCGGGGTGAAAGGTTCGGGCTTTGTTATAAGCAGAAGCGAGAAATATATGTACAATTCCTCGTAGTTATACGGATGTTCCTTCAAAGATAATAATAGATATCAGTCGTACAATTTACCAATTTGTCTCGTATAAATAAAAAAATATTTTTACAAATTTTCATAAAGCTTATTAAATAAAGATATTTTTTTATTTAAAGTTAAATAATATCTATTAAAGTTACAGCCTATATACGTCCCACTGCTGAGCACAGGCATCTTCTCAATTCTGAGAGGGTTTTGGGGCAAGGGAATGTCCGCCGTGTTGCTCCAATGCGTGTTGGCGAACTTCACATGTCTTCGAAATATTTTTTTCTTATTTCTCAGACATACAGGTTTCCTCACGATGATTTCCTTCATTGGTTCATTGGTGCCGGCAGGGATCTACCACTGAGCTACCACGGCTAATAATTGATCTAATAATATCTATTAATTGAAGATAATTAACATGCCTCAAGGAGCAGAGCGGGATTAAACCGAAGGGCGAACTGTGGTGGAAGTCATTTGACGATATACGATATACAATAATTATTTCCTGGTAGAACCATGCTGCAGTCATGTTATGGTTTTAGCAAGAATGGGTCGGCTCGACTTGGGAAGGATGCTCTCACAGAATACCAGCGTGAAATAGCAGCTGAATGCTGCTGTGTTTCGTATAGTGAGTATAGAAAACCGAAGATCGTTTGTCACCCTTATTGTATAAAAAAACCTGTTATTAAAATTTGTAAAAGAAATCTTCGCCACTTAGAATATGATCATTGAACACTATTAATCAGCCAAAACAGTTAAACCCGCTGCCGCTTATATTTTTACCAGGCTTCTCACCGACACAGGCCACATTTGCTAGTGAATGGCGAGGCGTGACGCAGCCTTCCCGCATGGCTGTTGCCCTGCGATCTGGTCTAGATCTACATGATGGAACAGACAATAACACGGCGGTCTGTGTGAAGTGATCTTTCTTAACACGATACTAGGTATGCTGCATACATAACCAAGCGATTAAGATGAATCGAACGCGATAGTCATTGATGCAATCGTGACGTTAATTAATAGAGTGTATCAATTATAAAAAAGATAATCGATATGACTTGTTGAGCGGATATAATTTATTATAATTAGCAGAGGTAATCAACTATGAACACTCAACCGATTACTCACATTTAAATGTTTTAAGTTTAAATGGACAATTTAATGAAACAATTTTTCATTTTGGTACTTTAGGATAGATGTATAGTTGCCTACGGGCCACAGCATCTACTCAACATCAGGTTGATTCTGTGCTCGTTTCTCACCCTTATTGAATTATGGAAAAGTATTATATTAGACTTGTAAGGCTAGGTAAGTTTTAGACCCTTTTCACAGGAAATGAGGCATTCCATCTTAGTTCTCAGGGATGACAACGCATCGGCATTGTGATTCTTAATGATAGATGTAGATGTCTATGGGCCACAGCATCTACTTATGGACCGTGTGTTCATTTATCACCCTTATTCTATAAAAAAAGGTTAGCCTACATAACTCACAAGGCTACGATATGCTAGCCAACACTGTACTCGTTAGGCAATTGGTTAAGCAAGAGATATTACTTCTAGAAGGAGCGTCATAAATAGCGCCTTCTAGAAATAATATAAGAAAAAGAAAAGTCATTGGTCTTCAACCTCAGGTCAAAAGCTCAAGTGCAAAAATATAATGAACTAGTATTACTATCGCCGCTAGCAAAATCCAAAATTACTGACGCAATATCCAGATGCAGCAGACAATTTTTGATTTCGTCTATCACGTAAGGAGACAAGGATTAAGATAAGGAAGGTAAGCGTTATGTTCAAAACCAAACAAAAGAATATTCGTCAGTAATTGCGTAAGCCCGCTCCAGTTAGCCGTTTGCACAATAAATCCTTCCCCACTCATGTCCGATACAATTGTAACCTCGTAATGTACACAAAACGACCATTACGCCAATCCTATATAATTGTATCTTAGCATTTTAGATCTATTACGTTATGCGCCTAATAACCGACTAAGTACAGCTGGTCGGTAAAGGTCGAATTACCACGACCGCTGTTAACTACACTCGCTGTTAACTATACAAGTTGACTGTCTGACGTTGAACCCCGCGATTTTCATAAAGTAGCAACAATGAAACTTTTGATATTTTGCCTAAAATAGTATACATATGTTTATCGAAATACATGGGAGTTTACTGTAGTATTGTCATTGATAGCGCCGAATTTTATAATAAAATAGTTGTGGCCGACATGTGTTGCAATGCTTTGTTATGTCAGGAACGCGGGCGCACCACTACTCGCCAATGTTTTATAGTAATCGAATAAATAGTATAGGAATGCTTACAGGACACATAAATAGGCATTCATTTATTTAAGCAGTTGTCGCCCCGTGGTCGAAATTCGGCCGTAATTCATTAAATTTTAGGTTGTATATTAATCAAGCTATATTTCGCATTCACATTAATATATAAAACATAGATATGTAATATATAATAAACGCTTTTTCCTTGACATACACTCACAGTCTATTGAACAAGGAACATTTGAAATTACACAAAATTCACAGCCCATTCAGTTAATCTGTCAGTAATTATTTGTTGGCAGCATTTTGAAATTCTTTGGCGGCAGTCTCTACGCGAAAACATATTTATTTAATCGAAGTATTTACCCATTCATTATCTATACATTTATGCCATCTCGAGGGAAGATCATTTACGTCATGCATATTTACTAGGAGTTTTCTTCCTCGCACGACTTCTTCGTGGAATCGTTTACCACCGACGATTTTTCCGGACCGATACTACTCAAGATCCTTCAAGAAACGAGGTTACTCCTTTTTAAAAGCCGGCAACACGCCTGCAATTCCCTAGCGTTGTAGTTGTTCATGGGCGGCGTTCGACACGTTTGCACCCTCTTCTATCGAAAAAAAATGCCTTTGTGACATAACTCTGCTGATCTGGACTCTACAGTCTATAAAGGCATTTTGCACCGCGCCTTGAGAACAATAAGTTTTTACTTTTAAGTAATTGTCCAAGGATGTTGCCGCCCACACTAAGCGACCACACCGTCGGCCACATCTTCAAACGACTGTCGTACGTCTAAATGCACTGATAATATCTCAACCTTGTCTATCATACGAAACTTGAAGAGAGCGTGCATAATTATAACACATTGTTAAATCTAGTAATTGACAATAACCGTTGCCAAATTACGTGCGAAAATACACGTATTAACACTTCGCAGTGGTCGCTAACTTTTCGCACGATGACGAAACGCTTCTAGGCTTTTAATGATTTATTGCGTTGATGCATGTAGGCTGGACTGTAATACAACAGGCAAATGATAGACAACGACATCACATGTAAAATGTTTTAAGATCAAAGTGCAGTATTATCATTACTTCGCTATTGATGATTATTTAGCGTACTACACTGGAAAGTCGTAGGTCCTGGATTCTGATTTCCAGTAGAAATCTGTACGGATAAAAGGTTACTTCGGCATCAGCTTAGATATTCTTACTTTCTTACTCAACAGCACATGCCTTCTATCATTTCTGGGAGATAATGGAGCTAGTAGGAGGTAGAGCCCTCCAAAGATTCTAAAGACAAAGGTCCCATTAAATAGTAACAGATATCGCGTCTAGAAAATATTTTTTGCAAATGCAAATTTTTTTTACGATATGTTTTCAGTCACCGTATGTGTTTACTAAAGGGGCATGCAGGAGGTTAGATACCCTTTGTTTTACGCTGTATATACATACATACGCCCATCATGGCAAATTCTGGATATTTAGTGATAAATTTGAAATTGGATTTCAATTTCAATTTTCATTTGGAAAATTATTTTCCGTTAGAATCTGGAGCAATTCGTTCACAGAGAACGAGTTCAGTTGAAGTGATTTTCACGATATAACTATAACTAATAAAAAAGCTAAAAGCCTCAAAACTATTTTGAACATCTGCATAGTTTTTAAGATCATTAGGATGCTTTGAAGATGATGCATCAGACAGGTCGCCCTTACCGCAATCACTCAATTAAACGTTCTAGCAGTTGAAAACCTAATTCGAGAAAACCGACGAATTGCATATTATGTAGAGCATGAGCGATCTGGGTAAAGGTTCAGCAACAATGAAAACTATCATATATGATCAACTTTTTATCTTCGAAATGGGTGCCGCACTAACTTAACGATGAACAGAAACACAATTGGATGGATAAATGCCAATTAATTATAGATAATCGTAGCCGGCAAAAAATAAGTTTCCGATATATTGACTGTACCGTGTAGTGGCGGTGTAAGAATATCCACTATCCCATATCATCCCGTGGGTGTCGTAAGAGGCGACAGATCGAAACAAATCAGGAGATGGGCAGCAACGTCTTCCTAATAACGACTAAAAAGAAAAAACTGCGGTTGCCAACCCGCTTGCCAAGCGGGGCAACTGTGGCAAATATCCTCCCTATTGGACAATCTATGGGGGAGGCCTATGTTCAGCAGTGGAAATTAATAGGCTGTAACGGCAACGGTAACGGATATAGTGATTGGCAATAAAACTTGGCTATATAACTATGACCTCGAAGCATGCCAGTCGACTGTATGGTGCATTGAAGATGAGCCAACTCTCAACATAATCTCGCCATGTGAAGCATACAAAAGAAATGGTCACCACCTTTTCTGCATGATCTAATTCCCAATAGTATGTGATAGTTATTGACCCAAAAGTATTATGAGCTTGATGCACATCTGTCACAGCAGCCACTTACTATTAGGTGATCTGCTTTAAGATAAAAAGTTGATCATATATGATCAACTTTTATCTTCGAGATGGGTGCCGCACAAACTTAACGATGAACGGAAACACAATTGGATGGATAGATGCCAATTAATTATAGATAATCGTAGCCGGCAAAAAATAAGTTTCCGATATACTGACTGTACCGTGTAGTGGCGGTGTAAGAATATCCACTACCCCATATCATCCCGTGGGTGTCGTAAGAGGCGACAGATCGAAACAAATCAGGAGATGGGCAGCAGCGTCTTCCTAATAACGACTAAAAAGGAAAAACTGCGGTTGCCAAGCGGGGCAACTGTGGCAAATATCCTCCCTATTGGACAATCTATGGGGGAGGCCTATGTTCAGCAGTGGAAATTAATAGGCTGTAACGGCAACGGTAACGGATATAGTGACTGGCATTAAAACTTGGCTATATAACTATGACCCCGAAGCATGCCAAGAGTCGACTGTATGGTGCATTGAAGATGAGCCAACTCTCAACGTAATCTCGCCATGTGAGAAGCATACAAAACAAATGGTCACCACCTTTTTCAGCAAAAATTAATTCCGAATAGTATGTGATAGTTATTGACCCAAAAGTATTATGAGCTTGATGCACATCTGTCACAGCAGCCACTTACTATTAGGTGAACTGCTCGTTTATCTCCCTTATCTCTATAAAAATAAATAGATTTACAATTGATAAAGTTTCGATTGTTTTGTACAAAATTAGTAATTCGCAAAACGTACCCAACGTTTTGTCCAAAAACCGCATTGCTATACACTGAAGGTGTGGCAGTGAAAGTTGCATAGACCAGATTAAAGTACTACGTTATAACTTGTATAATAATTGCAATAAGGGATTGCAAGACATATTATAATGCCATTTATCAATATCCCTAATTTTATTAAAATCACATATTTTTGATATCCACAGAATATATAATCTCTTAGAAATCTTCAATTACGTATTTAATACTATTTCGAAATTCGCTAAAAAAAGGCAGCGCCATAACAAAAGTTATTATTTTTCGTTAGTATAACAAAATACAAATAACCAAAAAAAATGCCTAACTTTTCGTGACAGTAAGACTAACAGATAGTTAATAGTCTATGGCATGTCAAGTAGGCCTGGTTATGCGACAAATAGATTGTACTCACGGTTGACCTAATGTTTATTACGTTCATACTGTAATTTTTACTCAATTTTGGTGAATATTTTATAATGAAATAGAGCTCAAAATCCTTTGAATACTCTCTTATGGGATAGAAGACATTGCGATATAATTCTATGCATTACATACACTTTAATATCACATCACTGTTGTGTTGTCATTTCGTTGGCACGTTAATAGTGGAGGACTATACTCTAGAAGGCAAAAGTAAGTAAAAATCAATGCTAACACACTTATCAGTAAAGTACAAGTCTATCAAATCATCAAAAAAGGGCATAGATTATGAAAAAATACCGAAGTAGGTCTTTTATGTAATTAACTGCATACATTCAAACTATTCAAAGGTAAAAACAGTTTCTCATCATTAAGATTTTTTACCTATTTAACACTGTATTCTTAAAATTACATTTTTTTTTCGCGTATGATATAATAAAGTAAACCTCGTTACATAAACCTTTATGATATTTATTTTAATTACGTATTACATTAGCTTAGGTTATAAGTGACGTCTTTAATTCCATGTAAATATATTCTAAAACGGGAAATCGTACTTTATTGAGACTGCCAGTACCTAAAACCTGTTGGTTTTTTCTAAATAAGTGAACTCATAACCTACGACAACATATATACGTCAATTTTACTTATAAATTATGGAATATTAAGCTTGTAATGATTAAACAAACGTAATATCTGTAGTTAATTTTTAATTTTTAAAGCGATAATTGACACTGGCCGCAACTTTACGGGGCCGAGGCTACTTCGAAATTCGAACACGTATCTATCCGTCAAAATTGCCGTGCTTCCTGCACCCTTCCCGCCCTTGAGAGCGACCACTTACTTTTTTCACGCGCGTTCCGTTTCACACCACGCTCGGTATGACTATAAAAACCCGCGGCGACCAAATGAGAGCAATCAGTAGCCTTCGAGCAGTCTACCACAGAAGTGCACGATGAGAGTTCTGGTTAGTTGCGACCGCCTCTTAAATTGTGTTACGTGAATAGTGTTGTGCTTTAACATTAGTGACGTGACTTGAATATTGGATTATAACAATCGGAATACGGTGGATGATATTTGAATTGGATTTTTTTTCTTTGCAGATTGTCGCCGCCGCCGTCCTCGCCTGCGCCGCAGCCGCGCCTTCTGGCGCCCTGTTGGCCGCACCTTATGGCCATGGCCTGTTGGGTTACGGTGCGCCCCTAGCGTTGGCGCACGCCGCTCCCCTGGCCGTCGCCCACGCCGCCCCAGCGCTGCCCACCATCTCGCCCGGTGACATCCAAGGCGCCGCCATCGACGCTCACGTCGAGGCCTCTGACCACGCCCGTGCCGCCGGCGACGCTGCCCGCGAATTGCATGACCAGGCCTCTGAAATTCACGGACAAGCCGCCAACGCCGCCGAAGACCACTCATGGCAAGCCGTCGACGCCGTGAAGACCGCCGAGGCCCAGCTGGACGGAGCCGCCGCCGGTGTTGCCCCCGTGTTGGCTAAGCAGCTGGCTGGTCACGTAGCCATCGCTGGCCCAGCTGCGTATGCGGGTCACGCCGCCTACGCCGGTCACGCCGGCTTTGCCGGTCCCGCCGCCTACGCCGCTGGTCCCGTCGCCTACGCCGCTGGTCCCGCCTACTTAGGTGGTCACGCCGCCATCGGCGGTAGCCACTCCGTGTCCACCCAGTCCATCTCCCAGACCCACCCCGCTCCCCTCCTCCATGCGCCCGTCGCCTACGCCGCTCTCGGCGGTTACGCTCACGGAGGCTTGGCTCATGGCGCCTACTCTCACGGACTTGCGCATGGATGGAACTAACCTGTGATAACTACTTAGACACCAAATCTAATACTCATATGTTTGGAATGTAATTTAAATGTAAAAAATGTACAGGCAAAATAGGCGAGGATGTGTGAATAAATGAAGTAGTAAATTAACCCGTATTTTAATTCAGTTGACTACATAATACCTTTAATTAAACATATACCATTTATTGACTATAGAATGCGACACTTATAAGCTCACTTGATTTGATGATTGAACGAGAGATAGAATGAGGCTTTATAACAATGAATGTATTGCTTATTTCCAAAGTAAAATAAATATCGAAGTATCATATTAAGCAACTAAATTTAAATTATTTAGATAAAATTAGACGGTCAAGGGCTTCATTCCTTAAGTGTCATAGCACCTTTGAAATCAATTAATTTATCGCACAGCTCACAAGCGGAAGTTAATAATAACAGCCTTGAACGCACCATTACGACACGCAAAAAAACTGGCTTGCGAATTGGAGCTTGAACCACAATTTAACCTTGTTTAATTAAAATTTATTTATCTCATATATTAGATGGTCGCCACTAAGGAAACACTTCTGACATTATATGTTGGTTTTATCCAGATTTAATAAGACAAAGTAACAGATAAAATGTCACATTATAATAAAAACAATATATAGCCCTCATATGATTCAGCTTTAAATCACATAGCGAGAGAAAGGAACGTGGCGTTCTATAAAACAAAGGAATAACTTTAAATGCCTCGTTCATGATTTGTAGTCAAGATTGGAAAGATATAGATAAATTAGGCACATTTATAAGTAACTGAATATAAATAACTATAAAAAAAGTATTTGAATAGATGAAATATAACTTCACAACCATCTTTTTTTTCTTATACCATTGTCTGGTATAAGAAAAAAATGTGATAATAAGCGGTAAAAGCACATTTCAGACAAAGCAAACTACGACGGACTATTAATTCAAACGTAAAAGTAAATTATTATTTAATAATTGATTTACCTACTTTTACTCGAATTTGTTTACTTACTTTTTTAATAAGATTTATATATATCCAAAAATTGCTCGGTAAATAATAGGCACCGACAGAATAACAACGCTGTGGCTGTGCAACACTTATGGTGAATTGGATGCCTTTTCGTTGCTGTAACCCATTGTATTTATAATATATTTTTATTCAGTATTTTCTCATTTCTAATGGATGAAAGTAGGGTTATAGTGACGAATAAATCAATTCATTAATTCAAATAACATCTATAAAAGTACTTTCGAGCGCTAAGACAGCACATAAGAAGCTTCTTCTGCGTGGGATTTATAATTATAATCTCGCGAGCAGCCGCGCACTTAGATAGATAGAAAATTCTTTATTGCACTCAAACAAACAAACATTTGGTACAAAGGCGAACTTAATGCCGAAAAGGCATTCTCTGCCAGCTAACCTTTGGTAGTGTGGTGAGAACTATGGGTAGAGCCGCAACAGAAAAAACTAACTTATTTTCACATATTATTCAAAATTACACATATATTGTTAAGCACAGTACGTACGTTTTCATGTTTTTTTTCTAGGCAAGTATGGCTTTACAATACCTTGTATTTCTTAGCATGAAAAAGGAATTATCCAAGAGTTCCGTCTAAATTAAAAAACGGCTTGTCTTTTAATTTAGGGTTAATTTGCAAGTTTTGTATCTGTTGCAGACTGTCTGATCTTTAATCGATGCTGAACCTAGACAGTAGATTCGCTACCGATACTCCAAGAAAAATAAGCGCAAGGTTACAAACCTGATCTTTTACTTATAATTAGCATACAAATCTCTCTTGTTATCTATCTTACAACGCATTTAATAATAATGTCCTGCAGTTCGAATTTCGGTACAGCGGCCAGTCAAGGCTATAGTGCTCAAGAGTGTGCCCAAGTATATATGCATTCTCTACTCCCTCATTCGCACATTCCGATGGGACAGAAATATGACACGACCGGAGAGATATCAGGCGCAGAACTAACGGCTTTACATGCTTTCCTAGGCACGGGGCTGAAACACTACCAACTTCTTGACTCCGTACTGCTAATAAGAATTGTTTGAGAGAAAGATACTAATTTCGGCCCGACCGTGGATTCGAACCGATCTCATCAGCAGACCTTTAGAACAACGAGGCAGTCTTACTTCGCCACGTTATTATTAAAACTACCCTGTCTGAACATACGTAAGAGGTTTTTCTTGAGGTTTCTCTAAGAGGTTTGGTTGTAGAAAATGAAGAACTATTTAATAAATGTATTATTTTTCAAATATGTTGTTTATAATTATCTTCATTTAAATTGAAAGATAAATGTGAATACTTATAATGTTCACTTCATGTTGTATTGACACGATAATAGTTCAACGCCTGAGAAAATTGCACTTGCAAAATGTGCTGTTGCGTTATTGCTATACGAAACGAGCATTACGTATACACAGAGTATACTATAATTTTACGGAATGATTGACTTATTATTGTATGGTAAAATGTTTAAACGTCGCATTGTGTAATATAATACTAATTTATTAATTCTCATATTTATTCATTACTAATTTCATAAAACTTACATATTAATTAAAACTATAAGCATAAGGAGCTTTTTTCAACTTATTTCTTTTGTCTTTGCTGTCTTAAAGTAATTAGCAACTTCCAGGTTTACGAACTCTATTTGTATTCATTTATCGTCAAATTCGTGAATTCGATCAAAAATATAGAGAAATATAAAAGAAGCAAAAGTTTTTTTTATAAAGAAGTTTTAATTTGAAAAACACTCAACTGCAAACTGATTTTTAGAGTGAACTTAAATAGCGTATAATAACGAATAAGCGTGGTCGAATTTAGAACTTAAATTGGTGTGTATTGTTGTAAATATGAATTCAAATCAATTCAGTAGAAGACTTAAAATATTTTGTTACAGGTATATTAATATAACCTGTAGTATATTCTTTAAAAATATTCTTTATAAATAGAAATAATTAAAACAATATGAACGTGCTGACAAAGGAAAGGGAAATTATTATGTAGAAACGCTGAAAGCTGGAGCTAGTTCACCATTTAATGATTAAGGTTTTAATAAAAGGTATCGAATATATCGACTTAAAAAACTAAAAAAACTAATCCACGTAATAGCTTCTGAAGTCGGCGCTAAGACATTCAGATTTGAATCCCTATTTGAACATTCTTAAGAATGGTTTTCTTCTTTAAATGTATATGGGACCACCCCTGAAGTACAACCTACTAATTAAAAAAAGAATCTTTTAAATCGGTTTAACCGTTTGCGGTTAGTCGGTTTAACCGTGGATGCTGTGGCCTATAGACATCTACATTTATCTTCGATTAGGAATCAAAATGCAGATGCGGTGTCACCCTGAGGACTCAAATGGAATGCCTCGTTTCCAGTAAAAACGGATACGGTCTCCGGTTCACTACACTCACTAAACAAAGCAGCATGAAGCTGTTATTTTATGCTGGTATTCTGTGAGAGCCTGGTCAAGTCAATCCATTCATGCTACAACCATAATATAGCTGCAGCGTGGCTCTACCACGTATAAAACTTCTGCTAGTACTGTAATAATGTTTGATAAAAAAGACATCAACGCGAGTTATCATTAAGTCTTTTTTCGCCTAACAAATAAACGATGTTTTATCACATCAGTCATCCATTATTAATATACTTTTGGTCTTTATGTTTAGAATTTTTTAATCTTATTCACAGTCTTGAGTTCATGCCCCAATCACAGCTACACACTACACCTTTTTGCGTTTGTTTTACCACTGGGCTACCAAGCCCTCTCAATTAAAGTGATTTCTTATGTCTTTATGTTGGCGACAAACAATATTTTTTTTTACATAATCCGTCTTAATATTAATTAGGTCCTTACTTATGAAATTGCCATTTTTTATGAAACTAGTTAACGTTTTTCTTTTTCTATATTTTTTATTTCTATTAATCAAAGTAAACCCATGCAATCGATGCATCTTTGCCAACGCAGGGGCGGTTTATTGATGTCTTCTTGAAGAAATCAGGTGGATGGGAGGCAACAAATTTTTTAAAGGCATTTTGTATTGCCTCTCGGGTATTGAATTTTTTCCCGCCAAAAAGTTATTCAAATTCTGGAAAAAGTAGAAGTCTGTAGGCGCAAGGTCTGGTGATTACGGTGGATGACGGAGAGCTTCCAACCCAAGCTCTTGTGACTTGGAGACCGTCAGTTGTGCAGTATGAGGTCGCGCGTTGTCGTGCAGGAGCAGCGGGGACGAGTGATTGACCGAAAATGGTTGGAGACGTGCGAGCTTCTCCATCCCTGTGTTCAGTTCTTCACAGTACACATCTGCAGTAATCCTCATCCTGTTTGGTAAAAGCCGTGATGAATCACACCGGCGCTAGACCACCAAACAGTGACCATCACTTTTCTACGGGTAAGTTTTCGTTTAGGGCATTGTTTAGGTGCTGAACCAGGATCCAACTCACTTTCTGAACGCTTGCGATTGTCAAACAGAATCCATTTTTCGTCGCAGGTAACAATGCGGTTCAAAATTCCATCGTTTGTGTGCCTGTTGAGCAGTGCAAGGCACGTCGCGACGCGTACTTCGCGCTGGCGATCATTGAGTTCGTGGGGCACCCATTTGTCAAGCTTTTTTACCTTGCCTATTTGGCGCAAATGGACCATTTTATTTTGATGCTAACGTCGAAAGCTGCTGCTAATTCTGGCGTAGATTGAGTATCATTAGCTTCCACAATCGCCTTTAATTCGTCTTTGTCGACCAAAGTTTTCGGACGACCACGGGGTTCATTTTTCAAGTCGAAATATCCAGAACGGAAGCGGGCTAACCAATAATAGTTGGTGCGTTCGTTTGTAGTATTCGCTCTGTAAACGTCATTTTTGTTGCGTGCCGCTTGTGCCGCGTTGCTGCAACGACGATACTCATATTCCATAATTACTCGAATTTTTAACGTAGCCATGATGACGAAAAAGATTCAAATGCGATAAAAATGACTAATTTTGAAAAAAGAATTCCATGTTTTTAAAATAATTTTTTTTTGAAAACTATCCAGGGACCCATTCAAACACACACAAAACATTTGATCAACATCGGTCGAGCTGTTTTAAAGTTTTAGCGAGACAAACGAACCGCAATTGATTTTTATATAGAGATTTGCATATTTTACAGGGTACATCTTTATTGAAACAGACTCTAGTTTAAGCCTCAGACTAATTATATTTTACTTTTTATAATAAGACAGAATAGTAATAAAATACAGGATAAAGATTTATATACCAGGCCTACAGATTTTTATAGGGCCGAGACGAATCATAATATAGTAAACTTCTTTCGGTGGAATACAAAATAGTTGATAAATTTTATTAATATAATGCTGGAAATTAAATTGATCAAAACAAAACATGTGACCTTTATAATATACGAGGAGACTGTATCCTTCAGTCCATATTATTAAACTTTTCACTTTTCATACGCAACACCGTTAAATTTATTTTAAGAATTGCTAAATATATCTTTTTCTGGGTTTGAGTTAATATGTTTTTAGTTTATTTACGTTTGAAACATAATTACATACAATATTTATTATAACAATATAACTAAAACTAAAATCATCGTACCGTCTTACTTCCACTTTTCGAGTATAGTGCCTATACTTAGACTTTGTGCGAGGACCAGCACTCTTATCACCAATGGCGACGACCAAACACGGATGGGGACACACTGGGCCGATAATCTCTACAGCAATTGACACAAAACTGCTGTAGAGACTGACTGGGTTCGGCCCTGAGATGAGAGGCACGTAGCATTCTATACAGAGGCTTTGCCTCTCTCCCAAGGGAAAGTCATACTGTCGGGTCTCCTGCCATCGCATCGTCTCTAAATTTTAAACCTAACGCTCAAAACTGAGGGATTATATTTAGACAAGAGCACTTCGGAAAACGTCGATAAGGAAACCGTGACCGAACAAGCTGCCAGCACTTTTGTTACATGAAAGTTCGTCGAGCTCGTCGAAACCGTTGCCACAAGTTTAAGCTATCAATATTACAAAAGTTATTATTATAGCAATAAATTTAAATAGTCCTCATAATTACAGTAAAAAAAAATATGTAAGTGTACATTTTTTACTGCTATTTACAGCATCTGCCGCGTGGACTAGCGGTCAGAGCACCTGATTACTAAGTAGAGGCTCCTGGGCTTTAATCTTAGTCGGAGACATTTGCGCAAAAAATGTTGTTTTGGGTCTGATTGTGCTGTGATCGTTATCGTGTCTCTGATACTGCACCCTAGAATCTTATAAGCATTATATCAGGAATGGTGATTGGGAGCGACGGCGAATCTTGAGTGCTACCGCATTACTATTATATTGAATGATGGCCAACCTGGATGCCAAACGTAACACGCTCAAGGCCAAAGCACTGGCGGCCATCTGCAACAATTATGTGGTCGATGTCCTTACGTCCTGCGATTGCTTGCGCACATTTTCAAGTATGATCGGCTACTGCAGTCATCGTGGTTACAGCAACCACGTTTTGTTAAAATTTATACTCTCTTATCGATTTCTGCTGCCAAATAGCTTTGCACTCACTGCTGTGTTACGGTTTGCAGGGTAAGAGAGACAGTAGTCTCTACAGGTTTGCAGCGTAAGTAGAGTAGTAGAGTAGACAAGCTGTGACATTTTTTTAACACTCAATGATGCCCATAAGCCAAAATGTTGACAACGCATGTTTCTCTCTTTGTTTATCGTTACAGCCTACTAAAGTACACTGCTAAACATAGGCCTCCCCATAGATTGCCTCGTAGGGGGATATTTGCCATAGTTGCCACGCTTAGCCAGTGGGTTGGCAACTGCAGTTTTTCTCAATCAGTCGTAAATAGGAAGACTCTGCTGCCCATCTCCTGATTTGTTTCCCTCTGTCACCTCTTACGACACCCACGGGATGATATGGGGTAGTGGATATTCTTACACAGCCACTACACGGTCTTTTTTGTAACCATCCTATTACTACAAGACCTGTGGTAATTTTACGAGGGCAACCTGAGTTTGCTCAAAAATTCTGTGAATTCTTCCACGCATCCTACTTATTAATAATATGCAAAAACTACTGAATGTATTTTAATTAAACTTTACAATAATATAGCTCATACATCAGAACAACATATAGGCTATAATTAAATAAAAAAATATATTTAATAAGCTTTACACAGTCATCAGTAATCGAGTGACCCCCTATAAAACCAAATTGAATTTATATAGACTAATTCATTAGTATAAAAACCTGTACATTGAATTTACTGAGCGTTGGCAGTGCAGAAATAAGTCTTTAAATTAGCAGGTTGTAATGTACTACATGATTTAAATAAATTTATGACTTGACTATTTTTTATTAAATCAGGAAACACCTAATTCTATACAAGTATGAAAAATAATAGCTGATTGTGGGCGATTGTATATATTAAAGACGCAAATAGAAATGAGACTCTGACAGTGAAATCACAATACAATAAAAATATTCCAGCATGGCAATTATCGAACAAAGAAACATAACAAACATACTTTAAAGCATGAGACAACGCGAAGGAACTTACACACAGTGCGTGCCGCTATAGTGATCGGTCATCGGTCAATGCCCGCGCATCGAGGTTCAAGAACGGCGGAAAGTAAAGCCACGGTTAAATTGCCCTACATCGAGATCGCAGGCTTCGATGAAGGGTTCCGTACGGTTATTTTTGCTCTTATTTTAGTAATTATTATAATACAGGACTATCGCGAGACTGTCCTGTTGAATCTGAATGCCATTGCCCGACGATATTAAGTAGAGTGGGGTTATTGGCTCCGAAGCAGCTGGGCTGTGATGTGGAGGGGACGGTGGCACCGCGACGACTGCCGCGTCTTCTGTGGCGGCCGCCGGCACGCACCAGGTGAGGCGCTCACGCGCCCACTACTCGCGCTATACGGCTTATTGGAGATATGCTCGCACATGATTACGAGACTGACTTATTTGGCATGTATTTTAAAATTTTTAATTTTAATTTTTTTATTTAATTGATCTATTGGACATGTATTCTTTAATTTATTTGACCTTTTTGACATGTATCTTGTATTACTACTTATTATTTAAAACTGTAATTTGTAAATTAGCATGCTGGCGTTTTGGGCATACAGTAAGCCAGCATGTACACTGTTTAGCTAAATATAAATAAATAAAAATAAAATTGCCATTATGTAATCCTATAATAATGAATATAAATAATTTTATGGATTTTATCGCGTTTAATTAATTTTACATTTTTTCAATTCCCGACGTTTCGGGTGCTTTACTGCACCCATGGATACGGGATGCATATGAGGCGTTTGACGTGACCTATGTTCAGCAGTGGGCTTTCATAAGCTGTAATTATGATGATGAAATAATTTATTAAAAACAAAAAGAACAAATTCGCATAGAAATTAAATGTTAAAACATCTAGGCAAATTTTAAATAAACATATGCGTTATACGAAACTTTATTCTCTTCTTCTCTTTTCTAGTTTATTTAATTTTTCAGACATGAAACTCAAACAAAACTACTGAGTTGAATCATGACGTATAGAACAAATATTTTTTGCGGTAAAAAATTGCAGTGTTTAAAGTTGATGCAAAAAAATTTAATCAAAGTGGCCGCCTTCGACCTTTATACAGGTCTTTTAACTTTTCGGCCACGAATCTATGGAGTTACGATTGACTTCTTAGCTAGATTCCTTGAGAGACTTAATGTCAGTGTAACGTTTTGAGCAGGTCATGCCCTCTAGTCCTGACCGTAATTTCTAGGGAGACGGGTTCAAGTCACCAAACCATAATTGATACAGAATGATGACACCGTTGAAATTCCCGTCAATTTGCGACCCTTCTTTATAGCTGTAGGAAAAATAGCGATTAGGAAAAATCCTCCCTAAAATGGAGGAGGCTTATGTCCAGCAAAGAACTTTTATAGACTGATGAAGATGAGGAAGAATGGGAAATTCAGCAATCATTCAAAAATTTTCTGAAGCAATTCTCTGAATGATCAATGTCAAAGGCACGATCATATAATAAAGAAATGTTATGCAGCCGTTACCGAGTAGTGGCGGTATAAGAATATTCACCACCCCATTTCGTCCCGTGGGAGTCGTAAGAGGCGAAAGGGGGAAAAAAATCAAGAGATGTGCAGCAGCGTCTCCCTAATGATAACAAAGAAATGAAAAAAAAACTTCGGTTGCTAAGCGTGGCAACTATGGCAAATATCCCCCCTAGGCAATCTATGTAGAAGATCTATGGACAATCTATGTTCAGCAGTGGAGTTTTGATAGGTTGTAACGGTATGCAGCCGCGTATGCTAACAACTTTGCACCACACAAAACTAAGGAGTCATCATCGTCATCCTTCAATATACCGGGAACATCATTGTAAGTGTTCGCGCCGTGTGATATTTTAAAAACTATAACATTCATTTAAAAAGTCGATGTTGACATTTACCGATAAATTCCAATAAAATAATTGTAAGTGTTCAAGTATTCAGACATACTCATTTACATTTAATCATTTATAATACCTATAGGTACGAAAAATATCTGTCTGTTTTTATAGCACTGGTCGCATAGTCTCATTTTATTATCCCTACCTTGCTTTAAAATATGTCCAGCTATATAAAATATTTACATTTTTATCTTTATATTTATAATCTTTGGTGTATGTAAGTGATAGACTACCTTCTGAACGAATTGACTAATTGAGGTCATTTTCACACAATATATTTGTGTTGTAGAAACGATAGTTCATAGCTATGCTAGAATCCGATAGGTTTAATATAAAGAAATTACATATACCAAAGTGGCTCATGTCCACAATAAATGTGGGTTTAGTGCCAAAAAAGTAAATCATAACCTTTGGACTCGATAGGTGAAATTGTGGTCAAGCTGTTAATACATTCAAACTTAACGCACCACCTACCGGAAAGGGCAGAGCAACGTCTACTCGGCCAACAATTTTTATAAATTAAAACGTTAACCGACTGCATCGCAATTTTATTTAACTTAATCTTTAAAAGGGAAGAATACGAAAACCCTAAATAATTAATAAAATATTGATTTTCTACTATTCAACTCAATGTAAAATGTTAAAATAATAATAATTATACGTAAAATCTGATTTAAATCATATATTCAATTGCAATTTAAGTTATGATTTATACACGAAGATGATTTTAAATATCTTGATCGTATGTCTTTTATCGTTTTGATTACAAGATACCACAAAACACAACCGCATGTCAAACAAATGCATCATGTGTGATGTGGTGCCTAAATTATGACGCAACTCGTTGCGCATTACGTTACAAATTACCATAGTAACCAAGAATGACTCAAACAGCGCACACTTCCTGCATTCTTTCTGCCCTGGGAGATCTGAGAGTTCTGGTCAGTCGTGTTCCTTTGTTTAAGTGTTTCTTGTGATAAGTGTTCAATATAAACAGTGATAAGTGTTCAATATAAATACTGAATCGTTAAAATTTATTCATACAATATTTTATCCTTTATAAATATTAATTCATTCATTCACTACAGCCTATCAAAGGTCCACTGCTGAACATGGGCCTTCCACGTAGATAGGGTGGTAATAATGGCAAATATCCCCATAGAGGAATATTTGCCATTGTTACCACGCTCGGCAGGCGAGGTCTACAATTGCAGTTTTTTATTATTTTTAACTGTTATCAGTTCAATGTTGCTGCTGATCTCCTGTTTCAGTTTACCTCTTATGACACCTACGGGATGATATGGGATAGTTAATTCTCTTGCGTCGCCACTACACGGCAATTCTTATTGTAAATATTTTCTTATTACGATTATACTTATATTAATAAATAGACAGTAACGTTTAATTTCAATGAGGGCCAAAATTATTATTTACTGATTTTTTTTAAATATTAGTTAAGGCTGCGAGTTATGTCTGGGAGTCGCTGTCGTCTTCTTAAATTCTGCATTGGCCAATAACAATCCACTCCTGGAAGTGAGTCTCTCCCCATGCAGGAGGGCTTTTACCGTAATCACTACGCATATTAGTCGATTTGCTCTACAGCCATCTAACATAGTTTAAATTGATAAGCGATTGATTGCGTTGGTTGACAACAATAACAGTTAACTATTGTTGCCAACCAACGCAACCGCTGCGCCTCCTGGTGACTTTTTCAGTCCGATTGCACCTATCATTGCCTACTCTACGGTACCTATTCCTGCTGATGTACCCACAATATCGCCAGGTGACTTACAAGCTGCAGCGATAAATGCAAAAGTTCAAATTGAGCAGCAAGTTCAAGCTGCAGCCGACAAGGCGAGAGAATTAGCTGAACAAGCAACCGAGAAACAAGATGAAAGTATCATTGAAGGTAATGATTTAGCATCGCTCCTGAAGGAGCCAAAGTAGAAGGACAAAAGGAAAAAGCTGAAGGTGAAGCAATGGCTGCAGTCAAATCTGTGCAACCCGAAAATGCTGAAAAGCCAGTGAAGAACATTCAAGCAGAAGCAGCTAAAATGGAATCGTCAACGACAGTGAAAACTGCAGAAGCAGTTAAAGAAGACAATCCAGCTGCTGTCTTCTTAGCTCAAACTCACCAAGCACCTGTGGTGTCAAATGCCTTCTTAGCAAAACCCTGACTGAAACAAGGATTTGCACCAATTTCCTACATTTCTGGATTAAAAAACTACGTTTCTAATCTAATTCCAAATTATAATGGTCGATTGGTAGACCCAGTATTTTTTAGAACTGCGTGGTAAGAAGCAAGTTATATACAATTCAGTCAAATTCTTAAGGGATTTTGTTAAAAAAATAAATCTTAATAACAAACATGAATTTAATTTCCTAGTCTATTACAATGTACTGTTTCAAGGCTGGCGTGCTTATCAAAATTGCAATAATTAAGGGTGGCCATTTTTTTTTAGAAAATGAAATCTAAAAATTTAATTATTTCCACAATTTAGCCTTTGGTATTTTCGGAATGAGATATTAAATAAGGATCCGATTTGCATATAACCATACAATCATCGTGATTTTATTATCAGTCACAAGGGTCCGATTATATTTGTTCACATGCAAGAAAGAGATATTTATTTGGCTATTCATTACAAAATATAAAGATACAGGTAGCTTAATGTAACACAGTATATTATGTTAAATTACAATCTTAAATTCCAACGAACAAGAGTAGAAATACATTCTTAAATGAATAATATACAAAAAAATGTCTCCAAAATATTTAATCGCCAGACGTGCCTCACGATGTTTTCCTTCACCGCCTATCACGAACTCAGCATCAGCACTTAAAATACGATTAACAATTCAATTGGGATCGCACACGGGTTACTTGCGTACGATGAAATTACAGCTGCTATAAAACCTCAGGGTGATTAGCCAAGTTGCCAAGTTGCCCATTCACTTGCCAAGCGTTGCAACTGTAGCAAAATCTACCTATGAGGTAATCTTTGGGGAAACCTATGTTCAGCAATGGCTTTTGATTATCTACTTTTAATTGTGATTAAAAACAAGGATATAAAATTTCCTTCGTTGCTAAATAAAGTAGATTCCCTATCGAAACGGAATTCATACGAAAGCGCTTATTTCCACGCGCCTATTCATTACGGCCTTTTACTGTGAAACAGATTAAATGTCGGCTACAACCTATTATATTATAATGTAACATGAAATATGATATGTAGGATTGTAGCGTAGATCAAGATCAAGAATATCATTACCGCGTTTCTTATCAGTATTGTAAGAATCGTCTATGAAGAACTTCAAGATCCCTTGGCGTTATTCCTAATCTCCAATGGCTTGCGGATCAACCATCTCGTTTATGCCTTTATACTAAATACTCAAACACAAACACTTACCATCAGGTGGGATAGTAGTCAAGCACTAAATTAGAATAGTTAAAAAAACATTTCTAGTCGTCTTAACTCAGAATTCATCACCCCATCTAGTTTTATTTTTATAAAATAATAATCTAAATGAACTAGCTTTTGAATACACCCACGTTGTATTTTTTTTAGATACGATAGGGTGACAAACGAGTACACAGTCCACCTGATGGTAAGTGGTTGCTGTGACCCATAGACATCTACAACTACCCTCAATAAAGCAAAAAAATGCAGATGCGTTGTCAGTCGTAAGGACTAAGATAGAATGCCTCTTTTCCAGTAAAAAGGGTCTCCGGTTCTCTACACTCACCATACGAAACACAGCAGCATTAAGCTGCTATTTTACGCTGGTATTCTGTGAGAGCGTGGTCTTTCCCCGGTTGAGCCGACCCATTAGTGCTACAACTATATTACTAATATAGCTGCAGCATGGCTCTACCACGTATGAAAATTGTGTAGATGTGTGAGTTCGTTGTAAAACAATGTGTAGTTTGAAACAGAATTTTCTTCTGTATTGTAATGAACAGAGATAATAGCGGAAGATTTGTCAGCTTAAAATTCCTTCAACTAAAAAATTTTAATAAATCGCAGTAAAATTGGTACAAATTAAAAAATATAAAATGATTAACGAGGTTAAACATACAGACAATTCACGTATATTCATAAATTTTACCTAAAATATACATACGCTACGCGGCCGCCTACAAGGGGCTAATTCAGTGAGGTTGTCACGCGCGCGCTCGAGTTGACGCGCACCTTACGTTAACAAAAAAGTATTTTCTCTTATAAGTATTTAGACACTTTTGATATTTATTTTTGAGTTTTTATTCAAGCATGGCCACTCAAAAAGCCAAAAGGTACTGCATAGCATACGGGTGCTTAAATAATAATAGGAATGTCGACTTTTCATTCTTTACTGTTCTTAAGGATACCGAAAGGTAATATATTATTATTTATAGGTAAATCTAGATAATTACGTACCTAGTTACTGACGCCATAGTTACAGATTTATTATTTGATTAGCGACCCGACCACAGCTTCGAAGTTTCGATTTTTTCGCGTATAATGCCAATGACCTTAAAAATTCGTTCAGTGAAAGTAGACCTTCCAGTCCTTGTGAAACTTATGTACATATGTAAACTGCCCCCCACGATACAGAAGACAATCCTGATGTGGGGGTAACGTTTTAAAAAAAAATTTTTAAAAAACATAAGGGTGGGTGGGGGCTGAGGTGTTTGCCGCAACAATGTTAGAGTTAGAGAGGGCTACCTTCAGCTTTTATAGAATATTAATTTTTGATCCGATCTGCGCAGAACGAGCTTATAGTATTTTGAAGTCATTCAGTTGTATGCTTGGGGTTGGAGAATCCACTACCCTATACCATCCCGAGGATGTTGTAAGAGGCGATAGTGGGAAACTTAAACACAAGATGACAACTCAAAATGATTAATAACTGCGGTTGCCAACCCACCTGGCACGACACGTGGCAACTATGGCAAATATCGCCCCTGTGAGGCAATCCAGGGGGAGACCTATATGTTCAGCAGTGTGCTTTTATAGACTGTAATTATAATGATGAAATAATTTATAAGATATAAAAAGGACAATTCTGCATTAAAAATATTTTTATAGGTCATTTAGGCAAATTTAATATATGTAAATTTTTAAGATTTGCTTAAGAAATCGGTAATAGGCAAGACATTTTTAAAATTTACGAAACTTTATTCTCTGCATTTCTTTTCTAGTTTATTTAATTTTTCAGACATGTAACTTTAACAAAATTTCTGAGTTAAATCATGACGTAATGAACAAACATTTTTTGCGGTAAGAAATTGCAGAGTTTAAAGAGATAATGCAAAAAAAAAACAAAATTTAGCTTTAAGCTTCCTGGACGACAGTATGATCATGCTTAAATTCTTAAAAAAATACATACATAATACATACATATTATATAAACACTCACGCCCGTCACCCAGAAGGGTAGGCAGAGACTACGGACTTCCATTTGGCACGATCCTTACACACCTCTCTCTCCTCCTTTACATTCATATATCTACGCCTACATGCTCGTCGGTTAAGGGTACTCCAATTTGGTCGATAAACTTTCATCTAGGGGATCCCTTCCCGACTCTGCCGTTCACATCTGCAATATAGATTTACTTTGCCACTCTTTCCTCGTTCATTCTTTCTACATGACCAAACCACCGAAGCATTACTTTCTTAATCCTGGTCGCAACATCATCTTCATCATCATCTTAAAAAAATATTTTTCTTGAAGTAATTAATACTAAATTATATAATATATTTCTACCAATCTATCTTGTTCTAATGGAGCCAGTAATCATATTTCTTAAGGAGTCAAAGCCTTATTTTGAGACGCTACGTGCATAGAACCTTTGGCAGTCTCTCATATCTGTGGCAGCAACAGAAGCGACTGAATTGAGTAAATGCAGCGAATATGAGTATCTGAAAGATGATTATATACATTTGTATTTGTGCCACTTGCTGTAGAGGTCAAAGCGCAGTAATTTTTTTTAAGGAATTGTATCCGTAGCTGGTCATGGGGAGACAAAAGGGATGGTTCATTTTAAAATTATAAGTATAGGCATTCAGAGAGGACGCGCAGTCAGCGTTCTTGGCACTATACCGCAGGGAGAAGGACTGTATGATAATATTGGTTTTGAGTTTTTTTTATTGTAGTAAGGAGTCATCTAAATACATACTTCAAAATACCGGGAACATCATTTTAAGTGTTCAGGCCATGTGATATTTTAAAAATTATAACATTTATTTATAAACTCGACTTTGACATTTAGCGATAAATTCCAATAAAATAACTTTAAGTATCCAAGTACTCAGACATACTTATTTACATTTAATAATTTATAATATCTATACTATATGTACGAAAAATATCTGTCTGTTCTTATAGCACTGGTCGCATATAGTCTCATTTTATTGTCCCTATCTTGCTTTAAAATATGTCTTGCTATATAAAATATTAACATTTTTTATCTTTATATTTATAATCGTAGGCGTGTCTATTTATGATAGTGTAATTTCTGAACGAACTGACCAATTGAGATCATATTCATACAATATATTTGTGTCGACAGCAAGACAATGGGTTCATAGCTATGCTAGGAGTGTCGTTTAGAGCTATGCGTGTCAAGTTAAAAACAAATTCTGTACAAAATGACCATTCACATTGGTTTGGTGCCAAAAAACAAAATCATAAACTCTGGACTCGGTAGGTGGCGCTGTGGTCAAGGTATTAATAAATTCAAACTTATCGCGCCACCTGCCGGAAAAGGCAGAGCAACACCTGCCCGGCCAATTAGTTTTCTTATAAATTAATGGTAAATACATTTAAATTTTTACCGACAGCGTTGCAATTTTATTTAACTTAATCTTTAAAATGAAGGATAACGAAAACCTGAAATAATTAATAAAACTTTATTATTCTACTATTCAACTCAACGTAAAATGTTGAAATAATAATATGTTCACATACAACGCTAATTTAAGTCATATATTCAATTGTAATTCAAATTATGATTTATACTCGAAGACGATTTAAGATATTTTAATCGTACGTCTCTTATGATTCTGATTACAAGGTACGTCAAAACGCAATCGCGTATCAAACAAATGCATCATATTATGTGATGTGGCGCCTATATTACGACGCAACTCATTGCGCATTACGTTAAAAATAATCAAGAATGGCTGTCAAAAAGCGCGCGCTTCCTGCATTCTTTATGCCCTCGATGGTTGACATTTTTTTTAATATTTCAAGTAACTAGCGTCCAGTATCCAGTCTTGTTTTATATAGTTATTGTAGGCAACGACGCGCATTATAAAAACCGAATGAGACGAGACGAGGGCAATCAGTAGCTTTGAGACATCTTGCACGATGAGAGTTCTGGTCAGTCTAGTTGTGTTCCTTTGTTTAAGTGTTTCTTGTGATAAGTGATCAATATAAAGAGTGAATCGTTAAATTTATTCTTAAAATATTTTAACCTTTATAAATATTAATTCATTAATTCATTATAGCCCATCAATAGTCCACTGCTGAACATAGGCCTCCACCGTAGATTGGCTAATAGCAGGTTTTTATTAATTTGAATTGTTATCAGTTCGATGTTGCTGCCCATCTCTTTTCAGTTTCCCTCTGTCGCCTCTTACGACACCCACGGGATGATATGGGATAGTTAATTATCTTGCGTCGCCACTACACGGCAATTCTTATTGTATATATTTTCTTATTATGATTATATTTATATTAATAAATAGACAGTAATATTTAATTTCAACACGGACTAAAATAATTCTTTACCGATTTTTATTTGAATATTCGTTATGTCAGGGAGTCAGTGTAATGCTTAACATTAGTCTCCAGCCGTCTACTTAGATTCTGCTTCGGTCAATAACAATCCACTCGTGGAATTGAGTCTCTCCTCATGCAGGAGGGCTTTTACCATAATCACCACGCATATTAGTTAATTTGCTTTACATCCTTCTAATATAGTTTAAATTGATAAGGTTTAACAGCTATTGTTGTCATGTTTTGCAATGTTGGCTGCCAGCTAAAGTATTATTATTTGAGCGCTAAGATGTGACTGTTCATCTTCTTGTTTTTCTTTAAGTGAACACCTTCGACCCTAGATATTATTGGAAGTTTCTCTTATATCGCAACACAGAGTTTTCAGTTTTGGAACGAAGTTCTTTATCGGACGGTACGGATTTGGCGGATGGGGGCTAGGCGACATAAAGTGTAAGATTTTTCCATCACGACCCCTTCTAACCTAGAGTAGACGGCCTTGGCGGCTATAAGGAAGCGAGATGGAATAATATCTATATCCCTCGCACTTTTTCTTATCTTGCCGTGAAAGAAATATTATTTTATTTTACATGACGCTTCATTTTAATAGACGCTAGTAATTCAATTATTTCTATTTGTTAATCAATAATACGTTTATCAAAAATATACTACGAAAGGAACTTCTTTCCAACCGAGTGTTCCACGGCACTCACGCATTTTTTGCTTACACTTTAGTTAATTAAAATGTTGCCGTTAAGTTACAATAAAAGAATAATTGGTTCGTAATATAATGATTTACAAACATACTTGTATAATCGAATGAGTGCAGGAAAGAAAAACGTGTGGGAAATCTGCATGTTTAAGAAATAATAAACATCTTGGGCACGTGAAGTCCACTTATGTACATTGGGACAGCGTGCGCAATCATCCCTGTTCCAAATCTTTTTCAAAATTGAAATAAGGCCCAGCAGTGGGACTTTTATAGGCTATTTATTCTCTTTTTCTTAAATTCAATCTTTGTGAGACTATTCAAATCCTAATTATTAAAAGCAAACTGAAGCATGGTAATATTAGTAACTATGTTGCTGTCGTATTATGCCAAGGCGATAGCTTTTTTAAACTTTTATAAGCCAGTAAGTCCCGTGTAGTAGCGGGTAAGAGTACCCACTACCACATATCTTCCCGTGGGTGTCGTAAGCGGCGACAGAGGGAAACTGAGGCAGAAGATGGGCAGCAGCATCTTACTGATAACAGCAAAATAACAATGAAAACTGCGGTTGCCAACTCGCTCGCCAAGCGTGGCAACTATGGCAATATACCCCCCATGAATAAAGTTACGACGAGACGGCCCCCAGTTTCCGGCGGCCCCGCTATTCCTGGCTAGGGTGACGACCATGATAACGGCGGGGCAGGGGGTGCTAAGAATCTCCGGTGGAGGTTCGGTTGCCACCTACGACGACTCGACCTGGCAACATATAACGCACGCACCCTGAGGACTGACGAAAAGATCCTGGAGCTGGAAGAAGAGATGGACAAGTTGCGCTGGAATATTTTAGGATTATCCGAGGTCCGAAGATAAGGGGAGAACTCGGTAATCCTCGAATCCGGCAACTTGTTCTATCACCGGGAGGGCGACCATCTGTCCCAAGGTGTCGGATTCGTCGTCCACAAGCCTCTCGTTAACAACGTTGTAAAGATTGAGAGTGTGTCGACGAGGGTTGCGCACCTTATACTCAGAATCACCAAACGGTATTCGCTGAAGGTCATACAGGTTTACGCACCAACCTCGGCACATCCCGATGAGCAGGTGGAGGAAGTGTATGAGAATATATTTAGAGCCATGCATTCCTCCAAAACCCACTATACGGTGTTAATGGGAGACTTCAACGCAAAACTAGGCACAACAGAGAACGGCGAGCTGAGGGTAAGGAAATTTTGAATAGGGCAACGGAACCCAAGGGGCCAGCAGCTGGCCGACTTCATGGAGAAAGAGGGACTCTTTATGATGAACACTTTCTTCCATAAGCGGCTCACAGGAAGTGGACTTGGTCGAGCCCCGACGGTTCGACAAAAAATGAGATTGACTTCATTACGACGACCAGACAACTGTTCAGTGATGTGTAATCAAAAGGGGGAAAACCGGCAGCGATCACCGAATCGTGAGAGGTACACAAAACCTAAACGTTAAGTTGGAGAGGTCACGCCTAATGAAGTCAACGCTCCGTCCCCCTCGTGCTCTAATCCACAACTTTCAGCTTGAGTTACATAATCGTTTTCAGTGCCTAGAAGATTGCAATGCAGTGGACGATATGAATGACAAGCTCGTAAAAACTGTCCATGCGGTCGGAGCTAAGTTATGCAAGACCCGCCGCAGAAGAACACAAAAACTCTCAGATCACACTCTCAATCTCATGTCTGTTAGACGGGAAATGTAGCTGCAGTCATCAGCAGACAGATCTCCAAATGCATGCGGCGAGACTTACGCAACTTCAGTACAGCTCGTATTGAAGAAGCGATCGAGCAGAACCAGGCCTCCAAAGTTTTTGCCAGAGATCTGTCTGCCAGAAAGAGCCAACTGTCGGAGCTGAAGACCGAGTGTGACAGCATTGTTTCCGGGACACCTGAGATTTTGAGTGAGATTGAGAGGTTCTATGGGCAGCTGTACACATCATCGTTGAAGCCATACGCAAGTGTGAGTAACGATCCAAGAGCAAGTCTTATTCGACACTATTCCGATGATATTCCGGACGTCATCCTGAGCGAGATTAGAATGGCTCTCCAACACCTTAAAAACGGAAAGTCCCCGGGCGAGGATGGAATTACAGCGGAGCTTCTGAAAGCGGGTGGAAAATCGGTACTTGAAGTCCTTCAGAAGATCTTTAATTCCGTCCTCCATGGTGACACTACACCGTAGGCGTCGAGCAGAAGTGCGGTGGTCTTGTTTTTCAAGAAAGGCAATAACGGTCTCTTGAAGAACTACAGACTGATTTCCTTTCTGAGCCGCGTCTACGTGCCGTTTTCGTGAGTCATTACGAATCGTCTCGCACGCAGACTTCCAGCCTCCCGAACAAGCCGGTTTCCGAAAAGGCTTTAGCACCATAGACCACATACATACCCTTAGGCAAATTGTACAGAAGACTATTTGCCACTATGTCTTGCGTATGTGGACTATAAGAAAGCCTTTGATTTCGTCGAAATTTGGGCGGTGCTGCAGTCCCTTCAGCAGTGCCAAGTTGACTATCGGTATATCGAAGTGCTGAAGTGTTTGTACAGTGCTACGATGGCTATCCGAGTACAGAAACAGAGTACGAAACCTATCCAACTGCAGAGAGGTGTAAGACAGGGTGACGTTATATCCCCGAAACTGTTCACCGCTGCAATGGAAGACATTTTCAAGCTACTGGACTGGAAAGAATACGGTATTAACATCAATGGTGAGTACATTACTCACCTTCGATTTTCCAACGATATAGTCCTTATGGCAGAATCGCTGGAGGACCTAAGCACTATGCTAAATGACCTCAATAGTGGCTCTCAACGGATAGGTCTTAAGATGAACATGGACAAAACAAAGATCATGTATAACGTCCATGTCACACCTATGCCGGTAGTTGTTGGGAGCACAAAGCTCGAAGTTGTTGACGAGTATGTTTACCTGGGACAAATAGTCCGACTAGGTAAGTCCAACTTCAACCGAGAGGCCAATCAACGGATTAAACTCGGCTGGGCAGCGTTCGGGAAATTACGACACATCTTCTCGTCAGGTATACTTCAAAACTTGAAAACTAGACTGTACAACCAGTGCGTGTTGCCAGTGATGATTTATGGAACTGAAACGTGGTCCTTCACTGCTGGCCGTATGAGGAAGCTCAAAGCCGCTCAGCGAGCTATGGAGAGGGCTATGCTCGGGGTTTCTCTGCGTGATAAACTTAGAAACGAGGATATCCGCAGTAGAACCAGAATAACCGATATAGTCCAACGGACTAGTAAGCTGAAGTAGCAATGGGCCGGCCATATAGCTCGAAAAACCGACAACCGATGGAGAAAAAGGTTCTCGAGTGGCAGCCTCGTACCGGTAGGCGAAGTGTAGGGCGACGCCCCACTAGATGGAGTGACGACCTGGTAAGACATGCAGGAAGTCGATGGATGCAGGTGGCTCAGGACCGTGCTTTGTGGCGTTTCTTGGGGGAGGCCTTTGTTCAGCAGTGGACTTGTGACGGTCTGTCATGATGATGATGATGATAAGCCAGTAAAAATATCCACTACACCATTAAGTCTCGTGGGTGTCGTAAGAAGCGACAGAGGGAAACTGAAACAAAAGATTTGCAGCTACATCGTTCTGATAACAACTTAAAACAATTTAAAAAAACTGTAGTTGCCAAACCACCTGATTTTATGTGCCAATCTATGGGCGAGGCTTAGGTCTATCTGCAGACTGATAGACTGTAATAATGATGATGATGAATGATATAATATTATGTATGTATTACAAGAATTGCTCGCTTAAATTACTAAGATTGTAAATAGAAGAAATCATTATATTAAGATTACATTAGTTTGACCTAGAGCATTCCATAAATTACAATTCTAATTTCTTAATTAAAAGGAATACAATTTTTGGGACCACAACAAATAATAAAAAAATTTTTTGCAGATCTTGACCGCTGCCTTCTTAGCTTCTGCAACCGCTGCGCCTTCTGGTGCCTTTTTTGGTCCGATTGCACCTATCATCGCCTACTCTACGGTACCTATTCCTGCTGCTGTACCCACAATATCGCCAGGTGACTTACAAGCTGCAGCGATAAATGAAAAAGTTCAACTTGAGCAACAAGTTCAAGCTGCAGCAGACAAGGCGAGAGAATTAGCTGAACAAGCAACAGAGAAACAAGATGAGAGTATCATTACAGCTAATGATTTAGCAAAGGAAAGGGCCGAAGAGTCATTCTGGGCAGCAGAAGAACAGAAATGGCAAGCTTTAGACGCTTTAAAAACCGCTGAAGCTCAGATTGGTGGATCAATAGCGAGCAGGGCGAGTGATATCGCTTTAGCGGCATATGGTGTACCAACTGCTATTCAGGCACAAACAGGACTTTTGGGACACTCTGTTGTAGCGGCAGAAATAAAAAGCATCGCTCCGGAAGGATCCAAAGTAGAAGAACAAAAGGAAAAATCTGAAGGTGAAGCAATGGCTGCAGTCAAATCTGTGCAAGCCGAGAGCAAACCCGAAAATGCTGAAATGCCCGTGGAGAACGTTCAAGCAGAAGCAGCTAAAATGGAATCATCAGCGGCAGTGAAAACCGCAGAAGCAGTTAAAGCAGAAAATCCAGCTGCTCTCTTTTTAGCTCAAACTCACCCAGCACCTGTGGTGTCTAATGCCTTCTTAGCACAACCCTGGCTGAAACAAGGATTTGTACCAATTTCCTACATTTCTGGATTACAAAACTATGTTTCTAATCTCATTCCAAATTATAATGGTCAGTTGGTAAACCCAGTCTATTTTAGAACTGCGTGGTAAGAGGCAAGTTATTTACAATTCTGTAAAAAATCTTAAGGGACTTTGTTAAAAAAATAAACCTTAGTAACAAACGTGTATGTAATTTCCAAGTCTATTACAATGTACTGTTTCAGGGCTGCTTATCAAAATTGCAATAATTAAAAGTGGCCATTATATTTTTTTAGAAAATGAAGTCTAAAAAATTAATTAACTCCTAGCCTTTGGTATCTACTTTTTCGAAGAAGTTGATAAATAAGGATCCGATTTTCATTTTCATCATGATTTTATTATCAGTCACAAGGGTCCGATTAGTTTTCTTCACATGCAAGAAAGAAAGAGATATTTATTTGGCCATTCCATACAAAATATAAAGGTACAGGTAGCTTAATGTAACACAGTATATATTATACTTAAATTAAAATCTTAAATTACAACGAACAATAGTAGAAATACGTTCTTAATGAAGAATATACCAAAAAAAAATCTTCACTTAAAATACGATAAACAATTTCATTGGTGGCGGCGGGGATCGCACACGGATTACTTGCGTACCGCGAAATCACGGCTGCTGTAAAACCTATGCGAGATAAGCCAAGTTATCTATACACCTTCCAAGCGTTGCAACTGTAGCAAAATCTACCTTTGAGAGAATTTTGGGGGAGGCCTAAGTTCAGCAATGACTTATGATTATCTACTTTTAATAGTGTGTGATTAAAAACAAGGATATAAAATTTCCTTCATTGCTAAATAGAGTAGATCTCCTATATGACGGAATACGGATAGCTCAAAATTTCTTAAACTTATAACATAATGTTTAATTTCAGTAATCACCAGGTGGTCAGTTCGTTCAATAGAGAAACGGTTTTAAGAGGTGGCTCGTTAATATTAGCTAGTAAATTATTATCATGTAAGGAACGTAAAGATATTGTGAGCCTCTCTGTTGAGCGAACTGTAGAAATGGCATGTGTTGAGTTTGAGCACCTCATTGTTGTGTGCGTCTACAGACCCCCATGTTCTATATACAATACTTTTGAAAAAATTATGGAGGAAGTTTTTGTTAAGCTTAATAAACAGAATAAATCTGTTGTAATATGTGGAGACTTTAATATCAATCTCCTAGAAGCTTCCTCCACCAATATTAAATTTAGATCATTGTTTAAATCATATGGTCTTTTTAATTTATTTTTAGAGCCAACGCGTATTACTGAATGTAGTGCAACATGTATAGATAACATTTTACAAATGTTGCCGTTGCATAAATGTATAATTCAAAATTGAGTTCTGATCACTGTGGACAGTTAGTTTCGTTACCTTATGTTCACAAAAAGCAAGTAGATGAGAAAATTGTGTTTGTTCCTGTAAATGCACGTCGCTTGGAGAAGTTTAGAAGTAACATAGTGAAGAAACTTCCATCACTTTCATACCAAAATGATCCTAATTTTTTGTATGGAACAGTGTTTAAACTTATTTGCAATGAATTTGATAATATTTTTACTTCTAAAACGTTCTCCTTGAACAGTCGGAAGGCTTTCAATGAATGGGCGACAGTAGGAGTCCATAAGAGAGACAAAGGTTATATGAACTTTACCATGAAAGGTCATATAACCTAGCGTCGAATTTAGGAATATGTTAAAAATATTCAAAAATATTTAAAGGGTGTGCTCCAAAGCCAAGTCTTTGCATTTGAGCAACAAAATTAAGACGGCTTCTAATAAAATTAAAATGACGTGGAGTATAATTAATAGTGAAACTGGTAAGGTCAACTCTCGCAATTCAAACTACCGGTTGAGTTTTAACAACAAATTAACGGAATCAGATCAGGATGTTGCAATGGTTTTGAGAAGTATTTTACGGATATTCCGATCTTAACCACTATGTCACTGAATTCTCCTCCTGCCGTCGCCGAATCATTGCTTAAACAAAATGTAAATGCGTGTACAAAGAATTTTACATTTCATAAAATATCATCAAAAGATATTGTAAAATATTTTAAAACTATTGATGTTAAGAAAACTGCGGATCTGTGGGCATTTCCGTTAAAGTTATTGCGTCTATAATCGATATAATCGCGCCTCAACTAGCTATTATTTTTAATACTAGTATCGAATATGGTGTATTTCCTGATTTGATGAAGCATAGTAAAGTAATACCTTTATTTAAATCTGGTAGTACATTAGACCCCGCCAATTTTAGACCCATTTCTGTACTGCCAACACTAAGTAAAATTTTTGAAAAATTATTCTTGATCAAATGTTAATTTTTTAATGTTAATAATTTACTTCATAAAAATCAATTCGGTTTCACAAGGGGTCGCTCGACAACTGATGCTGGTGTTGAGCTGATTAAATATATTTTCAATGCATGGGAGAATTCACAGGATGCTTTGGGTATATTCTGTGACCTATCCAAAGCCTTCGATTGTGTTCACCATGAAACATTAATCAGAAACTACAACACTACGGTGTAAGAAGTAATGCTCTTAAATTAATTGTTTCATATTTAAGTAACAGAACTCAAAAAGTTGTCATTAATAGTATGAGCTCTTCCGGGTCGATAGTACAAATGGGCGTGCCTCAAGGCTCAGTTCTCGGCCCTTTCTGTTTCTTGTATATATTAATGACTTACCTACATAGTAGGGATAACCATAATATAGTATTATTTGCTGATGACACTTCATTAATTTTCAAATTAAAACGACAATTATTAAAATATGACGAAGTAAATAATGCTATATCTAAATTAGTAAATTGGTTTAATGTTAATAACTTGCATTTAAATAGCAATAAAACGAAATGTATGAAGTTCATGACTCCAAATGTCAGACAATTAAATACTAATGTAATTTTAAATGGGAAGAACTGACTCTTGTCGATACCACCATTTTCTTGAATAACACTAGACGCGAAGCTTCAATGGAGCCCCATATATCAAAGTTAGCAAGCAGACTTAGTTCTGCAGCATATGCTGTAAAAAAGATTAGAAATCTTACCAGTGTGGAAACGGCTAGACTTGTTTACTTTAGCTATTTCCATAGCATAATGTCGTATGGTATTTTGCTATGGGGACACGCAACTGACACTGAAATTATATTTGTTTTACAGAAGAGGGCCATAAGAGCAATCTATGATTTAAAACCTAAGGAGTCGCTCAGACAAAAATTTAAGGAAATTAATATATTAACTTTGGCCTCTCAATACATTTATGAAAATTTAATGTACGTACACAAAAATAAAAGTAGTTATACAAAAATAAGTGATGTTCATTCTGTAAATACTAGGAACAAACATAAGCTAGTAGTACCAGTTACTCGACTCCACCGAGTCACTAATTCATTCTTGGGGCGATGTATACGCATTTACAACAAAATCCCAGAAAATATACAAAATTCGACCTGCTCAAAATTCAAAAACTTTATTAAACATAGTTTGTATAAAAAGGGTTATTATAATGTTAAGGAATTTATGGATGAAAATAACCCCTGGGAATGAGGTGTTCGCTGCCAGGCTGTTTCTAATTTGTTTTGTGTAGTTAATTGTGTAATATACATGATTGTAAGCTGTTATTTAAAAAAAAAAGTCCCGCTGGGTTTCTTGCTGGTTCTTCCCAGGACAGAGGTTTTTTTTCGAACCAGTGGTAATTAGACAAAAGAGTGACTTTCAATAAGTATTATTTATAATCTATATTGAATAAAAAAGTTTCTGTTTCTGTTTCTGTTACTAAAAATTTAAATAAATCACAGTAAAGGAGACTGATACGCTTTCATACATTCTTGGGCCCAGATTGTAAAAAGATGAAAGTGGTGTCAATTAATAACTTATATATTATCAAAACAAGTTGGCAACAACCTATACTAAACAACTGATTTTTGAAGTGCGATTGCTATTTCGGAAGAATCGTTCGCCTAGTGTATTACAGCGACTAGTCGATATGCCACAATTTACACAGCGAACCATTGTGTCAATATCCAATCGATAAAATCCAGGCCGTAAAATTCGAGAGCTAAAGTCAAACGATTAAACGAGATTATCGATGTCCGGTATGATAGCAAGGGTCGTACAAGTTAAGTAAGATCAGAAGTCCATAGAAAGAAAGCAGTGGTCGAGGAATTACTTACAAATCAATAAAACAACGGGAAACACTCAAAAGCACACGCATACTAAACGATACACGACGAGTGATCAGATTGAGTCAGGCAGGAGCTGTTACTGTCAGCACATATTAAAAGTGCAGTTGACAAACACAAGTAATAAATCGAACTGTAAACGAGAATCAATTTTAAGATTTATTTTTATTATGTTGATATTTTATTTTTTAAACTGACACTATGTTAATTCATCGCTAACGCCGCAAAGAGGCGAACCTCAATTTTTCAAAACATTACAGGAGAGCAAGAAAACATTTATTATTCCCCGGTGGTATAAGTTGTTTTTATGTTTAATTGTTAAAACTCATTTACATTAATCGATTAAAGTAATCGATTTCCTATTTTATTTTGAAATAGAAAAATATAACTCTTTTTTTAAACCATATTTCAACTTATTACAAATTGGGACCAGAAATCCCTGTCTCCTTTGGTACAAATTAATAAAAAAAAATGATATTCATACAGACAGTTCACGTATATTCATAGCTTTAACCTATAGAAATCAAAAGTCGAAATCCGTATTTCCATACGAAAGGTTCGCAAATATTAAGTAAATAATATTATGTAACTGACATAGTTACATTGCGCTGAAAAAAATTAAAAAGGATCGCACACCAGTTTGTAAACCTATAATATTGAAAATAACTAAAATTTTATGGATTTAATTAATAAATTTTACTTATTTTTAATTCCCGACGTTTCAGGTGCTTTACAGCACATAATATGACGGGTCCGTGGCGCAGTGGCTTAGCAATGAGTTGCCGCGCTAAGGGCCGCGGTCTCGAATCGCGCACGTAACAAGTATTTGTATGGCCTACAAATAATTGTTCCGGGTCTGGATGTTTATCCTTGTGAAATTTATGTATGTAAACTGCCCGCACGATGCAGGAGACAATCCTAGTGTGGAGGTAAAGTTTTTAAAAAATAAAATATAAAAACATAAGGGGTGGGTGGGGGCTGAGGTCTTTGCCGTCCCAATGTGAAAGTTAGCCGTGCTACCTTCAGCTTTTATAGAATATTAATTTTTGGTCCGATCCACACAGAACGAGCTTACAGTATTTTGAAGTCGTTAAAAAATTAATTTTAAAAGGTCATTTAGGTAAATATAAAATAAACATAAGCAAATCGTTAATAGACGAGGCGTTTTTAAAATTCACGAAACTTTATTTCCTTCATCTCTTTTCTAGTTTATTTAATTTTCAAACATGAAAATTAAAGTAAATTTCTGAGCTGAATCAGGGCGTAATGAACAACTATTTTTTGCGGTAAAAAATTGCAGTATATAAAGACAATGCAAAAAAATCACAATTTTATTCAAAGTGGCCGCCTTCGACCTTGATACAGGTCTTTAAACTTTGCGGCCACGAATCCATGGATTTGCGATTGTCTTCTTAGCAGCATTAGAAGCACTCCAAATTAAAAGTTTGAAAAAAAAAAACTTTTAAAATTGTTTTTAATACGCATCATTTATTGCCTGGCTAGTTACATTTTTATAAATTACAACAAAGACCGTAAGCAATATCAGACCCATGCCCTTCTAATAAATTCAATGTAAAGCATATCTTGTAGACTTGAGACACCAAACATTGAATCACTTACCAACGTGAAGAAAAAATTTTACAACACATACAATATTAAATAAAATAGGAAACTAAAAAAACTGATTACGGTAAAATAATAAACCAAAAATTTAATAAAATGATTCCATTCTATTCTTTCAGCGCTTAGCTTCAATATTAGCTCGCATATATAAAAAATATATCTCTAGGCTTAAGAAAAATTTTAAGCTATTGCTTGCTTATTTATTATAAACAGATATAATTGTAAAAGTTTACCTAAGGAGGAATGCTTCTAACTATTTGATTGATTGATTTGTTTTGCGAAAACTATATTTTCGATTCTGCTGTCGGTGTTCAGCACTAGATCGAGCTTTATTTAGTTCGTTAATTAAACCAGTTATTTCGAATATGAAATCGAAACTGAATGAGTCATCCTGAACACCCAGAACATCCTGGACGATGGTACACTGACTGGTAGAACAAGTGACGTCCTTAATGATCATGCTCATATGTGTCAAAATGTTTAATGTATTTGTCTTGAAATGTCACTAAATATAAATTATTTATTTCCATTAATTTATCTTGTTCTAATGGAGACAGTTTAATTCAAAATTTAAATCATATTTCTTAAGAAGGTAAAGCCCTAGTGTGAGCTACGCGTAGTCAATTTGGCAGCCTCTCATCACCGTTGCACCAACAGAAGTGACTGAATGTATGAAATTTTTCTGTAGTGTCGATCCCGAAAAAAAGGAAATTTTATGCAGTCGTTACCGAGTAGTAGCGGTGTAAGAATATTCAATAGCTCATATCGTCCCGTGGGAGTCTTAAGAGACGACAGAGGGAGACAAACAAAGATATGAGCAGCAGTGTCTCCCTAATGACGAGAAAGAAATAAAAAAAACTTACAAGCGTGGCAACTACGGAAAATATCCCCCGTGTGAGGCAATCTATGTAGGAGATCTATGGAGAATCTATGTTAAGCAGTGGAGTTTTGAAAGGCTGTAAGGTATGCAGCCGCGTATGCTAACAACTTTGCACCACACCAAACTAAGTTGTCATCATCGTCATCCTTCAATATAGCGGGAACATCATTGTAAGTGTTCGAGCCGTGATATTTTAAAAATTATAAAATTTATTGATAAACTCGACTTGACATTTACGGACAAATTCCAATAAAATAAAAAACATGCGTGAGTGCCGTGGAAAACTCGGTTGGAACAAAGTTCCTTTCGTTGTATATTATTATTGATAAACGTATAATATTATTGATTAACAAATACAAATAAATGAAATAATAGCGTCTATTAAAATGAAACGTCATTCAAAATAATATTAGGTCTTTACATATGAAATTAGCGTTTTGTACGGGAGGAATATAAAAAAATATTTTTTTTTGTAAAATATATTTAATTAATCAAAGTATGCACCGTTGTTATCTATGCACTTTAGCCATCTCATAGGCAGTTCATTGACCCCTTTACTAAAAAAAAACATGGGGGCGTTAATCAATAAACTCTTTGAAGGCGGTTTGGACTGCCGCATCGGAGTTGAATTTTTTTCCTTGTAAGAAGTTGTCCAAATTTCGGAAAAAATGGTAATGGAGCAAGGTCCGGGGAGTACGGTGGATGTCGCAGACATTACAATTGTAGCTCATCTAACTTAGTGGTTGTTTGTTGTGCAGTGTGTGGTCTTGCGTTGTCGTGAAGCAGCAGTGGCCTAGAGCGATTGACCAATCTCGGTTGTTTAGCAGCTAGTTCTTCCTTCATGGTTTGCAGTTGCTGACAATAGATATCTGCCGTAATCGTTTGGCCAGATTATAGAAAGTTGTAGTGAACGACACCGGCGCTAGTCCACCAAACACTCACAAGTAACTTTTTCTGAGTCAATTTTCGTTTAGGGCAGGATTTGGCTGGGTCTCCAGGGTTCAGCCATTGCGACGAGCGCTTCCGATTATCGTACAGTATCCACTTTTCATCATAAGTAATGATTCGATTTAAAATCCCTTCATTATTAAGTCGGTTGAGCAAAGTAACACAGCAGTCGACGCGTGTTTGCAAGTTCGATTCACTCAATTCATGAGGTACCCATCGTTCAAGTTTTTTTACTTTCCCGATTTGCTTCAAGTGGATTAATACAGATTTATCACTTACTCCGAAGCCTGCAGCTATCTCTGAAGTGCTTTGTGATGGATCCGCTTCCACAATAGCCTTTAATTCTTCATTTTCCACTTTGGTCACCGGCCGTCCACGGGGTTGGTTCTGAAGGTCGAAATTTCCAGAACGAAAACGTTGAAACCAAAAACGTACCTAGCTTTCTTTTGCGACACCAGCGCCGTACACATAATTAATGCTTCGAGCTGTTTCTGCAGCACTGGTGCCACGGTAGAACTCTTACTCGTAAATATACCGATATTTCATGTTTTCCATTGTGCGGTAATAAGCGACGCCAAAGAAAAAAATAAGGAGGAAAAAAAATGAATGACTGTTTTCAAAACTCAAATGTACCAGCTAAATGAATTTATAAATTTGAATTTGGAATTCTTAACCAATTACGAGATATTTCAGATCAAATTGGTCAGTAGGACAAAACGCTAATTTCATATGTAAGGACCTAATATTTCTTTTATGGCAAGATAAGAAAAAGTGCGAGGGAGATGGATATTATTCCATCTCGCTCGCACTATAGAAAGGGGGTCGTGACGGAAAAATCTTACTCTTTTTATCGCCTAGCCCCATCCGCCAAATTCGTACCGTGCGTTAGGGAACTTCCTTCCAATAACTGAAAGTATCCAAGCTCAGACATACTCATTCACATTAAATCATTTATAATACCTATAGGTACGAAAAATATCTCAATTCTCATTTTACTGTCCCTACCTTGCTTTAAAATATGTCTTGCTATATAAAATATTTACATTTTTTATCTTTATTTTACCTCAACTGGTAATTTCTGAACGAATTGACCAGTTGAGGTCATATTCATACAATATATTTGTCTCGACAGCGAGACAATTGTTCATAGCATTGCTAGGATCCGATAGGCGGCTTTCGGCTTTGTAGTCAAGTTGAAAATAAATTCTATGTATATTGACCAAAAGGATCGCATAATATTTACAATAAATGTTGGTTAAATGTCAAAAATACTCCGGACTCGCGCTGTGGTTAAACTGTTGATCAATTTAAACTTATCGCGCCACCTACCGAAAAAGGCAAAGCAACGCCTGCCCGACCAGCTAGTATTTTTATAAATTAAGGGTAAATACATTTTAAACGTAACACAGCGACGCAATTTAATTTAACTTAATTTTTAAATTGTAGGATAACAAAAACCTTAAATAATTAATAAAATAGTTAATATTCTACTATTCAAGGTAAAATGTTAAAATAATAATAATTCTATGTAAACCGCTGATTTAATCATATATTCTATTGTAATTTACGTTATGATTTATACACGAAGATTATTTAAAATATCTTGATCGTATATCTCCTATCGTTTTGATTACAAGATACGTCAAAACGCAATCGCGTGTCAAACAAATGCATCATTTGTGATGTGGCGCCTATTGTTAAAAATAACCATAGTAATCAAGAATGGTTGTCAAAAAGCGCGCGCTTCCTGCATTCTGTCTGCCCTCGATGGTCGACTTTTTTTAATATTTCAAGTAACTAGCGTCCAGTATCCAGTCTTGTTCTATATAGTTGTTGTAGGTGAGGACGCGCATTATAAAAACCGAATGAGACGAGATGAGGGCAATCAGTAGCTTCGAGACATCTTACACGATGAGAGTTGTGGTCAGTCTAGTTGTGTTCCTTTGTTTAAGTGTTTCTTGTGATAAGTGATCAATATAAAAAGTGAATCGTTAAATTTATTCTTCCAATATATTATCCTTTATAAATATCAACCCATTCAATTACTATAGCCTATCAAAAGACCACTGCTGAACATAAAAGCCTCCCACGTAGATTGCATAATAGGGGGATATTTGCCATTGTTAAGACGCTTGGCAGGCGGGTCGACAATCGCAGTTTTTTATTAGAGCTTTTTTTTTGAGCTGTTATCATTTTGATGCTGCTGCCCATCTCCTGTGTTTACTCCCGACGCCTCTTACGACACCCACGGGATGATAGGAAATGGTTGATTCTCTTGCGTCGCTACAACAACATTCTTATAATTAAACAAGAAAATATTTACATTTCTTATTACTATTATACTTTTTACTCGTGGTAGAGTCAAGCTGCAGCTATATTTATAATATAGTTGTAGCACGAATGGGTCGGCTCGACCGGGGAAGGAACACGCTCTAACAGAATACCAGCGTAAAATAGCAGCTTAATGCTGCTGTGTTTCGTATCGTGAGTGTAGAGAACCGGAGACCCTTTTTACTGGAAAAGAGGCATTCCATCTTAGTCCTAACGGGTGACAACGCATCTGCATTTTGATTCGCAATCGAGGATAGATGTAGATGTCTATGGGCCACAGCAACCACTTACCACCAGGTGGCCTGTGTGCTCGTTTGTCATCCTATTTCTATATAAAAAAAACTTATATTAATAAATAGACAGGAACATTTCATTTCAATGAGGATACCAAAATGATTGTTCACTGATTTTTATTTAATATTCGTTATGTCAGGGAGTCCGTGTAATGCTTGACATTAGTCTACAGCCGTTTTTTTTTAAATTCTGCCTTCCCAATAACAATCCACTCCTGTAATTGTCTCTCCCCATGCAGGAAGGGATTTTACCGTAATGACTACGATTAGTAGGCGATTTGCCCTACAGGCCTCTAACGTAGTTAAAATTGATAAATGCTTAACTGCTATTGATGTCATACTTTGCAATGTTGGCTGTCAGCTAGAATATTATTATTTGCGCGAATGGATGTGACTGTTCGTGTTCTAGTTTTTATTTAAGTGAACACCTTCGACCCTTGATGTTATTGGATTATTCTCTTAGTTCGCACTAAGAGTTTTCAGTTTTTGCTTACGCTTTATTTAATTAAAATGTTCTCCTTTAAGTTACAATAAAAGAAAAATTGGTTCGAATATAATGATTTACAATCATAATAATTGACTAAGTGCAGGAAATGAAAACGTGTGGGAAATCCGTATGTCTAAGAAATAATGTAAACATTTAAGGCACGTGAAGTCCTCTTAATATGTACATTGGGAGAGCGTGCGCAATCATCCCTGTTCCAAATCTTTATAAAATTGAAATGAGGCCCAGCGGTGGGATGTTTATAGGCTGTTTCTTCTCTTTTTCTTAAATTCAATCTTTGTGAGACTATTCAAATCCTAATTATTAAAAGCAAACTGAAGCATGGCAATATTAATGTTGACATTTATTGACAGTACCAGAGCTACCGAGCTTTACTAGGCGTTAGAAAAATAAATATATATTTTTCAGGGCTGATGCATAACTAGATATCATAGCTTGTTTAAGTGGCTCCAACAGAAATCAGTAACTCTGTTGCTGTTGTATTATGCCAAGACGATAGCTTTTTTTTAACTTTTATAAACCAGTAAAAATATCCACTACATAATAAAGTCTCGTAGGTGTCGTAAGAAGCGGCAGAGGGAAACTGACACAAAATATTTGCAGCTACATCGTTCTGATAACAACTTAAAACAATTAAAAAAACTGTAGTTGCCAAACCGCCTGATTTTATGTGCCAATCTATGGGCGAGGCTTAGGTCTATCTGCAGACTGATAGACTGTAATAATGATGATGATGAATGATATAATATTATGTATGTATTACAAGAATTGCTCGCTTAAAGTATTAAGATTGCATTGATTTGAATACGTAATATGACATGCAGTTAACCTTCATACCTACAGCATTCTATTAATTATAATTCTAAATACTTGATCAAAAGGAATACATTTTTACAACCACAATAAATAATAAAAAATATATTTTGCAGATCTTGACCGCTGCCTTCTTGGCTTCCGCAACCGCTGCGCCTTCTGGTGCCTTTTTAGGTCCGATTGCACCTATCATCGCCTACTCTACGGTACCTATTCCTGCTGATGTACCTACAATATCGCCAGGTGACTTACAAGCTGCAGCGATAAATGCAAAAGTTCAAATTGAGCAGCAAGTTCAAGCTGCAGCCGACAAGGCGAGAGAATTAACTGAACAAGCAACAGAGAAACAAGATGAGGGTATCATTGAAGCTAATGATTTAGCAAAGGAGCGGGCCGAAGAGTCATTCTGGGCAGCAGAAGAACAGAAATGGCAAGCTTTAGACGCTTTGAAAACCGCTGAAGCTCAGATTGGTGGATCAATAGCGAGCAGGGCGAGTGATGTCGCTTTAGCGGCATATGGTGTACCAACTGCTATTCAGGCACAAACAGGACTTTTGGGACACTCTGTTGTAGCGGCAGAAACAAAAAGCATCGCTCCGGAAGGAGCCAAAGTAGAAGAACAAAAGGAAAAATCTGAAGGTGAAGCAATGGCTGCAGTCAAATCTGTGCAAGCCGAGGGCAAACCCGAAAATGCTGAAATGCCCGTGGAGAACGTTCAAGCAGAAGCAGCTAAAATAGAATCATCAGCGGCAGTGAAAACCGCAGAAGCAGTTAAAGAAGAAAATCCAGCTGCTCTCTTTTTAGCTCAAACTCACCCAGCACCTGTGGTGTCTAATGCCTTCTTAGCACAACCCTGGCTGAAACAAGGATTTGCACCAATTTCCTACATTTCTGGATTACAAAGCTACGTTCGAAATCTCATTCCAAATTATAATGGTCAGTTGGTAAACCCAGTTTTTTTTAGAACTGCGTGGTAAGAAGCAAGTTACATACAATTCTGTAAAAAATCTTAAGGGGCTTTGTTAAAGAAATAAATCGTAATAACAAACGTGTATTTAACTTCCTAGTCCATCACAATATACAGTATCAAGGGTGCCGTGCTTATCAATATTGCAATAATTAAGGGTGGCCTTTATTTTTTTTTTGAAAATGAAGTTTAAAAATTTAATTAACTCCGCAATTTAGCCTTTGGTATCTACTTCTTCGGGATGAGATATTAAATAAGGATCCGATCTGTATTTCCATCGTGATTTTCATTATCAGTCACAAGGGTCCGATTATTTTTCTTCATATGCAAGAAAGAAAGAGATATTTATTAGGCCATTCCTTACAAAATATAAAGATACAGGTAGCTTAATGTAACACAGTATGTATTATACTTAAATTAGATTCTTAAATTACAACGAGCAAGAGTAGAAATACATTCTTAAATGAAGAATATACAAAAAGACTTCAAAATATTTATTCCTCAGGCGTGCCTCTCGATGTTTTCCTTCAGCGCCTAGCACGAATTAACTCGGCATCAGCACTTATAATACGATTAACAAGTTCATTGGTGCCGGCGAGGATCGCACACGGGTTACTTGCGTACCGCGAAATTACGGCTGCTATAAAACTCCTGTTGGATTAGTTTTATTGGTTTAAGTTGAAACGCACCTGCCAAGCGTGGTAATTGTAGGAAAATCTCCTATGTGGTAATCTTGGGGATGCCTATGTTCAGCAATGACTTTTCATTATCCACTTTTAATAGTGTGTGTTTAAAGAAAAGGATATAAAATTTCCTTCGTTGCTAAATAGAGTAGATCTCCTTTCGAAACGGAATTCATGCGAAAGCGCTTATTTCCACGCGCGTATACATTACGGCCTGTTACTTTGTACTAGATTAAATGTCGGCTACAACATGCCGCACCTATTATAAAGTAACATGAAATGTAATCTGTATGATGGTAGCATAGATCAAGATCAAGAGTATCATCAACGCGTCAATGAAGAATTTTAAGATCCCTTGGCGTTATTACTAATCTCCAATGGATCAACCATTCCGTTTATGCCATTATACTAAAAATACGCAAACCCAAACACTTACCCACAGATGGGATGCTAGTCAAGCACTAACTTAGAATAGTTAATAAAGCATTAACATGCGCCTTACGGCAGAATCCAGACGAATCCATTCAAAAGACAAGTGGTAAAATAAAAAAAAATTGTTCAACCGACTTCAATATAAATAAAATGAGAACATCATCAATGTAGTCGAAGTCAATTAAATACGCATTATTAAGGATAATTAAAAAACTAATGGTCAGAAATTGATCAAATTTATATGGGACACATGAGAAGCACCAGCTTTCAAATAAAAAGAATCATTAAAATCGGTTCACCTAGAATAAAGTACTGAGGTAACACACATAAAATACAGCCGAATTGAGAACCTCCTCCTTTTTTTCAATTTGTTTAAAATAATCAAGTTCTTCGTTAAGTTTTTACCTGATGGTAACGGTGAGACAGCCCTAGAGGGTAAAATATAATAGAACGATTATTAATCAATATATATATTATAAAACAAAAAGAAATAATACTTATTTTAAACCATTTATGCTTTTACCGCTGGTTCAGAAACAAGCATCTGTCCTCGAAACCGGCAAGAAACCTAGAGGGACTTTGTCAATTTTCAGGATGAGGTACTCAATTCGACTGTATGTTTTTTTTGTGTGTTACCTCATAACTTTTTTCTAGGTGAACCGATTTCGATGATTCTTTTTTTATTTGAAAGCTGGTGCTTCTCATGTGTATTACAATAATTTTTGAGTTATCTATACATCTATGCAAATAAAATAAAATTGAATTGTCTGTTTGTAATGTTAAAAATTAAAATAACAACTTTTTACTAAATGCATACGAAAGTATATACGGTACTAATAACAAAAAAACAATTTTTAAATTTTTTGTCTGTATGTCTGTCTGTCTGTATGTTCCGGCTAATCTCCGAAACGGCTGGACCGATTTTGACGTGACTTTCACTGGCAGATAGCTGATGTTATAAGGAGTAACTAAGGATACTTTTATTTTAGAAAAATAATAAGGGTTCCGCGGAAAATAATTAAAACCCATGAAATCGTAGTAAATTCCACGCGGGCGAAGTCGCGGGGGATAGCTAGTACTTAATAATTTATATTGAAGTCGGTTGTACAAAATTTTTTATTTTACCACTTGTGTACAGTTAAGGTCTAGCTTAGCTAATCGGACTAGCTTTTGAAGAAACCCTTTTTTTTACATGGGGAAATTCCTACGCATACCCGCCTTGGACAGCTTATGTCGGACTCGCACCGACTAAAATCCCAAGGTGTTCCAACTTCGCCGCACATTGGAAGGGCCACAGGAACGTTTTCACACACATCCACGGCCCCACCGGCGCTGGCCGCCCCATGGCGGCACCTTCTCGGGAAAGGACTACTCCTCCCCCATCTTCTTCTCAGGTCCCACCGAACACCAACCAATCAACACCGTGTGGTGTATTCGGACAAAATCAGCCCTGTGTCCTACTGTCGAAGAATAGCTGACCAAAGGAAAATGAGGATAGCACCGTGATAGCGACATAAGGCAAAATAGTCGTTCTATAATTTCCTAAGCTTTAAATATATTGTCGGTCATGGGAAGCAAAATCAACAATACAAAAATTCACATACTGGGCCAATTTTCTGACAAGAGGCAACTATGAGTTCCGCGGTAAAGAAAAACATCATCATTGGTTATTTTGATGGTTCAATAAATAAATAAATGTTTCGAGAACATGGAGTCCACGCAGCCGCTCTAGATCAGCATCGTGGAATCTTCACGGCTCTATAAACTTAGAAATGAGAGGCAGTTATGCTAATCTTGACTTTGAAAATAACGTAGGAAAAGAGTTGAAAATTGTGTAGATGTGTGAGTTCGTTGTGAGACAATGTATAAAACTATGGTTTTAATTATGTTTCCCTTTGCATTATAATGAAAAGAGATAATAGCGGAAGAATAGTTAGCTCAAAATTTATTTATCTTAAAAATTAAAATAAACAACAGTAAAATTGGTACAAATTAATTTTAAAAAAGGTTACCGAGCTTATACATACAGACAATTCACGTATATTCATAACTTTAACCTACAACGTATATTCATTTACGTTGAGAGAACCGAAGACCATTTTTACTGGAAACGAGGCATTCCATCTTAGTCCTCAAGGGTGACAACGCATCTGTATTTTGATTCTAAGTTGAGAATAAATGTAGATGTCTATGGGCCACAGCATCCACCTACCATCTGGTGGACTGTGTGCACGATTGTCACCGTTATTACATTAAAAAAATTGGATTTAAAGTACGAAGATCAAGGGTCGAAATCCGTATTTCTGCACGAAAGGTCCTAAATTCGCAAGTATTAAGTAAATAATATCTAACTGACATAGTTACGTTGCGCTGAAAATTTTAAAAGGATCGCACACCATTTTGTAAACCTATAATATTGAATGTAACTAATTTTACGGATTATATCGCGTTTAATTTATTTTATTTATTTTTAATTCCCGATGTTCCGGGTGCTTTACAGCACCCGTGGATATGGGGTGGGTGGGGGCTGAGGTAGTCGCCGTCCCAATGTCAAAGTTAGTCCGGGCTACCTTCAGCTATTATAGAATGATTGATGATGATGATGATTACAGTATTTTGAAGTCGTGCATGCTTGGGTTTGGAGAATCCACTATCCCATATCATCCCCAGGGTGTCATAAGAGGCGACAGAGAGAATCTGAAAGAGGAGATGACAACTCAAAATCATTAATAACTGCAGTTCCTAACCTAAGGCCAACGATAGTAAATAACGCCCCTGTGAGTCGATCCATGGGGAGACGGTATGTTCAGCAGTGGGCTTTCACTATGTTCAGCAGTGGGCTTTAATTACGATGATGATTTTTTTTATTCTACAATCATTTAACAAAATTTCTGAACTAAATCATGACGTAATAAACAAATATTTTTTGTGGTGAGAAATTGCAAGCTTCAAAGAGATAATACAAAAAAAAAAAGTTAAAAGTGGTCAACTTAGATCTTGATACAGGTCTTTAAGCTTTTCGGCCACGAATCTATGGATTTCCGACTGTCTCCTTAGCTAAAGATTCAGTGTAACGTTTTGAGCAGACCACGTCCTCTAGTCCTGACCGTAATTTGTAATCAGACGGGTTCAGGTCACCAAAACATCATTGATACAGAATGATGACAACGTTGAAATTCCCATCAACTTGCGACGCTTCTTTATAGCTGTAAGTATACACTGTCATTTTCAAACGTAATTTTTTACTCGACTGCCTCAGAAGGAGGGTAATGTTTTTTGAGTGTATGTACGAGTATGTATGTATGTATGTATGTCTATTTCTTTGGCACGCTCAGTAGCCTAAACAGCTTGATGGATTTTAACATGTGTGTGAGAGTTTTAACATAAGGTGTCGTTAGGTTCGTCTTAGTTGTGGTACTGACATAGGGTATAAAATTTTCACTTTTCATTACACTCTTTTACGCAGTTGGGTCTTTTTTAAATTACTGTTTTAACAATTGGGCTTGTTCCCAAAAGGCTTGTCTGTAAATACCACATTTCTGTGTATTCCGCTAGTGTACCGGAACAACAAGAGTTTGATCTATCCACTCTCTTAAGCGGTTAATGATTTAGTGCATATTATGTGTATTAACGGTAAACCTAGGTTTAGGTATTGTTTAATAATTCGCGACAGGGTCCTTAGTGGGAATCCTCATTCCTCACTTAAACCTAAACTTGTTTCCCTTTAGAGTTTTGACGACTTCTTCGCAGCCCATCTGATCCTAACAACATCCATCAATTAATTTTAATAGTTTTCGACACAGGAATTGTTTGTTTAGCTGGCAAACGTGCGATTCACAAACATACGGCTGATGTCTAGCTTTCGAAGCGTCTCTAAAATGGCTGATTTCATCTTAGCTAGTTTGTGCGAATTAATCACCATAATAGTATTTTTTTAAACAATGTATTATAAAAATCACGGTGAAAAATAAAAACTAAAAAAATCACTGAGAAATTTGTGGTCACAATATCTAATGATATGATTTAAGGACGCGTTTGCAAAATTGATAGGTATAGAATCAAACTATTACATTGACACGGGTCACACACACAAGTGTACGCACGGTTAGCTGCGGGTGCGGGAATCGTAATCAAGTATATACTTATATGTACTTCGGTGACCATTACTGGAACTCCTGGACGAGTAGAACTAGGTGTGCCAAGTTTGTTCTACTCGTCCAGGAGTTCCAGTAATGGTCACCGAAGTACACCATCAGGTCTCTCCATCAAGTCCGGAGGTAAAGTCTTATCATAACTAACAAAACGAGCCCAAACTTGGCACACCTAGTTCTACTCGTCCAGAGTTCCAGTAATGGTCACCGAAGCACACCATCAGGTCTCCATCAAGTCCGGAGGTAAAGTCTATCATAACTAACAAAACGAGCCCAAACTTGTCACACCTAGTTCTACTCGTCCAGGAGTTCCAGTAATGGTCACCGAAGTACGCCATCAGGTCTCTCCATCAAGTCCGGAGGTAAAGTCTTATCATAACTAACAAAACGAGCCCAAACTTGGCACACCTAGTTCTACTCGTCCAGGAGTTCCAGTAATGGTCACCGAAGTACACCATTAGGTCTCTCCATCAAGTCCGGAGGTAAAGTCTTATAAGTCATAACTAACAAAACGAGCCCAAGCTCGGCACATCTAGTTCTAACTCGACTAGGAGTTCCAGTAGCAGACACCGATGAACACTTTCAGATCACTCCATAAAGTCCAAGACGAATAGGCATTTATATAATTATTTATATATATAAATCCCACTTACTTTCAGCGAAACAAAATATTATAACAAAAATGTGTGATTATAAAAATAATAATATTATTTTGCCTTGTCAAGTACCTATGTATCAAATTATGAACTATCACACAATATCGCCATACATCACCCCAGTAAGATCTCATGGTTTCTGATCAAGGCTGATCCCATAATGTGAGAGGTTCATGTACAGGCTGATGAAGAAGGAGACTAATGAGAAGTTCAATAATCATTCTAAATTTTGCTGTATCAAATCTTTGAATTATTTATATCAAAGACAAGATCACAATATAAAGAATTATTATGTAGACGCGTATGCTTACAACTGAAACAGAAACAGAAACTTTTTTATTCAATATAGATTAAAAATAATACTTATTGAAAGTCACTCTAATACCTACTCTAATTACCACTGGTTCGAAAAAAAACCTCTGTCCTGGGAAGAACCAGCAAGAAACCCAGCGGGACTTTTTTTTTTAAATAACAGCTTACAATCATGTATATTACACATTAACCACACAAAACAAATTAGAAACAGCCTGGCAGCGAACACTCATTCCTAGGGTTATTATCATCATAAATTCCTTAACATTATAATAACCTTTTTATACAAACTATGTTTAATAAAGTTTTTGAATTTTGAGCAGGTCGAATTTTGTATATTTTCTGGAATTTTGTTGTAAAAGCGTATACATCGCCCCAAGAATGAATTACTGACTCGGTGGAGTCGAGTAACTCTGCACCACATCAAACTAAGGAGTCATCTAAATACATACTTCAAAATACCGGGAATATAATTTTAAGTGTTCAGGCCATGTGATATTTTAAAAATTATAACATTTATTTATAAATTCGACGTTGACATTTAACAATAAATTCCAATAAAATAACTGAGTACTTACTCAGCAGACATACTCATTTACATATAATCATTTAATCACCTATAGATACGAAAAATATCTGTCTGTTCTTATGGCACTGCTTGCTTTAAATTATGTCTTTCTATATAAAATATTTACATTTTTTATCTTTATATTTGTCGGTGTGTCTATTTGTGATAGTAGTATGAGTGATAGTAATTTCTACGAACTGAGCAATTGAGGTCATATTCATACAATAAATATATTTGTCTCGACAGTGAGACAATGGTTCATAGCTATGCTAGAATCCGACAGGCAGCGCTGTAGTCAAGTTAAAAATAAATTTTGTATGAATTGACCGAAAGGATCACATAACATACACAATAAATGTTGGTTTAATGCCAAAAAGAAAATCGTACACTCCGGACTCGCCGCGCTGTGGTCAAACTTAAATTTATCGCGCCACCTACCGTATTTTTATAAATTAAGGTAAATACATTTTAAACGTCCGACAGCGTCGCAATTTAATTTAACTTAATTTTTAAAATGGAGGATTACAAAAACCTTAAATCCTGCTAATATTATAAACATAACAAACATCCATACATCCATACAACATGAGGATGTATGGATGTTTGTTACTCTTTCACGCAAAAACTACTAAATTAATTTTAATGAAACTTTACAATTACATAGCTCATACATAAGCTATAATTAATAAAGATATTGTGTAAATTGGCCAAAATATAACGATAAATGTTAAGTCGGAAGAAAAACACGACGTCCGTCTGAACACGCATCACGCAAGAACCTGTGAACCGATTTGGATGGAACTTTCACTGGCAGATAGCTGATGTTATAAGCAGTAACTTAAGCTACTTTTATTTTAGGGATCCGCGCAAAATAATTCCACGCGGGCGAAGTCGCGGGGAACAGCTAGTAATTAATAAAATAGTATTATTCTACTATTCAAGGTAAAATGTTAAAATAATAATAATTCTAGGTAAAACGCTGATCTAATCATATATTCTATTGTCTCCTATCGTTTTGATTACAAGATACGTCAAAACGCAACCGCGTCTCAAACAAATGCATCATGTGAGATATGGCGCCTATATTATGACGCAACTCATTGCGCATTACGTTAAAAATACTATAGTAATCAAGAATGGCTTTCAAAAAGCGCGCGCTTCCTGCATTCTGTCTGCCTCGATAGTTGACTTTTTTTATATTTCAAGTAACTATCATTCAGTATCCAGTCTTGTTCTATATAGTTGTTGTAGGTGATAACGCGCATTATAAAAACCGAATGAGACGAGATGAGGGCAATCAGAAGCTTCGAGACATCTTGCACGATGAGAGTTCTGGTCAGTCTAGTTGTGTTCCTTTGTTTAAGTGTTTCTTGTGATAAGTGATCAATATAAAAAGTGAATCGTTATATTTGTTCTTACAATATTTTATCCTTTATAAATATTAATTCATTACAGCCTATCAAAGGTCCACTGCTGAACATGGGCCTTCCACGTACATTGCCTAATAATCTTTATTTAATATCCCACATATTTGCCATTGTTACCACGCTCGGCAGGCTGGTCTACAATCGCAGTTTTTATATTATTTTGAGCTGATATCAGTTTGATGCTGCTGCCCATCTCCTGTTTCAGTTTTCCTCTGTCGTCTCTTACGACAACCACGGAATGATTCTCTTGCGCCGCCATTACACGGCAATTCTTATTATAAATATCTTTTCATTACAAATATTATACTATATTAATAAGTAGACAGCAACATTCAATTTCAATGAGCATAACAAAATTATTGTTTACTGATTTTTTTAGTTCGATATTCGTTATGTTAGAGAGTCAGTGTAATGCTTAACATTCGTCTTTTTAAATTCTGCCGAAATCACTATGATTAGTAGGCGATTTGCCCTACAGCCCTCTTACTTAATTTAAATTGATAAAGGCTTAATTGCTTTTGTTGTTATGCTTTACAGTGTTGGCTGTCAGCAAGAGTACTATTATTTCTGGGACATGATGTGACTGTTCTGTTCGTCTTCTAGTTTATTATTGGATGATTCTCTTATATTACAACACGGAGTTTTCAGTATTTGCTAAATGCCTTAGTTAATTAAAATGTTTACGTTAAGTTACAATAAAAGAGGAATTGGTTTGTAATATAATGATTTATAATCATATTATTGACTAAGTGCTTAGCGGGAAAGGAAAACGTGTGGAAAATCTGCAATCTGCATGTCTAAGAAATAATAAACATTTAGAGCACGTGATGTCCACATATGTACATCAGAAGGAGCTTGCATCCTTATTCCAAATCTTTTCAAAATTGAAATGAGGCCCAGCAGTGGGACGTTTATAGGCTGTTTCTTCTCTTTTCTACCGACTTCAAACAGGAGGAAGTACTCAATTCGACTGTATGTGTTTTTATGTGTGTTACCTCATAACTTTTTTCTGGCTGAACCGATTTCGATGATTATTTTTTATTTGAAAGCTGGTACTTCTCATGTGGTCCCAAATAAATTTGATCAAGGTCTGACCAATAGTTTTTGAGTTATTCTTAATAATTTATATTGAAGTCGGTTATACAAATTTTTTTTAATTTAAATTATTCTTAAATTGAATCTTTGTGAGTCTATTTAAAACCTAATTATTTAAAGCAAACTGAAGCATGGTAATATTAATGTTGACATTTATTAACAGCTTACCGAGCTTTACTAGGCGTTAGAAAAATAAATTTTTTTTTTTTCAGGGCTGATACATAACTTGATCTCATATCGTGCTTAAGTGACTACGACAGAATATTATAAGCCAGTAAAAATATCCACTAGACCATAGAATCCCGTGGAAGTCGTAAGAAGCAACAGGGGGAAACTGAAACTAGAGATGGGCTGCGACATCTTTCTGATAACAACGTAAATTTATTAAAAAACTGTAGTTGTCAACCCACCTGCAAAACGTAGGTGTGGCAAATATCCCCCTTTATGGAGCAATCTATGAGCGAGGCTATGTCCAGCTGTGCACTGATAGGCTGTAATGATGATGATGATAAATGATATATACATTATGTATATATTACAAGAATTACTCGCTGAAAGTTTCAAGATTACATTAATTTGAATACGTAACATGACATGCACTTAAACTTCATACCTAGAGCATTCCATAAATTACAATTCTAATTTCTTAATTAAAAGGAATACAATTTTTGAGACCACAACAAATAATAAAAAATCTTTTTGCAGATCTTGACCGCTGCCTTCTTGGCTTCCGCAACCGCTGCGCCTTCTGGTGCCTTTTTTGGTCCGATTGCACCTATCATCGCCTACTCTACGGTACCTATTCCTGCTGCTGTACCCACAATATCTCCAGGTGACTTACGAGCTGCAGCGATAAATGCAAAAGTTCAAATTGAGCAGCAAGTTCAAGCTGCAGCCGACAAGGCGAGAGAATTAGCTGAACAAGCAACTGAGAAACAAGATGAGGGTATCATTGAAGCTAATGATATAGCAAAGGAGCGGGCCGAAGAGTCATTCTGGGCAGCAGAAGAACAGAAATGGCAAGCTTTAGACGCTTTAAAAACCGCTGAAGCTCAGATTGATGGATCTATAGCGAGCAGAGCGAGTGATGTCTCTTTAGCGGCGTATAGTGTACCAACTAATATTCAGGCACAAACAGGACTTTTGGGACAGTCTGTTGTAGCGGCAGAAACAAAAAGCATCGTCCCTGAAGGAACCAAAGTAGAAGAACAAAAGGAAAAAGCTGAAGGTGAAGCAGTGGCTGCAGTCAAATCTGTGCAAGACGAGAGCAAACCAGAAAATGCTGAAAAGCCCGTGGAGAATGTTCAAGCAGAAGCAGCTAAAATGGAATCGTCAGCGTCAGTGAAAACCGCAGAAGCAGTTAAAGAAGAAAATCCAACTGCTGCCTTCTTAGCTCAAACTCACCCAGCACCTGTGGTGTCTAATGCCTTCTTGGCACAACCCTGGCTGAAACAAGGATTTGCACCAATTTCCTACACCTTACCTTCTGGATTACAAAGCTACATTCCAAATCTCGTTCCAAATCTCATTCCACATTATAACGGTCAGTTGGTAAACCCGATTTTATTTAGAGCTGCGTGGTAATAAGCAAGTCCTTTACAATTCAGAAAAAACTAAATCTTAAGTGAATGCCCCTTAAATTTTTAAAATTTGCAAAATAAATAAATCGTAATAACAAACGTGTATTTAATTTCATAGTCCATCACAATATACAGTATCAAGGCTGCCGTGCTTATCAAAATTGCAATAATTAAAAGGGTTGCCATTATTTGTTTAGAAAATAAAGTCTTAAAATTTAACTAACTCCGCAATTTAGTATATGTTATCTTGTTCTTCAAAATGAGATATTAAATAAGAATCATATTTGCATATAACCTTACAATCATCGATTTTATTAACAGTCACAAGGTTTCGATTAGATTTCTTCACATGGAAGGGAGAAAAAAAGAGGTATACATTTGGTCATTCCTTACAAAATATAATAGGTACAGGTAGCTTAATATAACTCAGTATGTATTATACCTAACTTAGAATCTTAAATTACAAAAAACAAGAGATCACGTATTTTATATTCTTAAATGAAGAATATACAAAAAAAAAGTCTTCTAAATATCCTCAGACGTGTAGGTTTCCTCTTAATGTCTTCCCTTATAGCCTAGTTCAAAGTTAATCAGCATCAGCACTTAAAATTAACAATGTCATTGATGCCGGCAGCAATAGAATCCAGATTGTTTGCGTACCGCGAAATTGACATAAAATCCCTGCGGGGTTAACCTAGTTGCCAATTCGGTTACTGCCGAGTTACTACCTCGCCCTAGCAGGCCTACATTTAGCAGTAGGCCTTTGATAGGCTACTTTTGATACTGTGTGATTAAAGACAAGGACATAAAATTTCCTTCGTTGCTAAATTAAGTAGATCTCCTATCGAAACGGAATTCATGCGAAAGTGTTCGTTTTCACGCGCGTATATATTTCGGCCTGTTACTGCGAAACAGATTAAGTGTCGGCTACAACATGCCGCACCAATTATACAGTACCATGAAATACAATCTGTATAATGGTAGCGTAGATCATTACCGCGTTTCTTATCAGTATTGTAGGAATCATCAATGGAAAATTTCAAGATCCCTTGGCATTATTCCTAATCTCCAATGGGTTGCGGTTCAACCATCTCGTTTATGCCATTATACTGAATACCCAAACACAAACACTTACCATTAGGTGAGATAGCAATCAAACACAAATTTTAGTTGAAAAAAACAGTACTAGGCGCCTTAAGTCTGAATCCCTCACCCCATTCGTAGAGCCATGCTGCATCTATATAGTTGTAGCACGAATGCGTCGACTCGACCGAGGAAGGACCACGCTCTCACAGAATAAAAGCTTTAAGTAGCAGCTTAATGCTGCTATGTTTCGTACGGTGAGTGTAGAGAACCGCAGACCCTTTGTACTGGAACTAGCCATTCCATCTGAGTCATCAGGGGTGACAACGCATCTGCATTTTAATCTTTAATTGAGGATAGATGTTGATGTCTATTGGCCACAGCAGACACTTCGTCTTTTTCACGGTCCTAGATGGCAGAATAGAAAAGAAATGTATTATAAAATAAGAAAGAGTAAAAGTGAAAGCTTCAGAAATAGAGACCGAGATAATAGGAAACACTTTATTCTATCTCATCTCTCGCAGGCTAAATCCTTTATATATGTATATATTTGTGTCTTTTTAGTGTCGCTTTTTAGTTTCATGGAGTTTCAAATCACAACTATTCTAAAGAAGTTTTCACGTCAATAATACTCATTATTTCATATATGCTTATGCTGTTTCAGAAACAGGCATCAATCCTTGGAACCCTTAAATATATAATATTATCGGTCATGGGAAGCAAGATTAGTGCAGAAAATCATGCACTGCGCCAATTTATGTGATAAACGACAACCATGAACTCCACGGAGGAGGAAGTTATCATCATTGGGTATTTTGCAGATTCAATAAATTAAAAATGTTTCGTGAAAATAGAGTCCACGCAGCTGCACTAGAAATTATAGACAGTGTTGCTAGCCTGGACTTTGAAAAGGACGCAGGAAAAGAGTTGAAAATTGTGTAGATGTGTGAGTTCATTGGCCTACGAAACAACATACAGTTTAAAACGGAATTAAACTATTGTTTTAATAATCTTTCCCTCTGTATTATGATGAAAAGGGAGGAGTAGGTAGTTAGCTGAAAATTTCGTTAACTAAGAAATTTGAATGAATCCCTATAAAATTGGTACAAATTAGAATAACGCGCTCATACATGCTAATTCCCGTAAATTCGTAAATTTAACGTTTAAAGTACGGAGATTCAAGGGTCAAAATTCGTATTTAAGCACGTAAGGCCCGAAATTCGAAGTGTTAAATAAATAATATAACGCGGTGTGCCCCAGTGTTTGTGTTGGTGTATGTAGGTCACAGACACATGCCGTATACGAGATTCAGTACCCATGATACGGGGCGTTTTAGCTTACGAACCGTTTCCCTTTTTCCGATAGTGGTTCAAGCCGAGGTTCCTATGGCCTTCTGAGGGGCCTTTGACATCGAGCTCCCCCCCCCCCCCTCTTGAGGAGCCTCACTTCAATAGGAGGTCCGGGATAGCAGTCGCTGTCGCGGCGCATGGCGCCAGGCCGCCGCCGGCAGAATCTCCGCACTCAATAGCTCGTAAGTCTTCGCTTACGAGTCTATTTCGATGAAGTTGTAAATGCATCAGGGCCAACAACATAGACCACAGAGTAAAGAGTAAGGACCAGAGGGGAAGCTTCCTAACAAAGTCGAAAATTTATACCTATTCTGATAGGGTTATCAACTAATGCATGTGAAAATTTAAGGAAAAAATAAAAATATTATATATAGTATAAAACAAGATGTGTATTCATTGTAACTTAAGTTAATATATTAATTATTAACACGTCTATTATTTATAACTTAAATTGAAGCTGCAAAATTTGTATATTTTGCTTATTTTAATAGTATTATTTCTTATGGCATAAGCAGTGGCAGCTCAGGGGTGAAGCACTAGCTGTAAATAGGTATTCTCAGTTCTCACAGAAGCTTCACATTATAATATCTGTATTTTTATCTAAGTATCATTTTTATAAGACAACGTATTCATGAGTACAAAAAATCTGGTGGTGGTAGTAATGATGGTAGTGGGCAGTGGCGGTAGTGGTGGTGTTGATGGTGGTGGTGGTTGTAATGGCTGTAGTGGTGATGCCGGTCGTGGTGGTGGTGCCAGTAGTGGTCCATTGTCCACCACCACCACCAATGATACTACCAGCACCACCACAATCACTAAAACCATTACCAGCACGATCAGCACCACCGAGCACCACCGTCCACCACCACCACCATCAACACCAGCACTACTACCACCAACACCAACTCCACCACTGTCTGGCGATTTTCTCTAAACTTAACTCTAAAAAACTTAATAAATTTATTGATCTATAAAATCACGAAATAATATTATAGTCTATTTACTTCAATGCGCATGACCAACAGCCCTTTCATTCATACTCCGACTGAGCCGGCGCAAACCGGTTTGTACCCCGACGGACTGTCGGTGAACCTGTCGGTGAGAGCTCACGCACACATCGCTGCGCTATGTGTGGTTGTACCCGTAATGAGACGTTTGTATGTAGTTTCCCCTCTGGTCGGTTTCTTTACTCATGTGACGTACACTCAGAAAAAAAATGAAAGGATTTTTTTTAAATAAACATTGGTATGGGAATCTCATTATTTCAATGGCTATAAAAGTAATGATTGATAAGTTATAGATTCATAATAAATTAGTTTAGTAACTTGAAATAAATATTTTTTTCTTTGTAGTCTATATTATCTAAATATGGGTAAATCCGGAAAAAATTGCGCCATTGCGTATCATATCAAAAAAAACCGCTTTGTTTTAAATATTTACTTTTACTTTATCTCAATATAGGAAACTACTATAGTGGCAGGAATTCAAGTATGCAAATAACATTCTTAGAATTCTTACAAACCCAGACGAATGAATATAAAGAAAATATTTATCCCTTATTTGCTATCTAAAATTCCTTATAGTTTAGCTAGCTAGCTAGTAAGTTTAGGTTAGCTGGTAGAAAATGTCATATAGCATTAAGCTCGCCTTTTGTACAAATATTCGGTGCAATAAAGAATAAAATAAAAATAATAATAGGTAAGGGGAGTATGATCCATACAAAGATACATTCAAAAATGAAAAATTAATGGAAAATAACAACAAATCCGCCCGATTTACCTCGAAATCTACGAGACTACAAAAACGGTGTCGGTTTTTACGATGGTAGCGCTACTTGGCACCTGGCCAATTACTTAACTATAACTATTACTAACTTAGAATAAGATTGCATTTGCAGTAATCCTAGGTAGTAAGACTTCTTTTCTCCCTAGGATTCCGTCTGGGTATAAGTAGCGGTACGAAAGTCTAGCGGTGACCGTTATTGCGCATAAGTCGCGCTGATTGGCTTATTGCACATACGACGCGCTGATTGGCTCGTGCCTATCGTTCGCACGTGGTGATTGGCTCTCCAGTCGCATTCGTGCAATTCAATTCGTGCGCGTCCCCTCCACGTTTCGTTCGGCGCTAGACTTACATGCCGCGACTTGTAGGTACCACCCTATTTCTGCCAGCAAACACTAATGTTTTGCGGTCTGAAGGGTATAGGGAGGCAGTACAATTACATGCCGTGAGGCATTCCGTCTTACACCTGATAGGTGACAACGCATCTGTAGCCTCCTATTTTATTTGAAGTTGTTTGATAGTGTCCCAAGGCAGGCAGTAGCAACTTATCATCAGTTGGACTGTCAGCTCGTTTGTCACTTAAGTATATATATAACTTACATATACGGCCCAATTCGTATTAAGAATATTATGAGTTTCTTTTTAAAGACTTTGACTTCAATATTACACATAGATAAAGATATATTTTTGTACCGTAAAAGAATCCATGGCACTATCTTGTATCACGAGAAAATACTACATAGTAAAATACAAAACTAATGTTGTGACGTAAAAGTAAATGATATACTGACTGTTAATTTACTTTTACCGTTACAGCCTATTGAAGTCCACTGCTGAACATAAGCATCCCCCATAGATTGCCTCATTGGGGTATTTGCCATAGTTGCCACGCTTGGCAAGAGGGTTGGCTTGGCAAGAGGGTTGGCAACCGCAGTTTTTTTTATTCGTTATCAGGAAGACGCTGCAGCCCATCTCCTGATTTGTTTCCCGCTGTCGCATCTTACGACACCCACGGGATGATATGGGGCCGCCTTACTCTTCTACCGCCGCTACACGGTACACTGTTAAGACTCTATTGCCTATACAATAAGGTTTACAATGGGCGGACTTAATAATGTATTTAGGCATTTTCTCCCAGTCAACAAAGAGAGTAGTGAAATAATGTCATAGGTGCATTATAAGTAAATATCACGAGGTTCAGTAATTTTATTTTGAATAATTTGCTATCGCCTGTGTTTACAATCTGAAAGTCTTGAAGAAAAGAGGGAATAGGAATTCTTTACGAGGTAGAGCCGCGCTACAGCTATGCTACCTATGCTACATACTCGTAGCTGCAGCACGAATGGGTCAGCCTAACCGGTGCACGAATGGGTCAGCCTAACCGGTGCACGAATGGGTCAGCCACGCGCGCGTAGAATATATGCGTAAAACAGCAGAATAATGCTTCTGTGTTTCATATGGTGAATGTAGAGAACCGGAGTCCCCGTTTATTGGTAGAGGCATTCCGTCTAGTTCTGAGAGGTGATATTGATATCTGCAATTTTATTCTTAATCGATGATAGATGCAGATGTCTATGGGCCATAGCATCACTTACCATCAGATGTACTATGAACTCGTTCGTCACCCTTATTATAAAAAAGAATATAGAAAAAAATATATAGAAAAAAGGTTGAATATAATTTTAACCATATATTTTAATACATTTATTGAAGTTGATATAAAATATTACAAAATAATCCCGTATAAATATTTAAATAATAATAAAGTAAGAAAACATTTTTTTTTATTTATGTTATTTGTTAGAAGAGCATAATTTCTATATTTGATTGTAGTGTTTCATATGTTTATATAATAAATTCACATATTTATTCTATAATATCTCGAAACAATTTGTTATAAAACCTTAACCAATTACGTCGTTCTCCAAAATTCGCTTACGTCAACGGGAATGCCCAACTACGTCCTTTATCATAACGCAAAAGTGACTATAATAAGTAACTTTCATTTTTCAAGAACAAATCGCTGAATATTCTTATCACGTCTTATTATAAACGGGGTGACCAGGACGAAGGCGTGAGGTAAGCATGCATGATAGGAATCGACTATATCTTGCTCATTTATTCGTTATAAAATTTCTTAACCTTTCTAACGGAGAATTCGTTATCAATGCCTTAGTTTTGTGATTGCGAATTTAATTTCATAATAAACATAATTTAACGCTGAACGATTTAAGAGGATATAAAAAGGGAATGTTGCAACACCATCCCCTAATGCGAATCTCACCCACATGCGTTGCACTTTTCCGATTGACAAACAATTTTCTGATGATAAACAGATTACAGAAGATGAAATCAAAAATGCTGAACTGAAATTTTAAGTAATGGTTAGCAGTTCAGTTCAGCTGTATCGGCACCACTAACATTACCAGTACGGCGGTATCGGCTCTGCGCTATCGATCCAGCGTAGTGAGAATGAGCAAATCCTCCAAAGATATCGGCCAAGAGGCTAGTCTTAAAAAGGTCCTATGAGTAGAATACAATAGAACAGAATGATTTGTATTCAATATTGCTTCATTACATAATATTGAATGAATAAAATTGAATACTTATTTTTTTTTATTTACCATAGGTTTGGAAAATACCTCTGTCCAGAGAAGAACCAGCAACAAACCCAGCAGAATTTTTTTAAACATATTTCTCTTTACTATAATTTTGTTTGTACAATTTTAAATGAATTTTAATAGAACCAGCATGGTGGCGATCACCTCGTTCCAAGATATTTAACATTCCCATGACATTTAAAAAGTCATGACGTGATAAAGAAAGTAAACTATTCAATATAAGATTTATTTTAAAGTCCGCCTAATGGTAAATTGCTACTATAGCCCATATAAACCTGCACTCAACCTAAAACGAAGAAGGCTACAGACAGGTTGTCACCTCATAGTGCTAAGATGGAATGCCTCACAGCCTGTTATACTGGCTTTCTATATCCTTCAGACCGTAGCATATCAGTACGCACTGCAATTTGGTGGCGGAAAAAGGTAAGAGGGTGGTATGGTAGGTACCAAACGGACTTCAGATGCTTAATAATTATCTATCAGATGCTTGATATTAAACGCGATCATACGTTAGTGAGATCACACACTACACTCTGATGATTAAATGATTAATGAAATAAACAAACATACATAAACACACCCGCCTGTCACCCAGACGGGTAGGCAGAGACTACGAACTTCCATTTGGCATCGTGACAAATGGAAGTCTCTCTCCTGGCACACCTATCTCGCCTCCTCCACATCCATATATATATATATAAGTAGGTTGTTTTGATACTTTTGTACATTATGTAAAATCTCTGAAACCTTTAACTAGCACAATCAATTACTTCCATTACGCGCCTCATAACGCGAAGCGTTATTAAGTAGTTTATTACTCTCGACACGTCAAGGTCAAGCAATTTTGTGGTCTAAAATGCCTCTATCATAACCATATTGCACTTATACGATAATATGAGTAGCCGTATATCAAGAAAACACTAATTAATCCATCTTATATTTTCTAAAAAAACATTTTATATTGCTACTTTGATAAAAAACGGTTTGAAAAATGTTTTTACATGGACGTCCGGATGTTGATTTTGTATGTGGTCACGATAACTCCCGAAGAAGTTGACGTTTCGAGACCGGGTTTTTCTTTTATTAGCTTCAGAATTACCTAAACTGGTTACCTATTTCATATCAATAGCCTAGTAAGCGTCGTTTGTTATGCGTTAAGTAAATCTCATAGTTCACCACTCTCATATGTCTTGGTCCTAAATCGCCAACAAGAAGAAAGACACAACTTATTGTTGAATTCTTTAAATTCTAAAATAACTTGCTTTGTTGATATATATAATCTTATCATATTACAGCAAGGTATAATTATATAACAATGTCTTAATAACTAGAGATTTCTAAGGTCGATAGCAAGAAGCTAGGCGTGGCACGTGGGACGATAAATGCTAGGTATGCGGTTAAGCTACATTCATACAGTCTCCATCACACAAACAGGTGATAATTGAATACTTAAAAAGCTAAGTGTGTAAAATTCTGGATTCTGGATTATGGAAACTTCTAGATACACGTCTTAGTAGTTTATTTTGAGATGTTTCTACGTGACCGGCTGATTTTTTTTATAGTATAGGGGGCAAACGAGCAAGCGGCTCACCTGATGGTAAGTGACTACCACCGCCCATGAACAACTGCAATACCAGGGGAATTACAAGTGCGTTGCCGGCCTTTTAGAAAGGAGTAAGCTCTTTTCTTGAAGGTCCCTAAGTCGTATCGTTGCGGAAAAATCGCCGGTGGTAAACAATGTCGGAAAAAAGCTGACACATTGCATTACAACAATTAATTTGTATAGGTAAAATTGCTAACTTGTGGCTAGATTTAGCGCCAACTGTTTTTAAACTTTGTTTAAACGCACAGACTACTCGTAATATGATGCTACGCATCTTATACGTGTTCCACAACTTTTTATTTACAATAAAAAAAATGCTTACCACCATTGTATTTGCAATTAGATTGCACACTATTTACAAATAAATATGTTTTAAAATAGATCTTCTGCGGAACTTACAATAGATGATCGTAGGCCGTGCTGCCATTCCGCGACATAGGGTTGATCCCAATTTTTTTTTAATTAAAAAGTAATGTTTCCGTATCCACTCTAATATATTTCGGGTCATGGGGTAAAAATAATTTGGATTTGAATTTACGTTTATTTTTATAAATCTACCAGTCCGGCCAGAAAACTGAAACAAAAAACAAATTTCTATGTCTATGTCTAAATTCTGTACCGAAATGTGAGAGGCGGCTGAAATGTTCTAAGCATTTAGTAGTATTAGTCATCCTACCCTCATATAATTTCTGCATGAATCCTTATTTATTTTAAGAGGCCGGTCCTTAAGAAACGCGCAAATAGGCAGTTACGGTTTTAAAAATATTAAAGAACTGACTTCATTGAATGACACCACAAAAAAAATTCAATTAGTTAATAGATGAGTCTTCACTTTCACCGTGTGATATTTATAAAAAGAAATCTTGATTTTCGAGAAAAAAAAATCGTCAACAATGGTAAAAACACTTAAAACGGCCTTTTCTATTTTAAATCTTTAGGCTATTTCGTTATTTTCGAAAATATTTTTGGTTAACACGTGAGATAAAAGTATAGATAACACATTCACCATTCATTATTTTTACTAATTCAAACCAAAAAGCAATAATCTAAGCCTAAATATCATTCATTTTTTAGCAGAAATGGTTCCCCGCTTTCCATACATTTTAGTATGAAATAGTTAGGTTTCCGTAATTCGCGTTATATTAGAGGACACGCGTGAAAAAAATTCAGTGCCGCCTCAATTTTCAAGGCGTTCGTTCGTAGCCTGATTTGACGAGTCGAGTCGATACATCTATTGTTTGACATAGCATAAGGGTGGGTCGCGATTGTCGGACACGACTGCTAAAATTATTTGTATTCTTCGAGTAAGTAGACTAACTAGGTATGTGAGTTTTATTATGTATTGTTTTTTGTAATTATCAGAAATTAATGTACTTAATAAAATAGTAATTTATTTTAATATCTATTTCAGGTAGATAATATGGGAAAACGCAAAGAAAGTTATTAGAATAAAAAATCAAATTAATAATGTAAGCATATGAACCACTCGGAAAGTCACTAAGCAAGCAGTCTTGTTTTAGGACACGACTCAACCGGTGCAGTGGGGATCTATGATCTGGACCTTGAGTGAATTATTGATCAGTGGGTTACCCTCTGTGGGGTCCACCTATTGTGATATCATTTCAGACCTTCTAGAATAGTCCTCTCCCGATTGACTCGTCGGGTTCTTTGTTGAGGTTACCATCCGATTACGATGACGTTTAGGTTATTTTAGTAATATCTTATGCCGAGGTTATTATTGGAGTAGTTAAATTTAGATTGATAACTAATATTTCTAATAAAGAAGTTATTTAGCCTGTCTTCTAATGTTATGGCTTTTCATTAGTGCCGACAAAATACAATATGTAACAATAACTCTGTGGTTGCCGTTAAGTGCGTTATCGGAATCAGTATTCAAACTTATATAAATAATTTTACTTCAGAAAAATCAACATAAAAATAATCAAATTCAATTTAAATAAAATAATACTTGTAAATTGTATGTGGATTGATTACATCTGCAAAAACCTTCTAAAATACAAAAACCTTAATTAACATAGGCATTTTTTTATCGATCGTTGATAAACAACCTTTATTTTTATATATTTTCATGACAATTGAATTGTGAGAAAATTTTATGTTTAATATACTTTCCATGTTTTTAAATAACTACTGAAAAAACACGGGCTCAAAATAAGTCAGTTGGCGTATACTAGACGATACTTTTGCGATCATTTGAAGTGCGTGTAAATTTTGGGGATTTTACTATACTAAAGTCCTACGATGACGAGCGGGTCGCGGGTTTGAGTTTGAGGAGCGCGCAAAACGCCGCTTATTTTATAGTAATTTTATTTTGTTTATTACATTTTTTTAATATGGATCTATTTAAAAATAATTTCTCTTACATATTCTTTAACGAATAAAGTTTAACATGAAAAATGCATAATACATTTCTCCTACAAATAGTTGCAAGTTTGAAATTAATCACGACGTTTTATACTTGAGACAACCTTTTTTTAAATATTTTTCCCAAATCTCTAATTAGTAATAACGTGGTTTATAACATAACTATCCAATAACAATGTGTATTGGCGGTGACAGAATATTCACTACTCCAAATCATCCCGTGGGTGTGGTAAAAGGCAGATGGAAACCAAGAGATGAGTAACGGCATCTTCCTAACAACAACTAGATCCAAAGTAAAAAACTGCAGTTGCCAACCCGCCTGGCAAAAGTGGAAACTATGAAAAATACCCCCTTATGAGGTTATCCGTTGGATAGGCTTATGTTCAGTAGTTGACTTTGAACAATATATATTTGATCTCAACATAATTTTAGAAACTGTTAGAACTCGTCAAAACATCGTCATCTACGTAGCGGAATTTTTCTCGTTAAGTGACTTCGTAAAATGATTTTTGTAAGATAGTTTATAATATAAAATAAATGTGAACATATTAAATATTATTAGGTATTCAAGAAGAGATATGAAATTTTCATAAACTACCAGCACATTATTCAAAATATTTTCAATATTATTTCTATTATTTTTAAATTTAAAGTTTCTGAGACTAACTGTATCTAGAAAAAATTACTGGAAATAACTATTATACTTTGCTTTTACCACTAATGTTATAATAATACATAAATTTAGACGAAAAACATTTTTATTATAACTACTTTATTGTATAAACCATAACATTATACCCATATACGAGTATTTAAAGAAAACACGAATTAAGTAAATTATTTCTCCTTGGCAGTAAAAATAGCCGCAATGGTTGCAACATATAAGATATGATCCGCCATCTTGAAAGATACTGTTGAGGGGATCATTCATACACAAACCTAGGGGGTGCGTGAAAAAATGCTGTATCGGCCGTGTCAGAGACCTCACAGTGGCCGTAGGTATGTCGGCATTTGTCGTTTAGTTCAGATGCAAATAACATTTTTAGAAATATTAAATTTAGTTAGTTACTTGATTAGAAACGCTAAAATCCCATTCATAGTACACCTATACGTCCCTGAAACGACCAACGGGTTGTTTGTTACATACTGTATAAATTGTTTAAACCACTGTGATTGTTTAAATCTGTATTAACCTTTATTTTTTAATAAAAGATCATTTATGAAACCCACATTTCCCATATTACACAAAACATTGATAATATTTTAAATTTGTTCATAAATAAAAAATAATAGTTAAAATAATACCTAGAAAGCGTACACTCTGGCCCCACCCTTTGCCGTCAGCTATTAATTACGGGCTCGCGGACTTCGCTATGTGACAAGCAAATGACACAGAAGAAATTGCAAATGGCTACATACAATGCGTATTTTTGTGACATTCATGAACATCCTACGAAGACGAACGCGTGATGAATATTATGTAACTTGTGCGAAGCACAAAATTATTAATTTTTTATTCATGTCCGTATACTAACACTGCGCGATGCGTCTGTGTGACTAGAAAATATCAATGTAGGTGTTTTATTAGAAGTTCCACGCTCAAGGACTACAGTCTTAAGCTCATTACGTTCTTAGTTATTAATTGAGAAGTACCACCGAAAAGACGCGCTTAAGTAATTTCGGGAATCGTTCCGTGTTCCTCACAAAAGTGAATAGAGCCTAAAAGATATTTTTGAGGAGATGTCTGCGGTTTAACGGCATTTTATGGCAAATAGAGAGCTAAAACTTGAACTTTTTATTCTATAAATATACTACTACGCTGATCTTCTGGCAATTCCGTTAATAACTGAGACTACCACTATGTTGTGTTGAGGCAAATACATGTAATATATTTTTCAAAACAATTCATGCTACGATGAAAATGTCTTCAATATTGTCCACACGTGCAAAATCGGACACTCCGCGAAAATCGTTCTACATGAAACCACATATGTAAATTATTATTGGATAATGTTAATTTGACGAGGGCTCGGTAGTGTATCGGCTAAGAGTTTGACTGCGGCGCTTTAGGTTCGGATACTGCACCGAGAAACAACTTATGTGGCCTACAAACGATTGCTCCATTTTTCCCCCAAAATGGAATTAAATTGAGTCTTAAATTCGATAATTGTACCAAATTTTAATCTGCGGGAAACAGAGAACACCTCTGTGATAGACATACAAAAAAACTTATGTGATTCCATAAGTGTTCTACTTTGCTGAATTTAGTACGGAACGTTATTGATTGATGATGGCCATGTGGTGCAGTGACTTAATATTAAGTAGCTGAAGGCTGCGGGTTCAAATCTCGCACGGAACAGGCATATGTATGGCCTACAAATAATTGTTCCGGGTCTGGATGCATAGGGACAAACTATGCAATTTATATATGCAATCTGCCTCCATATCGTCCCGAGGGTGTCGTAAGAGGCGACAGAGGGAAATTGAAACAGGAGATGTACAGCAGCATCTTCCTGATAACAACTCAAAATAATAAAAAACTGCGGTTGCCAACCCGCTTGCCAAGCGTGGCAACTATGGCAAAATCCCCCATGAGGCAATCTATGAGGGAGGCCTATGTTCAGCAGTGGACTTTTATAGGCTGTAATGAATGGATGGATGGAAGCTGTCACCATGATACAGGAGGAAATTCTAGTATAGCCCCACACGTAAAAAAATAGATTAAAAAATAAAAATATGAAAACTACAATTACTTTAAATCATTACAATTACTTATTAAATTGGCCTAAAATATTATAATTAAATATTGAAATTTGAGAACGCTAAGTAACTGCGACGCAAAGTCACCAATTAGAAAGTGGTTAGTCTCAATTATTGCCGGAAGGTCAGAATATAATAGTTTTTTTTTTATAGAATAAGGGTGACAAACAAGCACACAGTCTTCCTGATGGTAAGTGGATGCTGTGGCCCATAGACACATCTATCCTACATTAATAATAAAATGAAGATGTATGTCACCCCTGAGGACTAAGACTACTCGTTACCGGTAAACGGGTCTCTGGTTTTTTACCCTTACCATACGAAACACAGCAACATTAAGCTGGTATTTTACGCTGGTATTCTGTAAGAGCGTTGCTTTTCCCCGGTCGAGCCGACCCATTCGTGCTGCGACCATAATATAGCCGAAACGTGGCACTATTAGAAATTTTATATGTTAAATACATATTATTTTTATTATATTAATGAGTTTTACGGTAAATTACATACTACGTGACCGCAGATAATACCTGGCACACTTAACGAACATTTACACGACAAATCTCTAGGTCATACCAATAGTTGTTCCGTGCGAGATTCGAACTCACAACCCGCAGCGCCACAGCTAAAATCTTAACCAATGCGCTACCGAGCTATCGAAAAATCTCTCTGCACAAGTATTGGTTCCAGCTGTGATACAAACCCAAGGTCCACGTCATCAGGTAACTCTGATTACTAGGTAAATTTTGACAGAAACTTCATCTACTGTGTCATTTAACAGTCGAGCCTACAGCCCTAGCATCTGTCATTTGACACGTACGCACACAAGGACACAGGTTTTTCGTAATTAATAATTGTAGATAGAGACTAAATTGAGAACGGAATGCAAGCAGACCCAAAGAGGGCGGCACTGGGACCGGTCGGAAGGTTGACTAGGGCCAGATGATGTAATACTCGCGACTTGTTGCAGGGTTGTGGGCGCGTCGAATAATATTTTTAAAATCGTTTTGCGTGATAATAAGCGTATTCACAGAATTCCAAAACTACAATGAAGAATTTAAAAACATATCAATATTTTAAGTAGGTACATTGATCATATTTTAAGTATAAAAATCAGAGGAATAAATTAATCTAGATCAAAAACATCTAGAAAAATCTTAAAGCACTTACTTTATAGTTTTGATAGGAAAAAGCGAAATATTATATACAATATTTCACCTTGTGATGGCGGTATAAGAAATTCCACTACATCTTATCCTCCCATGGATGTCGTAAGAGGCGACAGAGGAAAACGAACCAGGAGATAGGCAACAGCGTCGTTCATATAAAATAAAAAAATTAAAAATTACGATTGCTAAACCGCCTGTCAAGCGTGGCAACTTTGGTAAATATCCACCCTCCCCTATGCGACAGCCTTTGGGGCAGGCCTATGTTAGGCTGTAACGGTAACGGTAAGCGAAATATTACATAGAGTGACGACCTGGTAAGAAATACAGGAAATCCATGGATGCAGGTGACTTAGGAGCGTGCTTTGTGATATTCTTTAGAAAGGCTTTGTTCAGACTGATGCTTGCGTGGCTGTCATGGCGATGATTATGATGATGATGATGAAGTGGAATATACTCATTAAATGAAACACTACTAGTATGAAATAGCTCCGGAATAACACATAATTAACTTCAGGTGTTTTTTACCTATATCAGGCAATCTATGGGGAGGCCTATGTCCCAGCAGTGACCTTTGATAAACTGTAATGAATAAATGAAGATATTTTTTTACCCATTTATTCCTGTAAGGCGTTGTTTATGTTTCTAGCGTTCCAATTGACTCAATGATCAGTGTGCTAACTGGCCTGGGTTTCAATACTAAAGAAATAATAGCAAAGCCCGATCTTATAGTAAAACTTACAACGAATACGAATACGGAGATGGGTAGGTGAGAACGAGTGACCTATATTTATCACAAATATGTTTTATTTACGTTCAATGGTGTCCTAGTATTCGTGTTGATACTAACTTTATTATGATTTACTTTTTGCATAATAAAATGTACTCTGTGGGCGATAGGGCTGATACTTGATGGTAGGGTTCTTTTTGTGTTGAGGAGTCCAGCTGGGTAGCTACACTCTCTTGCCTATTTCTATCGCCAAGCAGCAGTTCACTCACATTAATGTTCCGGTATGAATCCTCAGAAATTTAATTTAATTACAGTATATAAGGCATAGCATTTTAGTTTGCAGGGGCAACAAAGCATCTTAGTATTTTCTAACTTTTGAAGTTGGTTGCAGGTGTCCACGCATTATCCTTACCAGTTACCATCAGGTGGACTGTTAGCAAAATTACGATGAATCTTTGGTGACTTGAGTGCGCGCTCGCCTAGGTTTCTAATAAAAACGGAATGTTTGTTTGTTTGTTCGTCTTCTCCGATCCCTTATACCATTCTTAACTGCCTCGTTGGTCTACCTCGCGGTTACTGATCATGGTTAGAATCCCGGGTCGGGCCGAAATTAGTTATTGGGTTTTTCTGTGCAGAAACTCTCAGAAGCAGCCCGGAGGCGGGAAGGTGGCGGTGTTTCACCCCCGTGCCTCGGAAAATATTAAAAGCCGTCCTACGCCTGATCTCTGTCAGGTCGTATAGTCCCATCGGAGTATGAGAGTGAGGGAATAGAGAATGCACCTATGTTTACACATACAATCGGGCACTGTAATCCTGTCCTGTGCAGATGACTAGTCTCCATTGAGACTGGACGCCGTGACCGAAATTCGGTCTGGAGGCTATTGCCCACAAAATAAACTATAAGCTGCACAAATCATTATGCATTTCAATTAAAGTACGACTAAGTACCATAAAGACTAGGTTTATGCTTCTGTATTTATAAGTACACGTTGTTAATTCCATTCTTACAAGTATAAAACGAGCCTTTGGACTTTAAAATCTATACAAATAAATAAAATTGAAGTGTCTGTTTGTAATGTCAAAATCACAGCTTTTTACTAAATGCATAATATGAAAGTATATAAAGTATATCTTCATACTTATAACAAAAAAAAACAATTTTTTTACTTTTTGTCTAATCTTTTCCGGCTAATCTCCGCGACGGCTGGATAGATTTTGACGGGACTTTCACTGGCAGATAACTAATGTTATAAGGAGTACCTTAGGCTACTTAGACAAAAATATTAATATCCATGAAATCCAATCGTAATAAATTACACGCGGGCGAAGTCGCGGGGAACAGCTAGTTAAAATCTAAGACTAGGTTTGTGCTTCTGTTATTATAAGTAAATGTTGTTAATTCCATTCCAACACCTTGTCTAACGTAAAACGAGTTTTAGACTTTAAAATGAAAATTTGTTAGGTTTTTAATTCTATAAAAATTACCAAGTTTATTTAATAACATATATTTTGCATGAGAAATGAAATTGTTACTACAGATATATCAGACAAAATTAATGTACTTTTACACCTCTAATTAGTCTACGTGTTGAACGTCAATAAACAATTATTGTTCACCTTTCCTAATGTCCGTGTAATAATTTGGTACGCCCGACTGGACCTCGATCACTTAGGTGCACAAGTTAATATGAATAGATATAATATGTACATTCATGATTGCTTCCTTAGGATACTATAGGTTTTAAAAGTAAAAAAAAAACTTTCGTTAACCAACATACATTAATAGACTGCTTGATCTCTGCTAGACAGGCTTGTGACAAAAATCCTATTCGTAATCGTAAATCGATTGCAATGAAACTACTTCCCGCTTTAGCCTTAGTGTACTTTCCGGCAAACAAATTATAATATAATAATTAAAGATATAGTGTAACATAATTAAAAACAACAAGATACAGTCGAATCGAATACCTCCTCTTTTCTTAAAGACGGCTAAAAAATTACAACGAAGAAATAATTAATAGTTGTTTCTCGCTTTCAAATATGTAGTATCATTACATTACCTACTTCTGCCAGCTAATCGATATTATGTTGCTTGTATAATCACAAGAGACAAATAGTTTACCTATAAAGAGAATGAAGGCAATACAGTCACAAATACTTCGTTTGTCATTTAAGGCGCTTTTTATTTAGATCACAGCGTCTTGTTAACATTAAAAGAACAGTGATAATGTTTCTTGTTGCTTACTACGATTACAAGTAGTATCAATTTATATAAGTAAATAAACAAGACTTGCGGTATAGAGTTAATTATGGAAACCAAGGTTTAAGTGCCATTATATTAATTTATTACATAAAGGGAACATAAAATAATAAGTTATAACTTAACTTAAGATAGTGAATAAAATGTATTATTACAGAAAAGGCAATGAAATTTGGCTAAGTGCATGTTTATACACGTGTGAGAATAGAATATAAAAGAATATTTTATATAGATTATGAATAATTCTTTTCAAAAGATTTTTTTTTTTATTTGGGCAAAAAACCTCTGTCCGGGAAAGAACCAGCAAAAAGTATACAATTTACAACTTACACGAATCATAAAAGGGAACACAATTTTTTGGATGAAATGAGGTTTTACAATTAATTACAAAGCTCATTAGAAGAAACAGCTTGAAAGCGAACACTGGTTCCAGGGGCCGTTTTTAATAATGTATTCATATTTTCATACTATTATAACCTCCTTTGTAAATGTTTTGTCTAATAAAAAGTTTAAACTTGTTAATAAAAACCTTGTTTATTTTCTGTGGCTTTGTTTTAAAAGCGTATACATTGCCCCATGAATGAATTGACTAACCCTGGTGTGGAGTCGAGTAACTGGTATCACTAGCTTGTGTTTAGAGAATGTATATCACTTTTTATCAATAATATTAGAGTAATAAAATAAACCACAAGCACTGATCAGTGACACCGATCTATGACTATCCTAGCGAGGATACTAGATCATAGTCATATTATTATGGTGTTATCTTAGTACTTAATACGTCTGCAAAATTTCAGATTATTCAGACGACCGGAAGTATGGAAAAAGTTGACTGTAAAATTCCAATACATTCATACATACATACATACTAATATGGCATATATTAGTATGTATGTACATATACCTATACAGATCAAGCTAATAAAAGGTTGTTTAAAATAAAATCAATTTGTTTTTGTAAACAAACATTAAATTATCGTAAATATACTGAGAAGCCAAAGTAATTTATCTTTTCTTTAAATATTTCTCTGAGAGACTTTCGGTTTAAGGTAAAAAAATGTCTCTTATGGCTACAAAACAAAAAATATCAAAATAAGTCGCATTTCCCCATTGAAAAATCCCATAAGACATTATAATAATAATAATAAGCCTTTTATTTCCACATCAAAATATTTTACATTCCAAATGTTTGTTAGTTGTGTTAGTACATTTAACTTATTTGTCTAGTGTTAGTGTGGTTAGCTATTTTTCTGGAATGTGGATACCTCTTGGGTAAAGGGCTCCTCCTTCTCCTTCCATAATTCTCTGTCTTTGCCTAGGGCCATCCAGTCGTGCCCTGCTTTTGATGGTCTGCCGACATTTCTTTTGCCGAACGGTCCTCTCCATCGTGTTGTTTTTATGGTCCATCTAGCATCTGTGAACCTGGAGATATGGCCGGTCCATTGCCATTTTAGTTTTAAGGCTTGTGTTAAAGCATATTTTATTTTTCTTCTTTCTCTGATTATTTCTGATCTTATTTTGTGTATTTTCCGCATTTTTAATATACTTCCCTCTATTGCCCTCTGTGTTGTTCTTATTTTTTTTTTGTTTCATTTTCTGTGTGTAAATCCACGTCTGACAATCATACAGTAAGCAAGGCAGGAGACGGATTTCAATTACAATTTTTTTCATATTTAATGTATAATGTCCTTTTAATATTTCCTTTAGTGACCAAAATTTGTTCCAAGTTATTTTACATCTCCTTTCTATTTCTTCTTCATTACTAGATGATCTGAATGATACCTGTTTCCCTAGGTATATGTATTTGTCCACATATTCTATGTGTCTACCTTTTATACTAATAGGGATTCTTTGGCTATTGGTCATTATCTTTGTTTTGGAGGTATTCATCTCTAGTCCTACTCTAGTACTTTCTCGATCAAGTGAGTTTATCATGGCTTCTAGGTCTTTAGATGTTTCAGCAAAAATAAGACATTATGCCATGGAAATAACTGAAATAAAATAATCTGGAGTCTCGACACCAGTGAGACTTTGTTCGAATCTTTTATGCAGCATATGCCGCAGAGCTAAGCCTGATGCTTGCTAGTCTGGATATATGGTGATCCCAATTAAGTTTCGCATCGAAAATTACTTATATGATTTAATTAAGTAGATTCAAGGAATTTGTACATAATAATTAAACAAATTTTAATATTTATTTATGTGTCTCATTCACAATTCAAATCAACGCTAACTGAGCTGTAAAGTGTAATTGCGATCTAATAGACCACAATTATAATAAAAGACCTTTGATAGTAAATTACATACTTTTTCATAATATGCAAGTGACAAGAGAATTAACAGTACACCTGATAGTCAGTGGCTACTACAGCCCATGGATACGTACCACCAACGTTAAGCAAAAAAGACTTTAGATGCGTTTTTACCACGGAAGAGTAAGATTACTTCTCAGTCCATAATTAAGCTGGTTCTCTTTACCTTTCAGATCGGAATACAGCAGTGCACTTACTGCTGCTTACCAGAAAAAAGGGTAAAAAAAAATAACAATGCTGCTGTGCTATGAGAATGTTCGTATGGTGAGTGTAGAGAATCTGAGACTTTTTCTGGAAACTGGAGTGACAACCCATCTACATTTTGATTTTTTTGAAACGAAATGAAACCGAACCATTTTGAAAAGATTGATCACGGGTAATGAAAAGTGGATTACCTACGACAAGAACGTGCGAAAAAGATCATGGTCAAAGGGTAGTCAAGCTCCACAGACTGTAGCGGAACTCGGATTAACACGCAATAAGGTGTTGCTGTGTAAGGTGGGATTGGAATGGCATCGTTTATTATGAGCTTTTACCGCCGGGCAAAACCATCGATTCGGATCTCTACTGCCAACAACTAATGAGACTCAAGCAAGAAATTAAGAAAAAAACGCCCGGAATTGATAGATGTACATTGGTGTTTTATAAGCCACAGCATTCACTTGGTAGACTATGTATTCGTTTTTCACCCTTATTGTGTTCAAAAACTTGGCTTGCAAAAGCAATATGAAGTCTTCAAGGGGACAAAGTCAATTTAGACTTTAAACAAGCTCTTATGAACTTCGAAATCTACACCGGTTTGAAAACAAGAGTTCTCAGAGAAAAACCGGCAAGGAACTATGTGGTGTTTTAATTTTTTTAATGCCATTTTACAATTTCTTACACAAATGTCATATATATAATATGTAACAGATACATCAACAGTAGTAACAGATATACTAAGAGATGTACAGCCGACTTTTACATTATAGTTAATGTATATGATAGAAGTAAATTTTAATACATAAATTAGCAAGTTTTTTGATAATTAACGATCAAACATTTAACTAAAACTAACCCCCTAACTGAAGTATCGTGTAATTAAATGGAATATAAAAAAACAATAATTCACGCTCTAAAAATTTTCAACACGCAGCAGTGAAGGAAAACATCGTGAGGAAACTTGCATACCTGCGAAATAAAATATGTTTCGAGGATATTTCAAGACCACATATCCAGTGAAGCTGCAAGTCAGTCTCATCGCTACAGCTTTAACTTCTCAAAAATTACGCCTGCACAAGTAGGATGTTAATATTGCGTTTATTTATTGTTTTATTCTGATAACTTTTACAAGAAAACAAATTGTAAAAAAATTACATTTATAAAAAATTCGTTAATAATTGTCAGTAATAAAAACAAAACATTCTCCGTCGGTTAAAAAAATACCAGCCAACATAGCCCAATGGATTAGTAAGCCGATGTGGCAATGGGCCAGCCATATAACTCGAAGAACCGACAATCGATGGGGAAGAAATGTTCTCGAGTGGCAGCCTCATACCGGTAAGCGAAGTATAGGGCCATCTAATGGGGGGAGTAGATGGAGTGACGACCTGGTAAGACATGTAGAAAGTCGATGGATGCAGGGGGCTCAGGACCGTGCTTTCTGGCATTTCTTGGGGGAGGCCTATGTTCAGTAGTGGACTTGTGAAGGCCTACAATGATGATGAGGATGAAGTCAGTTCGCGGTTTGACCGCTATAACGACTAAAAATAGGCCCAATTAGGACGATGGTAGCTGGTAGCTGGACTTATTTACCAAGCAGACTTATAGAGAATGGTATACAAAAAATATTAAAAAACTTTTCAATTTTGAAAACAATACAATCTACAAAATCAAATTATTCACATGCCAAGTCCGTAGAAAAATAGTCATAGTTCACTATCCATCTATTAGTTTCCCACAGTGAAACCCTAAGATATACATGACCATAACGAATCTTCCCGTAAACCCACAGAATACCAGCGTAAAATAGCAGCTTAACACTGCTGTGTTTCGTATGGTGAGTGTAGAAAACCGGAGACCCTTTTTACTGGAAAAGAGGCATTCCATCTTAGTCCTCACGGGTGATAACGCATCTGCATTTTGATTCTTTATAGAAGATAGATGTAGTTGTCTATGGGTCACAGCAACCACTTACCATCAGGTGGACTGTGTGCTCGTTTGTCACCCTATCCTATAAAAAAAAACCATCACTGTCCTAAACTATTCTGAGGGATGCCCGCGTAATCCAAGAGCACCACGAATGAAACTGTATGAGGCTGTTTGAATGTATGGATAGGTACTGTCAATGAGGCCTACAATAACTACCAACTAAAAATAAGCGAAAGTGGCATGTCAGGATCGGAATAACGAAATTTTTCTAATCCAAGTGCATTTTATAAGTTAGTCGACTGTTACCCCAATGCGTGTTCGCGGACTTTACAAGACAATTAATTATATATCAAGAAAAAATATTCCGAATATTTTTTTCTTGTTTCTCAGACATACAAGTTTCCTCGAGATGTTTTCTTTTACCACCGAGCACGTACTATAATTAGTAATTCAAATTGTAATTAACAATTTCATTGGTGCCGGCGGGAATTGAACCAGGGTTGTTCGCGTACTGAAAAACTTACAGCGAGCGCTCAGTTACCACTGAGGTAGTATGGTATTAATTAATAAAATAAAGATGACACATTTGTCAGAATGCCCCAATCAGAATATTTAAAGGAGGTTGGTATTCTTCTTCTTTTTCACATCCCGCACGAGTCCAAAACTGGACATGGGCCCCTTCCGTCTGGATATTTTGCCATAATCGCCACGCTTGGTAGGATTGGCAATCGTAGTACCAAACGTCTCGCCCATTTGACGTTTCTTACTGTCACCGTTCCAGATATCTTACGTCTGGCGTAAACGAGATGGTTATACCTACCGCTGTCCTTTACAGGCACCCATGAGTCGAAATTAGGTAATAAATTCTGTTATGCCGCCACCGCACGTTACTTACAAATATATGTATATATATTAAGTCTATGGCACATCGAACACATACATAAATTGACGATACGTCTGTTTGGAATGCTTCTAAATAGAATATTTCTAATGGAAGTACTCCAGATTAAAGGCACATTGACTATACTTCCATTTGGACTACGCGCCGTCACTTCGAACGCTGCATGCTGTTCAATCACACGTACGGAATAAATAATACAATGGATTTTTAATGGTGGCAACAGCAGTGTGTATTTGGATTTAAAAAAAACAGAAAAACGTAAGAGAAAGGGTGGTTGGAAAGTTTAAAACAAACGACGCCAACAAAGCATGCATTGCATTTCTCTTGTCCCTGTCGTAATAATAAGGATGTTTCACTTGCTATAAACATGGATGCAATTTATATTTTTCAATTACTTTAATACAAAGTCACGTGTAGACGTAGACATAATAACATATAATTCAATCCGGAGAATTTTGTTTAAGCGTTTCATAAACTCAGCCACAGAGCTCCTATGATCCAGCACATGCACGGCCGTCAATACCAGAGCACAAACTGAGACAAAAATCACAAAAAATAGACGTGGTTTTGCCCATTCACAGACAATTCGGACGGTTTCCAAATGGCGTGGAGCACGTTTTGACATTGACGGACGGCCGCGGATGACGTCCATTTGGACTGGACTCATGGATTTCAATCCGTTTGGTAATCCAAATCTGGACGACGTTCATTCAAATGGCATACGTTTTTCACATTCACGAAACAATTCTGGAAGACGTCCACCCATTTGGATTGATGGACATATCGTCAATGGGCACCTTAACGATACGTACCACATTAAAATCCGTCCATCATCATTATCATCATTACAGCCCTTCACAAGTCCACTGCTAAACATACGCCTCCCCCAATGAATGCCACAAAGCACGGTCCTGAGCTACCTGCATCCATCGATTTCCTGCACGTCTTACCAGGTCGTCACTCCATTTAGTGGGGGGCCGGCCCCACGCTTCGCCTACCGGTACGAGGCTGCCACTCGAGAACCTTTCTTCGCCATCGGTTATCGGTTCTTCGAGCTATATGGCCGGCCCATTGCCACTTCAGCTTACTAATCCGTTGGGCTATGTCGGTTACTCTGGTTCTACTGCGAATATCCTCATTTCTAAGCTAGCATAGCCCTCTCCATGGCTCGCTGAGCGACCTTGAGCTTCCTCATACTGAAGAAATCAGTCAAGCCGTAAAACAAATCACAAAGGAACAGACAAACAGACACATACATACATTACCCTAAATACATAACCTAAGGGCATTAATATTGTACAATAGAGACAATGACACGCTCGCGTTAAACTTCTGCGTCAATATCCATGAGATCCATTTTTAATGTCACAGAGTAAGTAATGACTGATTTTTTTATTATATGCGAACTAAAAAGCTTCCTGCTCCACATAGCCGATCAACAGCTTTGTAAACCATCGGAATGACAATATAGAAGTAAATGGCTATAGAGCTGTCACTTGCAATAACATTATTAATTAAAAAGAATTCGCTTTGAACGTATTACAACTTTTGCAACGGAAATATTAAAGAATAAATTAAAAAGAATGGTTAGAAAAGACGGTCACTACACAATATGGACACGGTTAAAAAACTTAAATTATAATTACTTCTAGGTCAGCAAAGGTAAAATAATACAACGTTTGAGTAAACTATGCCCAAATACTCAAACGCTACTCAATTTTAAGACACCGTTAAGTCTCGTGTTGTCACTATCACTTTAAGTCAAAGTGACTGTGACACCACGAGACTTAACGAGATGATAAAATTGAGTAGCGTTTGTGTATTTGGCCATATTTAAAATGTAAGGCACGGCCCTCCTCTTAATTCTAAGGTTTTTTGGGCGGAAGACTTCACCGCGCTGTCCTAATGAGTATTAGCGAACTTAATATGACCTTGTAATTGTAGGTTTCCTTGATAAGTTTACCTTCACCGCTAAGCACCTGGTAAAACAGAACTTCAAATTGCAACTAACAATTTCATTCTCTCGAACTCGGTTCGCTAAGGACGAGCGCTTATCCGATGAAATACCACAGTTTAGTTAGATAAGCTTGAATGAGAATAAATGCAATTTTATCAATAGGAAAATACTGTGTATTAAAAATAATTTACACTAGTAATAACATATGCATGGCAGAGTATGAAATTTAACCATTTATTTGTAAGAACTGTTTACTATAAGCAACATTAAACATTTTATGTAAAAACGAACATTATAGAAGGAGAAAAAGCAATTCATAGAACCATTATTAACCTTTTGATTTCGATAGTAAGTGAGGACATGTGTCATGCACATCCACCAACACGCACCGTAGCACTTCATGACAGAAATGAGGCTGCGTATGCCCAGAAAGTATGTTAGATGTAGCCTTTACTTTTAATTCAATTTCATAAACAATTCAAAATAATGTATACGTCTATTATTTATACATAAAAATCATCCAGTAGGATTACAATTACATTACAATATCATTTATTGTAAAAATATAAAAGGAAAACAGAAGGCGGTCTTTTTGTAACAGCAATTTCTTTCAGACAACACAAATAAGTAATTAAAAAAGGAGGAAAAATAATAGTGAGTAAGGTGCACTATAATAATAAACGATAACAACTTAATGAACAACATACAGCATACCTACAGCAGAACATATTAATTGTAATCAATTTGTATGATAATTTAAGATTTTAGTTTTAGATAATTTATTGTAGTTTTTTTTTGTTTATATTTCGTAATTTTTGAGAAGGCACATGTGCAATATTTATGAATCTTTATAATCAATATAAAATATAAAGAAATAAGATCCAATAAATTTTCTAGAAAATTTGAACAATCGAAGATCTTCTTAACCAACATCAGTTGGCGACAACTAAATTTACTTTAAGAATTAAACGTATACTCTTACGCAGTAATGAGAAATCTACCAACGGGAAAATTTAATAAAACAGATATATAATATATTGAATTGAATATAACGTTACGAGAAACCAAAATAACATTTAACACTAGCCATGGTTTAGACGATAATCTCAATGAACGAAAATTGTTTTAAGACAAACTTTTACTGTAAAACGCTGCAATAACTTGAGTGATGACGCTAGCGATGCTCAGCTTCCAGTAAATGCAACTCATAAGTCACAAGAGACAACTTACCCCAAACCAAGAAGAGCCTTGAAAATTTTTATATGTTACATACCAAACTGGACAAACACGGCCGCCTCTACCCTTTACAATGTCTCGTTCAAAGTCAAGTACTGTATGGTATCAATGATTACCGAGCACTTTCAATATAAACTTCATGTTGCCTACGGCCGTATAAAAGACCCAGCGCGCCTCTGGACAGCATTCAGTAGCTATCGAGCAGTCTGACAAGAAGTGCAAGATGAGATTTCTGGTACGAACACATTTGAGTTTATCCTGTTAACAAATAGTGATAAGAGGAACGAGGTCTTCCAAATTTGAAATTCCCGCGCTTTCGAATATAGATCAAAAATATTTTTTTAAGAATTCTCCTTGTAATCCAGGATATTGGTATTGATCTGGTTCCATTATCACTATTGATGTAAAGCAACCTTGTCGCAGCGAACTCATCACAGTAATATTCGCAACTCAACTCGTCAACATTTCCTGCGACCAGATTGCTTGTCTTTTGAATAATATTTAACGGTTTTTTAAATAATTTTAAACAGCTGTTTCTTTACTATAATACTTGACTACTTATCCCTATTTCTCATACGGACTGTTGAATTTGATACATTCCTGGGCTTCATATGTATAATATTGCTATGGCAATATAAATACTTCAAAGTATCATGTTAAATTTTGATACGTTTCTTCTGCTCTATTTGGTAGATGGCGATCGAATTCGTTTACACTTGCTGTATATTAATTTTATCCTGTGGGGTAACGCCAATTGATAACTATGGGTTAAATAAAAAATATAACTCCTGACGAGTACTTTTAAAGCAAGTATTTTGATACCTAAAAAATTCTATAGTACTGTTAATTTTATTTGAATATCAAATACTCAAATACATATTTCAGAAGAGTGTTTATATTGCTTATATATGTAAATTGTAATCTGATAAAATATTCAAACTGCTTTCTTATAACATTCTAAATACTTCAAACAAAAACAAACGAACTATGCATTAACATCATACATTTAGGACTACGTGAAATATAAATGTGTAAACGTGCTTAGAAAAGCAAACCTCTATATTTACAAAAGAACAAGTCTTAAAATAATTTGCTATAATTTCACACAGACTCTCTTTGGACGTACGCAAGAAAATACTGGTTTTTCATAACCTGCTTATTCACACGTGTCACAACAAACGACCAAATTTAAAGATCTCTTATAGTACAGGCAACAAGGATAGTTCGTGGAGCACTTCATTCAAAAAAGGTTTTTATTACCTCGCAATAACTGTTATAATATACACATTAGTAAGTTACAAACAAAGATCGCAAACCACAAGTCTGCTATTTACGGTCAACGACGTGTTCTGCGTGCGAAAGCAACGCTTCCTTCGGTCAAGGGCGCAATTTACAACTCGACTGAGTATGAGAATTAAAATGCAGACTGGACGATCGAAATAAAATGTTCTATAAATTCAATTAAAAAAAAAACAAACTTACTTCACAAAACAGCTTATTACATTTTGTTAGACCGAGATATAAAAGGAACTTGCAGATCAATAATAGTACAGATATTTCTATGTCAAGACCAGTATTTCAAACAAGGCTTATAGTCAAGTAATCAAATTAATAGCAATCTAAAATAACAAGAACGTTGAACGTTTAAGGACAAGGTGTGGTCTGAATAATTTTCGTTTGCACTAGCCTTAATTACTGAACGCCTTGGTATTGATTGAAAACAAACGACAATATGTCACGTAATATATTAATATCAAAAATATCACAAAACAGACACATCTACATTCAAAATTAATTTGAAACGAACCGTCTGCGTCTTTCAAATTATTCTTTGAAGATTATGACGCATAATTGCAATAAACGCGGTTAATTCTTAAATTTAAATAATCCTGCTATGATCTGGATTTATTTTCCCCATAACTAGATTACACACAAACGATTATGGCAAGTGATTCAGAAATTCGCGTACTTACAAATTTAAACATATCTACTTGTTACTGTAAATATAGTTAATAACTTTTCTCAGAAGTTGAAATTTTAGCAATATCAAGTTTACCAAGGTTTAAAAATTACGATAACAAGAGTTTTACGCCAATTACGGGCAATAACATTAGCGAAACGAAAATATGATGTGTTACTTAATTTCATAACGCCGCTGTTGGCTAGTTAATACATCCATCATTTATTATTGATGCTGATTGAATTTTAAGGCGCTGTTTTGACCGTGCTCAAATTATTAAAATGGTAAAATAACTGATAGAACATTTTTAAGAATAGAAAAAAATTAAATGATACCCCGATAGTATTGAGAGATTCTGATAATTTCTTTCTTCTAAGTTATATATGAAATAGTTTTAGAATTCAATGAAGCCATAAAAAATGTTACACACACAATTACACTGATTTATTAAAACATTTTATATACAAGTATTTAAAACTTGCCTGTTATTGTATGTCTATCAATCTAAAATTTATTCTAACCTAAATATTTGCTATTCACAGATAAATACTTCAATGTTTATATGTAGTAATGGAGGTCAAAAGCAGCCTTGCTACGTATGTATTATGCAAGAAAATAATATTCTATTGTTGTACCAAATACGCGTGCGCTAATGTTTTTTTTAAACAAAGGAAGCTAGCACAACGTTATAAATATCAAATACTTATATGAATAAATTAACACGTCATGTTTTAATAAAAGCCTACAATCCATTCGTCCAATTATCAAAATGGTTTATTTTTACGAAATGATATACGTTTTCCTTTTTCACTCTTATATTATATCAGTTCGGATTCAGCGTAAAGCCGTGACTTACATAAACTTTCACGCCTGTCACCGGGAGGAGTAGGCAGAGACTACTGTATGACTGACACACCTCTCATGCTGCTTTTACATCCATAAACATATGCATACAAGCTCGTCGGTTAAGGGTACTCTTAAGGGGGACTAGTCTGTCGCCCCTTTGCTCGATGGATCGGTCACGGTTACTAACAGTACACTTAATTTCCAGATCACTTTCGCCGCCGTCCTCGGCTACGCCTCCGCTTCGGTCATCGCACCCCTAGTCTACGGCGCCAACGCCGGTGACGTCCAGGCCGCGGCCATCGACGCCAACGTCGCCGCCCAGGACCACGCCCGCGCCATCGGCGAGAGCCAAGCGCGCGCCGCCGAGGCCGCGCTGCAGCACAACACCGAGGCAGTCCGTCAAGTGGCAGAGACGAACCGGGACCTTCACGAGAACGCTTACTGGAACAATCTGGCCGCGTCGCAAAACTATGTCGCAGCCGCCCAGTCCCAGGCTGCAGCCCTGAACGGAGCCGCCGAGGCCTACCGCGCCGCCCACCTCGCCGGTCCCGCCTACGCCCCTCTGGCCTACGCCGGCCTCGGCCACAACGCTTACGCCTACGGACCCTACGGTCTCGGCCTTCACGCCTGGTAAATTGTCACCTTACCGCCGATCGTTAATAACGACTTTTGACTATTTTTAACGTCGTTATTAACTTTACGGCTTCGTTGGAATTTAACGGATCGATTTCTCCTGACAACATTTACTTGTTCTACAACATGCCAATGTTGCCAGGCAATCGGCGCGTCCCTATCACCTCACCGCTCAGCCTCATAAGGAAACCGATTGCTCAACGGAAACAACACAAAGGTCTCAATAAAGTAACTCTCTTTGTAAATACAAAATATTTCATGCCATCACTGCCAAAGTGTAAATAAAAAAAATTATATAACTTATTTTTTTCTTTTATTACCAGTCCTTATCAAAAATGGTGTGTCAACCATGACTACTACCTACACTGCTTAACGAATAAAGCAGTTAGAAAATAAAATTCGTAAGTACCTATTGGTGTTATATCTATCTAATATTAAGTCTTATTAGGAAAGGAAGTATTAGGACAAGTACATAAATTGAAAGATACGTTTCATATCAAAATTCTTCAAGGCGTACAAGAAATCCCAACGGAACAGAAAAACAGGTACATACACACATTTACGCTAAATACATAATCTAAGGGCATTAATATTAGGTCCTTACATATGAAATTGGTGTTTTGTCGAATTGGCCACTTTGATCTCAAATATCTGGCGTTTGGTTAGAAATTCCAAATTAAAATTTTATCAAATTTAGGCTTGTGTATTTATGTTTCGAATTTAGTGATTTATTTGTTTTAGCGACATTTGATTTTTCTTTGACATCGTTCTGTTCACAACACATGGCAAACTTAAAATAATGCGTTATTTACGAATATGAGTTCCACCGTGATACCAGCGCTGCAGAAACAGCTCGAAAGATTAATGATGTGTATGGGGAACCTACTGTAAAAGAAAACACGGTCCTTTTTTGGTCCCGATGTTTTCGTTCTGGAAATTTTGACCTACAGAACAAACCCCGTGGACGAACGGAGACCTTAATAGACAATGAAGAATTAAAAGTGATCGTGGAAGCGGATCCATCGCAAACCACGTCAAAGTTAGTGGCAGGTTTCGGTGTGAGTGTTAAAAGAATCTTAATTCACTTGGAACAAATTGGAATAGTGTAAAAGCTCGAAAAACGGGTACCGCATAAATTGAGTGAAGCATGCCAACGCGCGTCGAGTGCTGCGTTACATTACTCAGCTGACACAATAACTAGGGGATTTTGAATCGTATCGTTACTTGTGATGGAAAATGGATCCTGTACGATAATCGGAAACGTTCATCACAATGGTTGAAGCCAGAAGAACCGGCCAAATCCTGCCCCAAGCGATAGTTGATTCAGAGGTACTGGAGTGTCTGGTGGACCAGTGCTGGTATCATCCACTACAGCTTCCTAAGATCTGGCCAGACGCTTACGGTAGATTTGTATTGTCAACAATTGCAAACCATGATGGAAAAGCAAGCCGTTAAACAACCTAGCCTGGTCGATAACTCTAGCCCACTGTTGCTTCAGGACAACGCTAGACCACACACTGCACAACAGACGGTCGCTAAATTAGAGCAGCTGCGATTGGAATGTTTCCGACACCCACAATAGTCCCCGGACCTTACTCCAACAGATTACCACTTTTCCGGAATTTGGACAATTTCTTGCAAGGAAAAAATTCAATTCCGATATCAAAACCATCTTAATTTTTTTATTGATTCTCGCTCCACATTTTTTTAGCAAAGGAATCAATGAAGTACCTATAAAATGGCGAAAGTGTATAGATAACAATGGTACAAACTTTGATTGATTAAGGGTGGATACGACCAAATACCATATTATACCAGAGTAACTAACCCTCGAATAATTTTACTCTCTGGTCTTACTCTCAGGTAACTTCGTTTGCGTTTTTCCATCACAAACGTAGAGTAGCTAATACTGATGAAAAAATAACGAATGAACATGTAAGCCAACTAAAATTGAAATACAATTGTTTATAAAGCACAACGCAAGATTTTCTGTTCACATAATTTGCTAGATTATAATAGTGTCAACAGTCAATGAACATTGATATATTCATTAGAGTTGTCAATTTTGAGTAGTTATCTTAAAGCTAGCGATCCGCCCCGGCTTTGCAATTGTGAATCTAAATCATCCAGGGACCCACTCAAACACACAAAAAATTTCATCAGAATCGGTCGAGCCAGTTTCGAGTTTTAGCGAGATTAACGACAGCTTGATTTGATTTTTATTTATAGAGATTAACACATCATGTTTTAATAAGTGAATCTGTGACTAAACTGTGAATCCATTATTTAAGCCATTATTTATTGAATGAACATGTAAGCCAACTAAAATTGAAATACAAATGTTTATCAAGCGCAACGCAATATTTTATGTCCACACAATTTGCCAGATTATAATACTCGTAGTGTCAACTTTCAATGAACATTGAAATTTCAGAGTAATTACTAGCATAGAGAGCATCCTAAAATAAGAACAAAATTCGTACATGAACTCTTTATACATATTATGACGTTTTACGTGGTACAAAATAAGATAGCTATATTATCTCACCTTCTTTCTTTTATATATAATAGTTGTTGCCGTTTTTCCATAAAATTAAGGATTTTGATTAATCCAGTTCGTAGTTTTTATTTATATCAACGAACGTTAATAGAAGCTTCATCTGACATGTTACAACAAAACGTAGTCGAATAATGTGGAATTTCGCACTATCGTGGTATAATTTAAAATATATCGTGAAAAGGTCTTTATGAAGTCTACTTCTATAGGGGAAGCTTATGTTCAGCAGTTGACCTTTAATAGGCTGTAACGGTAACGGAAATCTACTTAAATTCAGCCGGTATGTTTCTACAAACTACCCTTTTAAATATTAATTATTTGTGTATGTCTAATCGACACTGGGTTCGATTCACGGAACGTAAAAAGGGAGCATTGCTACGATAGTATAATAACCGCGGCACTAAAGCGGTCTGCCTCCACTTTTCTCGCTCCATCACAACTACCAATAAATCGGTTACGAACGTATTAACATTTTTCCTGTCTGCTCCCTCAAAATATTATCCATCATTTATTCATTAAAGTCCATCTATCAAAAGTCCACTGCTGAAAATAGATTTTCTCCATAGATTGCCTTATAGGGGAAAATACTTGCCATAGTTTAAAAACGAGAAGTTCTCTAACTCTTGAGTAATTAGTGATTTTATTTGTAGGATAAGACTTATACCAGTTTGGTCGAATCCGCCCTAAATATATAATTTAATCATTTTTTTCGTTTTGCTTTTTCATATAAAACGCCAATTTCATGTGTAAGGATCTTTTATATAGAATAAGTGTGTGATGGTAAGTGGATGCTGTGGCCCGTAGCCATCTACATCTATCCTCAATTAATAATCAAAATGCAGATGCGTTGTCACACCTGAGGACTAAGACGGAATGCCTCGTATTCAGTAAAAATGATCTCCGGTTCTCTACATTCACCATACGAAACACAGCAACATTGAGCTGCTATTTTAGCTGGTATTCTGTGAGAGCGTGGTCCTTCCCCGGCCGAGCCGACCCTTTCGCGCTATAACTATAATATATATATATCTATTTACATCGCTGACGACTTGTTGCGTCTTTTTACGATTGATACTTATTGCATCTTCTATTTCCGACAGAATTACAAATGTTTAGAGAGTGAATATTGTCAATTTATCTGTTAACAAATAACATAGTAGAAAAGGAATTTCATTTATATTCGACAGGACAATATTTAATTTTGAATAATTCTTGCTCATTTAAGACGTCCGTTCATGATTTTTATGTGGCACACTGTACGAGTATATACCGTATATGGTTTGTATGTTTTGCTCACTTCATGCGTCCGTTCATGACGGAAATGATGTGGCACTCTGTATATTCCGTATATGGTTAGTATGTTTTGCTCACTTCATGCGTCCGTTCATGATGGAAATGATGTGGCACTCTGTATATTCCGTATACAGTTCGTATGTTTTGCTCACTTCATGCGTCCGTTCATGATGGAAATGATGTGGCACTCTGTATATTCCGTATACAGTTCGTATGTTTTGCTCACTTCATGCGTCCGTTCATGATGGAAATGATGTGGCACTCTGTATATTCCGTATATGGTTAGTATGTTTTGCTCACTTCATGCGTCCGTTCATGATGGAAATGATGTGGCACTCTGTATATTCCGTATATAGTTCGTATGTTTTTCTCACTCCATGCGTCGTTATATGGGGCTGAGGCAATAAGGAGAGTGCTCTGAAACTGAGGAGATACGACAAACGGGTTCTTTTTAACGGTAAACGCGCAAACTTGTGTCTTCTGGGGATTGAACTGGACTACATAAATGTAGTCGGACTTTGTTCAACAAAGTCTCAACTTCAGACACAAATTATTTCCGGTACTTGGCGACGTTGAGAAATATTGGCACAACCGGGGTATAATGCATCATAAGTGCCGTCGTCCGCATAGCAATGAATGTTACCGGTTTGCAACATATCATTGATATGCAGAGTAACGGCGTTGGTGATAGCATGCCGCTTTGTGGAACACCAGCGTTAATACGCTTGTAATCGGAGCATGCACCTACTACGACCTTGATGCTCCGATCTACAAGAAAGCTGGTGATTCAATTACACAATTTCTCGGGAAGCCCATAGGAAGGGAGCTTCTAAAGAAGCGCTGTGTGCCAAACCCGATCGAAGGCCTTCGCAATGTCCAAACTAACGATCAATGCCTCCCCCTTGGACTCTACTGCCTCCGCCCATCTATGAGTCAGGTAGACCAGAAGACCACCAGTTGAAGCCTCAAGGTACCTCATGAGCTGGCAGTTTATAATGGATTCCATCATTTTGGAGAACAAGGAGAGGATGGCGATAGGCCTGTAGTTAGAAGGGTCTGTGCGGTCGCGATTTTTAGGGATCAGGTGGACCAAAGCTATCTCCCATGAATTTAGGACTAAGCCTAGGGAGTAGGAGTAACGGAAAAGACGCGTTAAAACCGGTTCCAACTCTGGAGCACACGTATTCAGCACAATAAGAGTGACTCCATAAGGCCGACTCGACTTGTCAAGGTCCAGGGAGATGCTTTGCGCACCGAGCGCAGTGTAAACAGCACATCCTGCATGGAGCACTCACACTGCGGAATGGTCGGCGTCGTGTTCCTCCCGTCATCGAGGATGCAAAGAGAGAACTTAGCATGATTGGCATGGGCCAGTGAGTCGTCCCTGTGCAGAGATGGTAGAGATGGCTGACAGAAGTTCCCTTGGACAGCCTTGGCGAGAAACTAGAATGCGCGTGTTCCCGAAGGAAGTCGTACTAGCTTCCTGCAAATTCTGACAATGCGCTCTGACTTTGCCTTGCCAATGACACTTTTGAAGGACCTGGAGGCGGAATTATACTACTTTTTAAGAGCACTTGTGTTTGCATCCCGAGACGTTGATACGTCAGCCCAGGCCCGGTAGCACTCCTGCATAAGTAGCAAAATTGCATCATACCATAAGGTGCGATGCAACTTTACAGGAGTGACCAAGCCAAGGCCGAGTTCTGCCTCTGATATGCACCACAGACGATGGAATAAAAGGTTCCATTCCCTGAAGTACCACATCAACGACAGAATCAGCAACAACGTTGGGATCATCCGGCGAAAAGCAAACCAAGTAGGGTAGGATGCAAAAAAAGACCGCATCCTGTCCCAATCGGCCAACCTATAGTGCTAAACAAGGCGGCAACCCGCAGAACGCAACCGCGAGGTAGTGTGAGTGGCACCGTACACCGGATCAGACAATGGTCCAAAGAGCCAAGAGGGGCATCGACGGACACCTGTATCCGTCTGGGCGGATCTCCGTCACCAAAGGTGCTGGTACCCTCCTGGGGTAGTGTTTTATTTAACTCCGCTACCATGTTTCATACGTGGTAGAGCCATATTAATAGTATAGTTGTAGCGCAAATGGGTCGGCTCGACCGGGGAAGGATCACGCTCTCACAGAATACCAGCGTAAAATAGCAGCTTAATGCTACTGTGTTTCGTTTTGTGAGTGTTGAGAACCGGATACTATTTTTACTGGAAAAGAGGCATTCCATCTTAGTCCTCGCGGCTGACAACGCATCTGCATTATATTCGCAAACGAGGATAGATGTAGATGTCTAAGGGGCCACACAAACCACTTACCATCAGGTAGACTATGTGCTCGTTTGTCACCCTTATCCTATAAAAAAAAGTTAAGTAGGGTGGATGGAATTGGGCCTCCTTCCACTTGTACTTAACAGGTGAAACGCAGAAGTAAGCTCACTGGTAGTCTATGAGGTCGTGTACCACCCCGGTTCGAGTCTCTCTGCTCCCAATTTGCGACCTCGGGCCTGCCTTGGTTACATAGAAGCTATTTTTCTATTTTATCAAGATTTCAGGTAGCTTGAATCTGAGGAGGAGCTTGAGGAGTTGCAAGATAAATGTTTTCTAATATTTTTGTTCTTCTAGGAACCTTCTCATGTGTGGCAACGCATTTAGAAAAAAATAAAAAAAGTAGTAATCAAATAAATGTTAAGAAAAAACAAGATGATCTCAAAATTGTCAATTCATTTTTACGATTATGCTGCGACCGCTCCAAACGGACCTCAAATGACCTACCAGGGACCATTACCTAGTAAACAAATATTCGCCACGTGCCCGAGCGCGAATTGTAAGAGCCTCCCGCACCCTTTCGTCTTTACTTCCCCGTACAGCCCATATCGTGAGCTCACTTTGCGGATGTAATTAAATCATCGATTTGAGTTGACAAAAACTTTATAAATCTCTACAATATACGGTAACAGGATACTCGAAGTAATAGATGGAGAAAAAAGTCGAATATATACTGTATATGTCGCTGAACTAAAATATTCGCCGAAATTCATTGCAATGATGAAATAACGTCCATGTTAATTTTTCGCACAGATGGTTTACCAATAATATGAAGTCTGTTGGCTGATTATCAGGGTGCGGGTGGGTCAATCTTGGGTCCGTATACTGGACGCAACAAGTCGGTCGGACGCAACATCATAGGTAATTTCACCCATGTAGGACTATAATACGTATATATATATATATATATATATATATATATATATATATATATATATATATATATATATTATAGTTCAGCCGGTATATTTCTACAAAGTACCCCTTTGAAATATTTTAATTATGTGTTTGTCTAATCGACACTGGGTTCGCTTCACGGAACGTAAAAAGAGAGCCAACCGCGGCACGACCGTGGTCTGCCTCCTCTTTTCTCGCTCCATCAAAACTACCAATAAATCGATTACGAACGTATTACGCATTACGCATTCACTCATTAAAGTCCATCTATCAAAAGTCCACTGCAGAACATAGGGTATTTTCCACAGATTGCCTATAGGGAGAATACTTGCCATAGTTTTAAAACGAGAAGTTCTCTAACTCTTGAGTAATAAGTGATTTTATTCGTAGGATAAGACTTATACACTTACACGTCACCTTCCAATTTTTAAAGAAATAATGTTTTTATATTATTTTATATAAAATTTGACTAATTTAATTAATAATATAGAAATAAATTATGACAATTGGATATTTAACATTAATATTTGAAATTATATAATTATTGACATAAGAATATTGATATTGACATTGAACTATAATAATAATCTTACTTGAGATAATAATACTTACTTATATATCTTATAGGCATTTTCCTGACACTGTTACTTAATTAATTAATTATCAAATCATTTGAATAATATTAATCATTTATATGTTGTTAAAATTCGATAAGTATTGTTGTATATGTTACTCAAACTTATCGGTTAATATTTGCACACCACTGAGGTAGAATATGTAGAACGAATTATACTCAAACACCATTGTACAACCATATTCTTGCAAATAAAGATTATTATTATTATTACAAGTTTGGTCGAATCCGCCCTAAATATATAATAATTTAATAATATTTTTTTGTTTTTCTTTTTTCATATAAAACGCCAATTTCATGTGTTTTTTAACTAAGATGGAATGCCTCGTAACCAGTAAAAAGTGCCTCCGGTTCTCTACACTCACCATACGAAACACAGCAGAACTGAGCTGCTATTTTACGCTGGTATTCTGTGAGAGCGTTGTCCTTACCCAGTCGAGCCGACCCATTCGCGCTACAACTATAATATAGCTGCAGCATGACTCTACCACGTATAAAACTTTACCTACCTATATTAGACCTAATGTTGTAAAATAGAGACAATAGACGCTTGCGTTAAACTTCTGCGTCAATATCCATGAGATTAATTTTTAATGTCACAGAGTAAGTAATGACTGATTCTTTTTAATATATGCGAACTAAAAAGCTTCCTGCTCCACATAGCCGATCAGCAGCTTTGTAAACCATCAGAATGACAATATAGAGGTAAATGGCTATAGAGCTGTCACTTGCAATAACCTTATTAAATAAAAAGAATTCGTTTTGAAAGTATTACAAATATTACAACAGAAATATTAAAGAATAAATTAATTAAAAAGAATGGTTAGAAAGGACGGTCACTACACAATATGGACACGGTTAAAAAAATTATATTATAATTATTTCTAGGTCAGAAAAGGTTTATTTGTTTTTGTGTGTTTAAAGTATTTAGAGTGAAGTAACAGCCTATGTAAGATATAAGTCTAAATGCTGGCCGGCCCTGCTCTCAATTCCGAGATGATTGTTTGGACGGAAAAGACTCCACCACAGTGTCTTAATGAGTATTGACGAACTTACTTAATATGATCAATAGGAAAATAATGTGTATTAGAAATATTTTTCTCTACTAATAACAAAGTCATGACAGATTATGAAATTCAACTATTTATGAAAGATATTGTAAAACTATTTAATATACGCAAACTTTAACATTTTCCATAAAAACAAATATAAAATACGGAGAAAATAAGCAATTTACAGAACATACCAAATGACCTTTTGATTTCAAAGCCCTTACTTACTTTTTTCGAAGTTACGAGTAGTTCAATACATTTCTTTATCCTACCGATGTTCACTTCGAAACGTACTTTTTTTGTTTACAAAAGCACTCGACAAACAACATAATGGAAGCATTTATGATACCAACATCATTTGTCCAATTTATCGTTAAAATTATGAAAAAAAAATTCTTAAGGATAATTTTTATATCTATTAGGACAAATGCAATAAGATCATCCTAATCATAATTTAAAATTTAAAATTTTGTACAACCGACATCAATATAAATTATTAAGGATAACTCAAAAACTACTGGTCAGACCTTGATCAAATTTATATGGGACCACATGAGAAGCACCAACTTTCAAATAAAAAAAGAATCATCGAAATCGGTTCAACCAAAAAAAAGTTATGAGGTAACACACATAAAAAAAACATACAGTCGAATTGAGTATCTCCTCCTTATTGAAGTCGGTAGAAAAACCGTATTTTTAAAGAGTTATGACTTGTTTGAAATTAAATTGCTATCGCCCTGCTACGCACGGGTGATTTCTGGATCTCAACAACAGCTCCACCTCTCGGGTCCAATTGTAAATCTAAATCATCCAAGGACCCACTCAAACATATACAAAAAATTTAATCAAAAGCAATCCAGTCGTTTTTGAGTTTTAGCGAGACTAACGGACAGTAATTGAATTTTATATGTAGAGATATACGTCTATTATCTATACATAAAAATCATTAAGTAGGATACAATACAATACAGTACAATCATAGACCAACACGAGAGACCGGCGGACCGGAGGGGAGTAGATATAGCGTTTTTCCCCGATACAGAACTGTCTGTCATTATTATTTGCGGAGAAAATCTGCGCACACAAAAGCAATCGTCTGTCACTACGAAACTCACACATTACAATTAAAACAACATACTAAAAATTTCACACATATAGATACATTATAACATTATCGCTCGGTTACCGCGACAACTCGGATACATACTCAGATCAGTCGCTCGACCGATTTACATATTGTATGAGGGCAAGAGACCTGTTGGTAAACAGTCGGGTAACAAATCCGAAAGAACACGACCGTTATTATTGTAATTTATAAGTTTATAAAGAAGTAAATAGCAATAATGTCACTAAAATTACTTATATATGAAAGGTTACGCCATCTTTTTGTAAATTTGACGTGGCAGATCTCTTTATGCAGCAAAAAAACTGAACAATGGGGCATTTCTATAGGACGTCGACTCAGCCCCGCAACTAGATTTAGTCTAATGAGCAGTGCGGCTGCTACTAGTTTTATTGTACGCATAGGATCGCGTGGACTTATACTTTGTCAGAGGTGATCGCCTGCGTATGGTTACTCTCCTCCGATCTCTTTATTATACAAATATTGAGGGAAAACAGAAGGCGGTCTCTTTGATATGTACAATTTCTTTTAGATATCATAGAAAATAATTAAATAAAAGGAAGAGAAAGGTTAGCGAATAGGGTGCACTATAATTAAACGGTAACAATTTAATACATTAAAAAAAGGAACCTATAGCATACATATAAGATACCTTACCTATAGCAGCACATATTAATTGCCTTTGAAATATATTTACAGAAGGACCATGTACAATCTTTACGATTCTTCATATTCAATCCAATAAATTTCCTATTAAAATTGAACAATCCAGGATAATCTTAACCGACATCAGTTGGCGACAACTAATTTTACTTTAACAAGAGTATACGTAATAATACCAAAATCTACGAACGGGTAAAATTAATAAATCAAATGTATAATATATTGAATTAAATATAACGTTACAAGATAACAAATTAACATTCAATATAAGCAATCAAAGCAAAGGAAATTTGTTTAAAGACAAACTTCTACTGTAAAACGCTGCAATAACTGGAGTGATGACGCTAGCGATGCTCAGCTTCCAGTGAATGCAACTCATAAGTCACAAGAGACAACTTACCCCAAACCAAGAAGAGCCTTGAAAATTTTTATATGTTACATACCAAACTGGACAAACACGGCCGCCTCTACCCTTTAAAATGTTTCGTCCAAAGTCAAGTACTATATGGCATCAATGATTACCGGGCACTTTCAATATTAAGTTTAAGTTGTCTACGGCCGTATAAAAGACCTAGCGCGCTTCTGGACAGCATTCAGTAGCTATCGAGCAGTCTGACAAGAAGTGCAAGATGAGATTTCTGGTACGAACACATTTAAGTTTATCCTGTTAACAAATCGTGATAAAAGGAACGCGGTCTTACAAATTTGAAATTCCCGCGCTTTCGAATATAATTCAAAAATATTTTTTCAAAGAATCCTCTTTGAAATCCTGGTATTGATCTTGTTCAATTATCACTATTGATGTAAAGCAACCTTGTCACAGTGAACTCTCACATTTCCTGAGACCAGATTGCTGGTCTTCTGAATAATATTTAACGGTTTTTTTTTATTGCTTAAAACAGCTGTTGCTTTACTATTATACTTTACTATTAATTTATTCCCATTCCTTATACGGACTGTTGAATTTGATAAATTTCTGGGATTCATATGCACAATATGCGCAATATAAATACTTTAAAGTATTATATTAAATTTTGACATATTTCTTCTGCTCTACTTGGTTAATGTCGATCGAATTCGTTTACACTTGCTGTATATTAATTTCATACTGCAGGGTTACGCCAATTAATAAGTATGTGTTTAATAAAAACGATATAGTTTAACTCCCGACGAGTACTTTTAAAGCAAGTATTTTGATAACTAATAATTCTATATTACTATTGATCTTATTTAAATATCAAATATGCAAATAAATATCTCAAGAGAGTGATTATATTGCTCAGGGTGGGTTCGACCAAATACCATTTATACCAGAGTAACTAATCTTCGAATAATTTCACTCTTCTCACTCTCAGATAACTTCGTTTGCATAATGCGTCACGGTTACTAACATTAGGTATTAATTTCCAGATCACTTTCGCCGCCGTTCTCGGCTTCGCCTCCGCTTCGGTCATCGCCCCCCTAGCCTACGGCGCCAACGCGGGTGACGTCCAGGCCGCGGTCATCGACGCCACCGTCGCCGCCCAGGACCAAGCCCGTGCCATCGGCGAGAATCAGGCGCGCGCCGCCGAGGCAGTCCGCCAAGTGGCAGAGACCAACCGGGACCTTCACGAGAACGCTTACTGGAACAATGTGGCCGCGTCACAAAACTATGTCGCAGCCGCCCAGTCCCAGGCTGCAGCCCTGAATGGAGCCGCCGAGGCCTACCGCGCCGCCCACCTCGCCGGCCCCGCCTACTCCCGTCTGGCCTACGCCGGCCTCGGCCTCAACGCTTACGGCTACGGACCCTACGGTCTTGGCCTCCACGCCTGGTAAACTGTCGCCTTACCGCCTAGCGTTAATAACGACTTTTGACGATGTTTAACGTCGTTATTAACTTTACGGCTGCGTTTGGAATTTAACGAATCGATTGCTCCTGACAACATTTACTTGTTCCACAACATGCCGATGTTGCCAGGCAATCGGCGCGTCCCTATCACCTCACCGCTCAACCTCATAAGGAAACCGATTGCTCAACGGAAACAACACAAAGGTCTCAATAAAGAACTGTCTTTGTGAATACAAAATATTTCATGCCATCACTGCCAAAGTGCAAATAAAAAAAATATGATACAACTAACTTTTTTCTTTTATTATCTGTCCTTATCAAAAATGGTGTGTCAACCATGACTACTACCAATACTGCTTAACGAATAAAGCAGTTACAAAGCAGCCCATATTCGTCCTAGTGCTGAACAGGCCTCCTCTTAAAACTGACTCTACTGACTGTGTTGGCTACATATAACTTCGACATATTTTAGTTTAACTGCCATGCTGGTTTATCTGAAGCACATGGTAAATATAAGCACTTGAAATTAAAATTGAGATTTACCATTTCAGTGGTTGCGGTTGTGGCGGGTATCGAACTAGGGCTGTTTGCGTGACTATTTGTCCCAGGTAAACATACTCGTCAACAACTTCGAGCTTAGTGCTCCCAACAACTACCGGCATAGGTGTGACATGGACGTTACACGTGACTTTTGTTTTTTCCATATTCATCTTAAGACCTATACGTTGGTAGACACTATTGAGGTCATTGAGCATAGTGCTTAGGTCCTCCAGCGATTCTGCCATAAGGACTATATCGTCGGCAAATCAAAGGTGAGTGATGTACTCGCCACTGATGTTAATACCGTATCCTTTCCAGTCCAGTACCTTGAAAACGTCTTCCAATGCAGCGGCGAAGAGTTTCGAAGATATTACGTCACCCTGTCTTACACCTCTCTGCAGTTCGATAGGTTTCGTACTCTGGTTCTGTACTCGGATAGTCATCGTAGCCCTACTGTACAAACACTTCAGCACTTCGATATACCGACAGTCAACTTGGCACCGCTGAAGGGACTGCAGCACCGCCCAAATTTCGACGGAATCAAAGGCTTTCTCATAGTCCACATACGCAAGACAAAGTGGCAGATTATACTCTTCGTTTCAAACTCAAAACTAGATTGTACAACCAGTGCGTGTTGCCAGTGATGACCTATGGATCTGAGACGTGGTCCTTCACTGCTGGCCGTATGAGGAAGCTCAAGGTCGCTCAACGAGCTATGGAGAGGGCTATGCTCGGGGTTTCTTTGCGTGATAGACTTAAAAACGAGGATATTCACAGTAAAACCAGAGTAACCGACATAGCCAAACGGATTAGTAAGCTGAAGTGGCAATGGGCCGGCCATATAGATCGAAGAACCGACAACCGATGGGGAAGAAAGGTTCTCGAATGGCAGCCTAGTACCGGCAGGCGAGATGTAGGGCGTCCCCCCACTAGATAGAGTGACGACCTGGTAAGACATGCAGGAAGTCAGGTAGCTCGGGACCATGCTTATTGTAGCATTCCTTGGGGAAGGCCTATGTTCAGCAGTGGACTTGTGAAGGGCTGTAATGATGAATGATGATGATGATACAAGCATCTTGATTACTCCGTCACGGCATTAAAGAAAACATATCCAGAAAAAACAATACAATAACAAAAACCTACTTAATTTAAAACAATGAATATATTATATGAGTATACACAGATATCTTTTAAATAAGGTAACACAAAAAACGCTAAATCAACGTACTGGTTGATCAATAAGTTTCTGGAAACGCAATGAAACTCTAGGATAAGTAAATTGTAGTTATTTTTCAATCGCCTTTTAAGCTAATACACCTTGAATAGCGTTTTGCAAGTTCGTTAATTCCCTTGGAAAAAAGGCTTGATCCTAGGATTCGAAAAAAGCCTCTACAGCACACATCACCTCATCGTCACCGTCGAATTTTATACCACGTAAGTGCTTTTACAGATGAATAAAAAGGTGAAAATTCCTCGGAGCTATGTCCCGAGAATATGGTGGGTGCTGCATCAACTGAAACCCAGTAGTTCGGATGCCAGCGCCTGCAACATCAGATCGATGGGCAGGGACATTATCATGATGAAAAAGCACTCCAGCACGCAATTTTCCTCGACGTTTATTCTTTAGTTTTTCGCGTAGTTTTTGACTAATGATGCATAATAATCTCCGGTTATTGTCTCTCCTTTACTAATAATCGATTATTATATACCTTCAGCATCCCAGAAGGTAGAGGGCATTATTTTTCCAGCGGACGCAGACACTTTGAATCTCTTGGCTGGCGGGGAAGACGGTCTTTTCCACGCCTTGCTTTGGTTTTTCGTCTCCGCGTCAAAATGGTGTACCCACGTTCCATCTACGCTTACGAAACGAGCGCAAAAATAATCTGGATCTTCTTCAATTATTGTAACATTCTAGGCACCCAGCGCGCGGTCACCGTTTTGAATTTTAAGGTACTAGTTAAAATAAACTGAATTGTCCCAAACGAAAGCTTTAGAATCTCAACTAAATAACGGATGGTCACACGTCGATCTACCTTAACAATTTCTTCGATTTTTTAACGTTTTCTTGCGTAGCGGTCGTTATTGGCTTCCCGGAGCGAGTGTCGTCATATAGGCGGTACTGTCGCTTTAAATTTAGCGCACCAGTATGCCACTATATAGTAAGACGAAGCATTGTCTGCTAAAGTAGACTGCAGTTCTTCAAAAACACATTTTGTAGAAAAAAATTTCAGGCAGAAATATTTAATAACCGCACAGAGTTCGAGTTTCTCCATTTTTCATACGAATCTAATTCCCGCCAAATGTGAAGTTTTAAAAAAATTGGGTATAGTTTTTAATTTAGTTTTTTCTGGAATTGGCTACTAACAAATTTAAGAATCGAAAAAAAATAGAACGCATTTCTATAACTCATTAAGTTATAAGTGTCCGAAAAATTATTCATCAACCTAGTAATAAAAATATTAACTCGTGAACGATTCGAACCAAGGTATATCCTTTAGTTGTTCGTAATGCGTGCAGCAAAGCAGTGGCATAATTTGCCAACAGCTTTTCAACCAAATAGAATGTAGTTGTAATGTCATGAAGACAAGCGTGAAGAGAATAAGCAAAACCCATAAACTGTACTCATCTACGGCTACATCGCGGCTTACTATGAGGTGAGGTAAAGGGGGAGTACAAAGTACTGGTTTAAAATAAGCTAAGAAACTTTGACAGTCTTGATTTAGTTTTACAGATAACGTCATAGACGAAATCATGTTTCCGCTCAGTCTGAATTACATGTACATACATTCAATTTCGACCGAGAGGAACACCAAGGTGATGAAACAAGTGAACAACAAGTATTCACAATGTTAAATATTTCACATTTGAAAATAAAAAAAATTGAAAGAAAAATTTCAGTTGCGCCGTTCAAATAGGTTCATTCTGGTAAACAACGTGTCATACGGACTTATTCGTAGTTTATTTTGCCATGTTTTCTGATACAAGGCCTGTAGATATTGCACATAAAATTTCAGCAAAAGAAACAAAACGAGTAAAGCAGTAGGAAAATAAAGCCCTGCCCAATTTAAAACTGCAAGACCAAACTTAAAACAATTTAAAGGAAAAGGGGCCGTTTTCATACATTCTTGGGCCCAGATGTTAACAAGATGAAATTACCATTCGAAAGCTTACTTTTAAACAATATATAGCTGAAAATCTGGTATGATTTGTCAATCTTGGAGCTGAGTTATCGTAGAATAAGTAAAAGTGGGGTTATGTATTACCTACACTGTACCATTAGTTTTTTCACCATAGTAACTTATATATACAATTATATTTATAAATTCTTACCTACTATAAGTGTATTACAATTAAAACAATGGCCCATGATGTCAATACCTAATCAGGGTCAGTCGTGTAGGCAAGATTATCGGTGCCTAATAAAGAAGCAAGGGTCAATAAAAAAGCAGGATCAGTACAAAATCATTGAAGAAAAGCTGTGGTTATCAAGGAAACGAAATGGTTAAACAATTAACGAAAGTTAAAACAACAACAAGTGACAAGTGCAGTGAATATAAGGCATGTCGATCTGAGATCGATTACTTATTGTTGTTACTGTTATTTGTTGGCATGTTGATGTTTTGTATTTTTTTATTAGGTAAGTATTTTGTAGATGTGATCGCAATTATTTTTTATTTCCCTAGTTAACATAGAAAAATTATCGAAAACAGATTTAAAAATGCTCGATTTATTCGAAAATCGATTATATTTCTCTCGTTTCAAATCGAATCGAAAATAGGTCTTTTTCTTAAAATAAGTGAATAGTTTTAAACTTTGAAACAAGAATTTCACTAATGTCGATCGATTCTTTATTTTAATCGATTTATGGACATTTCTTTTTTTTCGTATTTGAATATATTTTATTTCCAATTGGGTTCACATATCATTCAAAGTAAATAATATAATTTTAATGAAACCGTACAAGCTTTTTTATTTTATTTTATTTTTTGGATCCGAATAGATATTGAATAGATAGTATTTACACAATCGATTTTCTAAATTATTTCTTATTTTTATTTTTTCTCGAATTCTAGATTGTAAAACGAGCCAGTTTTCCAGATTCTCCTTTATAGATAAGCAAATAAAATATTCGATTTTTTATAGAATATACTATATACATGTCACAAATTACATAAATTATCACAGCATTATGCATTAATGACTTTTTTCTAGACTGGCTACTACAAATCCGGAAGTCGAGTTTGTCACAAAAAAGAGTCAAGGTCGTACAGAGTGGACACCTAATTTAATTCTTCAAAGAATTATATGCAATGGCGTTTTTTTTTCTAAGCACGGTCTTAGAATCAAAGAACAATTAATTCTCGTAAAAGTTTGCAAATTCACTTTCATGATACACAAAAATTTGGAACAAAAACAAGAATGAGCTTCCAATGCTTTGAATGCTTTTACTTTTATTATATTTGATGCTTTGAACCCTATTTATGACTAAAGACTATTTCGAAAACTTAATAACTTGACTTCAGCGTCACTTATCACTTAGCTACGAAACATCACTTCAATGAAACAAATATTGCGTTGCGTTGTGACTATATAACACAAACTAACAGTCCATCTGAAGGTAAGTGGCTACTGCAGTCCATGGACACCTGCAGCCAACTTTAAACAATGCCTCACAGCCTGTAATTATTCGAGCTGTCTATACCCTTCAGACCGAAACATAGATTTGCTGCTTGGCGGCAGAAGAAGAGGGTGATACGATAAGTACCAGACTGCTAGGCAGAAAACGAGTCCTATCATCTACACGTAGATATCAAGAAAATAATATTTTTTTAACATGTATATATTTTTATTTTGTATATTATAACAGTCTTAAGAGAGACTAGTCATTTGCGCTGGACAGGATTTTTGTGCTCAGGTGTGTGTGCAAATACAGGTGCACTCTCTATTCCCTCCGTCTCAAGTCGGCTGGCAATTCGACACAACCCCAGACAGATCAGGCATAGGACCAACGATTTGCAATTCAGAATTTCTTGACAGAAATTTTCAATATCTGATATTTTGGCCCGACATGAAATTCGAATCCAGGACCATGCATTCATGTTTACGACCACTAGATCAACGAAATAGTCAAATCTAGTATATAGGTCTATAAAAATATATAAAAATAATTCGCAACATAGAAACACCTCCCCTGGCAATTTCAGAATCCAACACACCGAGGAAAACAGACGGTAAGAGAAGCAGGTGCTTGGTTACAACTTTTGCTCGTTATTTCAAACAAAGAACTCTGTGGAAAATACATCGTTCAAAAAGTGTGCAATAGTGGAATACTTACTACAGCTTTAGTACTTATTACAATGGACGTAAGAGACAACTAGCAGACAGGCGTGTACGATTTACTTCAAGATCTAGACTGCCTTGATGAGGGCGTAGACTAGATAGGTACGTAAAAGAACATACAGCTACAAAGTTGAACAAACAAACTGTATTGATATAATATAAAACGTGTTGGTATTTAACAGCTGATTTATCCTGATAATTTGAGATTATGTAACATATTATGCGATAGAAACTTAATAATTCGTTATAAACCTACAACTAAACATCAGTTAGTGCCGTACTTATATCAACAGTTTAACTAACACAGAAGGAGGGTAATGTTTTTTGAAAGTATGTAAATATATATGTATGTACTTGTGTATATTTCTTTGGCACACTCTGTATCCTAAACGGCTTGATAGATTTGAACACATGGAAGTTGTGGAACTCATTTTATTAAACGTTTTTACGCAGTCGAGATTTCTTTATGACTGCCCCAGGTGGGTAATATTTTTGAGTGTATGTATGTATATTTCTTTGGCAAAATTTACATCATTTCAGTATTTTTATTACGCGTTCGCTTTTTTAATTACTGTTATAACCATTGGGCTTGTTATTTGAAGAAAAACTCTGACCAAGAAAGAAAGATGGACTAACAGGAGATTTCATATTTGGTATAAATTAAATATAGTTCATAGCAAATATAAATAATAACTGGAATATTTATTTATTTTTATTAAAATACCGAAAGCACTTTTCCTTCGAACCGGCCGTGTGTACTCGCTACTTCCAATTGGAGAATTTATTTATGAATGTAGATCGCCTTGAGTGTGAATATATGAATAAAATCCGAACTTACCTATTGTAGCAGTAATGATATAGCTGTGTTCATGTATATCTTACGTTAACTGTTACTTTTGCCGCTTCCGCGCAATCAAATCTAATTACTTATTAAAACACATGCAATGTTAAGGTCGTTGTGAAATGTAACCTCGACTATTCAAATTAGATTTTTTTATTACTCTACAATTTACCAATTGTGAAAGACCGTCGGTTATATGTAAAAAAAATCCAACGTCCATCTTTTATGAGTGTTGTTTATTCTGACAGATGGGGTTAAAGCATCTCAAATATGTGTAGTGTAAGCCTTCCATAGAAAGTAAATTGATACGGATATTGTGTTACCGAGCAGGCACTGTTACAAATTAGGTAACGTGGACGGAAAACTATTCGCGTGTAGAATCACTCATAAAATATATCCGCACTTTTGACATTGTTTTTTTTTTTTTTACTTTTTGTTTGGATCGGAAAGTTTACAGATATGAGCCCTATTCAGCAGGGTTGTGTTGCTAACATGATTATGATGATCCTTAGAGTCGTATTCCCTGAACTGATAATGATTTTGGTCCTAATAAAGATTAAGCTATCTCACTATAGGTGGGAGGCCTCCTTCTTCTGCCAAGAAATCTAAGGTAGCTCCACGATTATCCTTATTTTTGCCGCCAAGCAGCGTGCATTGACGTCTTCTGAAGGGTAAGGCAGCTAGTACAATAATAGGTCGTAAGGCGTGTCATCTTAGTCCTGAGGAGTTGACAAGACCTTGGTGGTAGATTTACGTGATAGAGTCACGCTGCAGCTTTATTATGGTTGTAGTACGAATGGATTACCTCGACCGGGGAAGGACCTCGCTCTCACATTATACCATCGAAAAATAGCAGCTTAATGCTGCTGTATACTTCGAATGATGAGTGTAGAGAACCGAAGACCCTTTTTACTGGTAACGAGGCATTCAATCTTAGTCCTCAGGAGTGACAAGTGACAACGCATCCGCATTTTGATTATTAGTCGATAGTAGATGTATTTATAATGTCTATGGACCATAGCATCCAGTTACCATCCGATGAACTATGTGCTCGTTTGTCACCCTTAATCTATAAAAAAGGTGTTCTTGGGCTGTAGTAGCTGCAGCCTATTACCGTCAGGTAAGCTCTGAGTTCGATTGTCACTTCAGTTTTATCAAAAAATGTGCGAGCACCGTATTCTAATATGCGCTTGTGCAATAACGTCGGAATAGGTGACTAGAATGAAGTGCCAGAAACGGGGCTAAGACCTAACGACCTTTAAAACTAATGACCGCGGCGTAGTAGTTCTGACCATTCTTCACCAGCCCGTTGAAGTCCACAACTTGACATGTGCCTCTCGTTGGAGGAACTTGTCTTAATCATAGATATAGTATAGTATAGATTGGCGATGGAGTGATTAGGACGAGACCAAAATCAAAATACACCTGTGTGCGTGTAATGTGCATGTGTGGATGACAAATAGTGCGACACCATGCATTGCCTCCCTCAATTTCAATTATCGATACCGATTACAGTATATTTATGTCTTCCGATTTGACGTAGATGATGTAAGTTAATATTTTTACCCAACTACGGCGAAGCCAAAAGAATGGTTACAATTTTAGAAAGCTATGACTTATTATAATTAGTCCAGTCAAATAAGGTCTGAAATCAAAATTTTGGCACTCAACTTTGCATTTTTGATATAATGTAGTTTTAATGATACAAAGACAATTTATAAAGGATTTCGTGTCTTCAACCCCGGCAAGGGTTGTAAAAAATTGTCAAAAGTGTTTTTTCGCAATTACTCGAAAACGGTAAAAATTAGGCAAAAAAGTTCTAATGAAAATATATTTAAATATACTTTAAATTAAATGTTCTTTCATTTGTATATAAATTTGTGGCAAAAAAAAATGCAACTTCTCTACGATTTCTCGGGAAGCACATAGAAAGGAATCTTCGAAAGAAGCGCTAATGCAGCCTGGCCAGCTACTTAAATATAATTGTTAAAAAATCAGAGTATTTATGTTTTTTAACGTTTAATAAGATGCAAAAAAGTTAACATTTACACGACTTCACAGAAAACAATGAGGAAGCATGTTTTTATATACTTCATTAAATCAAGACTATAATATGTCAACACTATAACTAGTCACCGAGGTGACCGTGATTAAGCATTTATCATAAGTCATAACCAATAATGATTTTAATATTCAGCTTCATGCTAGTACAACGCGATCGACCTCTACACGTCGTTGCACTGGGCACCCACGGTGCCCACGGCGCTTCCTCACCCATCACCAAACTTTTGTCACGTCGTGTCATCAGTAAGGATAGCAGTGTCGTTATTAGTTCAGCAACATTGTACTTAATTTTTTTTCGCAAAATAATTATACACCGATTGCTTCTTTAAATAAATATGGTGTGAACAACTGATAGAGAATGCCATAAGGCATTAAGTCCGCCTTTTCTACCGACTTCAAAAAGAGGATGTACTCAATTCGACTGTATGTTCTTTTTTTATGTGTGTTACCTCATAACTTTTTTCTAGGTGAACCCATTTCGATGATTCTTTTTTTATTTGAAAGCTGGTGCTTCTCATGTCGTCCCATATAAATTTGATCAAGGTCTGACCAATAGTTTTTGAGTTATCCTTAATAATTTATATTGAAGTCGGTTGTACAAAATTTTTAATTTTACCACTTGTGTAACCACTAGTTAAAGGTGTTTGCAGTAAAAGATAAATAAATAAATAAACATGCGTGAGTGTCGTGGAACACTCAGTTGGAACGAAGTTCCTTTCATAGTATATATATTTTTTTACTTTCATAGTATATATATATATATTGTATTATATTATTGATTAACAAATACAAATAAATGAACTACTAGCGTCTATTAAAATGAAGCGTCATTTTAAATAAAATAATATTTCTTTCATGGCAAGATAAGAAAAAGTGCGAAGGAGATGGATATTATTCTTTCTCGCTTCCTTATAGCCGCCAAGGCCGTCTACACTACGTCAGAAGGGGTCGTGACGGAAAAATCTTACACTTTTTGTCGCCTTGCTCCCATCCGCTTAACTTCGTTCCAATAACCAATCCTGTAATTTTTCTAACCGCAGTTATAAATCATACATCATTTCGATTTAAAGGCATCCACTGAACATTGGACTTTCGCACACCTATTTTATGTTATGAAGGGTAGGTCCCACATACTAACAGTCCACTCGACAGTAAATGGTCATAAATAAATTAATTCGCCCATAATGAAGAATCAAGATACAGATACTATATATATATTTTGCGTAATAGACTCTACAAGGTATTGGCCATGTTATGTTATATTACTTCACTTTAATCTTTACACGGCCTTTATTTATGTCTGTAAAATAAAACAAATCTATATTACGCTAAGCGGTTCGATTTACCACCAAGAGATTTATCACCGATTACCATCAGGTGAGATTGTATTCTGCTTGACTACAATCTCACCTTATACACGCGATTATAATAAGTATAAACACGCAGCCTAAATACGCTCCACAGTTAGGCAAAGGCCTCTCGATCAATTCTGAAGAGATTATGGAGGAAAGTCACACCGCATTGCTCTTCATTGCGGAACGAAGAACTTCACATGTCTTTCATAAATAACGAATCTAAACGATCTTGATGCAATTCATAAGAGACCCGTATAGAAGTGTACTCTATTTAAATTTAAAAAAATAGCTAACCGCTTAACTAACAAATATAAAAGGTAAAGTTGAATTGATGACTTCAGTCTTTCTTTTTTGAAGTCAGTTAATAAAAATAGACGAGAAGATCCAAAATAGGAATCAACACAATTCTCCTATACTGACGAAGAAATTCAAAAGCACGATAACTGATCATACTTGCTTTTTATCAGGGTGATTGTATGTTTTACGAGCCTTAAGATTAAGACAAACGAAGATAATTCTTAGGGAAAAGATACGTAGGTACTAAACTTGGGATGCTTGTCCTTGTGCAATTTGTGTTTGTAAACTGCCTCCACGATACAGGAGAAAATCCTAGTGTGGGGGAAACTTTTAAAAAAAACTTAGTAGACATGATTAAAAAATTTATAATGAATTGATCGGTTAAGGCGGAATCAGACGGTTCATTTTTCGTTCATTTGCGTCTTTCATTCAGCAACTTTCACTAGAAATGAAACGTTTAAACACGGAATCAAAGAAAAGTGCCGAATGAATTCATTAGTGAATCGATCCAACAATGTTGGATATTGGCATTCGGCATCATTCTCTCCCACTCCGAATGAACGAAATATGAACAGTTTGAACACTGGGAGAACGTTCACTCGGGTTCGGCCATTTTGTGTCGAGTCTTGTAGCAGATAAACGTCAGGACAACCGTCGCGTCGCGGCAAAATGGTGATCAAAACACGCTGCTGATTTTGGACAATTTTAAAAATAATTATCAATGTCTTTGGAACCACAAACTTGAAGAATACAAAGACAAAACAATACGGGCAAACGCTATGAAATTCCTAATTATTGATTTAAACTTCGAGGTTACTGACGAAGTTATTAAACATAAAATAAAGATGTTAAGGCCCCGCTATATAACAGAATTAACCAAAATAAAGCAACCTACATACAAAAAGTGGTTGCTCTTCTGACGATGTCTATGCACCGACTCTATACTGGTTCAAACATGTAGAATTTTTAAGCAGTGTATGTGTAATTAAATTATCACAAATTAAAGTAATTCCAAGACGCACGACGTCATTCGACGACATATTGAAAGAAAAGATCAAGTGAATGGCGAAGGAAAGACGCAAATGAACGAAAAATGAACCGTCTGATTCCGCCTTTAACTATAAAATAATATCAGCCGTGACATTATTGTAGAGTAAACAAGATAGTTTCATTCGAGAAAGATATCCAAAAATAGCCCGGTTAGCATTTAACTGGCAAGGTAAGCCAAACCAGACTACGCCTAGCGTTTATTTTTACTTCATTTTGATAGGCTGTAATGATGATGATGATGATTCTTCGCTTTAGAATCAAATTTGAGATGCAGGTAGGTAGATCCTGGACTCTAATTCAACATTTCTAAATGTTCGAATAAATGTATTTAATCTTCCTCGTTATAGGTGAGGCATAAAGCGCCTGAGTCAAACGGTTTCATTTAAGCTTTCCATCAAAATTATTATGAAAAACACTTACTTATAGTTGAAGAAAAAGTTATAATTTTAGTAAGTTAATTTCTTATTATTCGATGTCGCGATATATTATTCGATTAAGACTTTTTTCAACGTTGTGATACACAAAACTTGTATGTTACAACAAAAACCGGATATTTCGTTCCACTACATTTACGGCATAATTGCATTCCTTAAATTTATTTAAGGCCATCTTTTAGGAAATAAATGGTGTAGGTATATACGTACGTTACCTTACTGTTCGCGATCGTCGAGCAAAGTTATTTTTAATAGAATAAGAGTGACAAACGAGCACACAGCCCACCTGATGGTAAGCGGATGCTGTGGCCCTTAGACACCCACATCTATCCTCGATTAAGAATTAATATGTAGATGCGTTGTCATCCCTGAGGACTAAGATGGAATCGCTGTTTTCGTCGTCGATTCTCTACACTAACCATATGAAACATAGCAGCATAAAGCTGCTATTTTACGCTGTTATTCTGTCGGAGTGTGGTCATTCCCCAGTCGAGAAGACCAGGGCACCAGAACCAGAACCATTCGTGCTACAACCGTAATAAAGCTGCAGCATAGCTCGCTGAAAGACTTTAGTCCGTGTAGTACTGAAGCGGGGAGACTTTTAGAAAAATTAACGTACAAACAACCTCAAAGATGTCTCGGCGGGTACCGACCGGGACGGCCGCGAGAGTTTGCTTATTTTTTTCGTAAGATAGAAATGAAAACTAATTTATAAAACATGCTCTCGACATGACCTGTAAAATAATTAGTCTTTTTATGTGATATAAGTTTTACACGGTGAAGTCGTGGAATCTCTATAAGGTACACGTTTAAATAGTAATTTAGTGTCAACGTTTATGATTTTTTATCGCGTTTATTTTGTTTCCGTCTTCACATATCACTTTTACACATATGTTCAATTTTTATAACAAAATTTTGTTTTTATACACAATATTAACGTTTTAATACATTTATGAGATAGAGGTTAAGGGATAGAGAAAGAATATTAGTAGAAGTTCACAAAACTTAAAAAGAAATGGAACGTTTCCTTAAACAGTGCCTAAATATGCCAACCATAGACAAGAAATGAGCAAAATATTATTAAAACTGCTGCGACAAAGTATTCTATAACATGTTCGATCGATAGTTTCACTGATTCTAAGTTGGGGATCTAATACATATATAATAATTGTTAAAATATTTTTCCATGCAAACACATCGCAAACATTCGCTTCAATTTGCCTTACTAAATACCAAACACTTACCTTTGTGTTCTACGTTGCCCTTCAGCTGCTCGGCCTTGGCCTGCAGCTTTGTCTGCATCGTCTCCGCGCCCTCCTTCATCTTGGCAAGGATTCCTGTTCAAGACATGCAATAAACGGTAACCAGCAGACGACGTGATCATCGCATCTACATATCTTTGATTTATTTTCCAAGTAAAGCAACATGCGATTCAAGCAAGAGCTGCCAAAATCCATAACATAAATTTTATTTGTCTACCGCAGGCTCCGAACCATATGTTAGTCATTTCAGAAAGCGCATACATTTAATAGAAGAGAGCAGAAAACTAATTGAAACAACACAGGTTCTCATTGTTGCAAAAAGACATTTAGAAAAAATAAACAAGTGATTAATTTATCCGTTCATTACAGCCTATCAAAGTCCACTGCAGAACATAGGCCTCCTATAGAATGTCTCATCAGGCAGTTTGCCATAATTGCCACGCTTGGCAGGCGGGTTGACAACCACAGTTTCTTTTCCTGGTTGTTATTAAAAATACACTGCTACACATCTTCTGGTTAGTTTCCCTCTAAACAAGTGATTAAGTAGATTCAACTGTAAGCCTAATACCCTACAACTTTCACAGACGATTACGACCAAAAGATAAGAATAATTGGTTGGTACATCCTAGATCCAAGGTTCAGATCCCAGGCTTAGTCAAAATTTGTGCAAAAACACATATTGTTTAGTTTGGATTTAATTGTGTTGTGACTGTCTCCGTCCATGATAGTGTTGCCCGATGCAACGCTGATCAACAGGCAACGTTAAGTAAGAAAGCATGAATACCGAAAGCCAGCAAGAGTCCTATATAACCTCCCTGTTGCACTCAAACTAGAGTGTTTCCACGAGGATTTCCTAACGTAAAAACGAAGTATATGCGGCTACGTACACACTGTTTGGAATTTCTCTTTGTAGTCGAAATTAATTAATTTGACATCATCGCTAAAGAACATCCAAAACGGCATTATCACTATTATATCGCAAAACAGTATGAGACATAAGCCTTGACTTCTTATTCATCAACAAACCATAAAAGTCCTATGCTGGACATCGGCCTCCTTCTTTTATTCATTCATTCGTCACAGCCTATCGAAAAACCACTGCTGAACATAGGCCTCCCCAATAAATTGCGTCACAGGATACTTGCCATAATTACCACGCTTGGCAGGCGAGTTGACAACCGCAGTTCTTTATTATTGTGAAGTGTTATCAGGAAAATGCTGCTGACACCCACAGCATGATAGAGTATCAGATTTTCTCCCGTCGCTACTACACGAACTTCCCCGTTGTATTGAGTCCCATTTCACGTCACATTTGGTACGCGGACTGATGGTGTGAGTATTTTACGTCTGGTGTTAAGGAGATGGTATTCCAGCATCTATTGGAAGCCAAGATCTTTCTGGCATTCCCCATAGTCACCTCTTACAAAAACCACGTAACAAAATGGGGTAATAGATTCTCTTCCGCCACACCCACAAGGCAAATTCTTTACTTAAGTCAGACAAAACTTCTCCAATAGCATTAAATCGGCCATTGTTATGTCAGAGCGAGGAAGTATTGCTGTGTTAGTGCGGACACTTGTGACACTTTAATTTCAGTCGGAATTGGACATGCAAGACATCTGCAGTGTGGCTCACGGTATTCACTAATGTAATACCTATTATTAATTTAAATCAGTAATCAACAGGACTTGAAACATAAAGGTTGTCTCATTTAATAACGTCATTACATGGTGACCCTGCCAGGATCCAATCATCATCTTATCGTTACCAGTACTTATTTCGATTCATAAAAAGAAATACAAACAGAAATTTACTATCCGTGAAAAAATATACGTGATTCTATCGCCACTAAATCCATAACTTTAATGATAGTTTGAGTATAAAAAAGTATTTAGACATAAGCATATAATTACTCCACTGAGTAGGTACCACCATCAGGAAATATTCCATCTTAGTCTTCGGAGGTGACAACGCATCTGTAGCCTTCTTTGTTTGAAGTCGGCAGCAGGTTTCCATGGACTGCAATAGCTTCTAACCATCAGGTGGACTGCAAGTTCGTTTGTCACTTTTCAACTTCATTTAATTCCAAAAACGTACGCAAAATAAAATAAAAAATTTTTTCAACGTTAGACAAATACAAACCATGCTTGTCCTTTTCTTTCAAGATTCGCTCCATATCACCGGCTTTGTCTCTCACACGTCCGAAGAAATCTATCCATTTCGGTAAGCGTGTTCGAAGAAATTGAACGCATGTTAAATTGTAAATAGGTAATTCATGTGTAGCCTACATAGAGTAAAAGAGATTAAAAAACATACGTGTTGTCAAAATAAGCCTAAAATATAGCAATATAGCTATATAGTGATACGAGTTATTATCTTATTGAAAGTGTTTTGCAAAACTGGAGTCAGCGCCATATTCTCAAAGTTATGAATATGAAGGGCGTCACAGTTAGTTGTTCAAAATAAAGATTTTGGATAAATAATTATGAACATTTAGGTTTAGGAACGTTTTAGGGAAAAATTAATTGCAGTTATGTTAAAGTTTCAAATACGTACATAAATCATTTTTCCAAATTTACTCTGGCAAAAACTTAAATTTATGAGACATAAATTTAAATATATCATATCACCATTTCGAATCAACACCCAATAGCCCTAGCAAAATGATCTGTACCAATCGCCTGACAAAGATAATTTTATTTGAAATATGCGAGATCTCTTGCATTAACTAAATACGCAAAAAGACTTACCGGATATACGTTTCGCCGCATCCGGACTGGCTGATTGGGTGAGCGCTGCCACTTTCATATATTCGCTGGTTATCAGACCGGCAGCCTGGGGGACACAATTTTTTTTTATAAATATAAAATTCTAAGTAATAGCTAGTCAAAGTCAAAAGATTTTAAATTGCCCTTTACAAAGCACTTTCTACAAAAGTAAAGACCAATTATTATAAGAGAATTAACTAGGAAACTGCCAACAACTCTCGCTTACTATCGGAAGCGATTTCAGAGTAAGTCAGACTAAGCAGTAACATTCAGGCTCAACGGGCACATTTAAATTAGAACGTTGCGACGTACTCGTCCTTGTGTGTTAGGAATAACCAGGAAACCTCTATGTGCCTGATGAAACTCATAATATCCTAAACTACGTTCTATATTGCGAATGTAAGTTGAGATAATGTTAAGAACACATGAAAAAAAAACACAACCAAACCATAAAAACTACAATTTGTTTTTTCACAAATGTTGCATTCGACTGGGATTCCACAAACCAGGATCTGCTACTTAGCATTTTGATACTTTGGCCACTAAGCCACGCAGTCGTTAATTTGATCATATCGAAATCCAGGAAAAAGTAAAAATTTAAGACATGCCCGATTATAATCACGCACGCGAAATCGCAACAACGGTATCATTATCAGGTCGGATATTCTGCAACGTTTGCACGCAAATTATTCCTTCGAAAATATTTCCTGAATTATGAATAATTTTTATTATTATTTTGGGGTATTTATATAGTATTCTCATCTGGTTGGGCTGAATAAATATTTTAAAGGAAATAATAAATAAACATAAATATATATTTAATATACTAACATAAATAAATGCAAGTACTCAGAGTTAGAAAGCGCCGAACAACCGGAGATGACATGCCCAGTGACTCACCGGGATGGCGACAAGCTCGACAGATGTCGACGGTGCCATCCTTAGGATGTATCTCCGATAGTTGTTGGTCTTAATAACCTGATCCTGTATCGCACAGACAAAACCCTCGGTTTCCCAAAGAGGTCACCAAAACGTAGCCAGTGGAGGGAGGCAACTGTGTCTACGAAAGGCACATGTAGAGCCATGTAGAACCTCCCGTGGAGCTCCTTCTCTTTCCATAAGGTCTCCCGGTCGGAAATGCTCTGTACTGCCGGGTCTTGCCATTGCTCGTTGGCCAAGGATAGAGGGTAAGTCCTTTATCACAAGAAATGACGTCCCTATAGAATGGATCATCCGATCTCGTCAGAAAGTAATTACGGAGGCTGCACTTCGCGATTATGCATGGTAAACGCGCTTAAAAGCCACGCCCACCATGTTTCCGCGGCAAGTACAGCCTCATAATCGACGATCTCGTGTGATGCATCCTATGGGACGTCATAGTAGTGCGGACTTTTCTATCCAGGGCGTTAAGTTCAGTTTGAGTCCACCTAAGTATGCCAAAGGTATATATGAGAACAGGCATGACCCAACCGTTATATGCGTGTGTCTTATTCACACCGGACAAAAGGCTGTTAAGCACTTTGGTCAAGCGTGCATAAAACATATCGCAAACTGACTGCTTCATACCCGCCTCATCGATACCGATGTTCTGTGACATACCCAGGTATCGGTATGTTTCAGCCTCAGAAAGGGTCCTTATGTTGATGGGCATAGATAAGTCTATGCCCTCAGAGTTAGCAACCTTCCCTTTCAACATGGAGGACCGCACACTTATCCGTCCCCAGCTCCATTCTAATAGAATTACTAAAATCACAAGTGATGTTTAGCAATTCCATAAGATGGGAGCGACTGGAGGCGAATAATTTGAGATCATCCATATAGAAAAGGTGGGTCACTTTTGTACCTCCTTTCCGAAGCTGAAATCCTCCCGGAGTCCCCAGTAAGGTACTGAGAGGGTTCAGGAGAGGCAAAACCAGATTGGACTCAAACAATCGCCCTGGAAGATACCTTCTTATCCTTATGTGGTTCTCCGCAGCCGTCATCCGCTCGCCTAGATGACAAAGGATCGTACTCACTGCCCCATACACTGCCGAGAGTCTCGAACTGTACAGTCAACCTTGCACAGCTCGAGGACCCTCTTAAGCCATGTATGAGACACCGAGTCGAATGCCTTTTGTAGTCTATCCAGGCGGCGGAGAGGTTCCGACGGTTACGTTTAACCACCTTGCCAATGACCGCGTCAATGAGGTGGTTCCTTGGTTCCACGACCACCGCCCGACATCCGTTTTGAGCGCGCGACATCACCTGATTTGCGTTCAGGTGACGAGTGATTCTCGCGCTCAAAACGGACGTTAGTGTCTTGTATATGGTAGGTAGACAGGTTATGGGGCGGTATTTGCTCGGGTCTGTGGAATCGGTCTTTAGGAACCAAATGAGTGATCCCAGTAGTGAAGAGGCTCGGGGTGACTTTTGGTCGAGAGCCTCTTGAAACTGTCGGGCGAGCACAGCGTGACACACCACGAACCCTTCAGCCAGTAGTGATGCAGTCCGTCGAGTCCCGGACTTTTCCAGTTCGGGGCCCTACGGACCGCCTCAGCTACGTCATCCGGCGTTATGATGACGGGGTCCATGGGCGTAACACTCGCACACTGACTCGCCACAACTTCCGTCCAGGGCCCTCGCTGTGGTTTACGGGCTCTGACCACAGGCCGCGCCAGAATGCGATAGTGTCGGACTGATTTGGTGCTGAGCCCGTTCCACGTACCATCGGCCGCTCAATGATTCATAGAGCCTCTTCTGATCACTCTGGAAGAGACGATTCTGGTTGAACCGTGTCGACCTCTCGGTATATCGCCGTATCCGCTTCCCCAAGCAGCGATTCTCTGCTTCAGGTCGTCTATGCGCTCCGTCAGTTTTGCGTTATATCCGGCTGAGACAAACTGATATTTGTCCCAGCAAACGCCATCCTGACGGTGCGCACAATCGGCCTATTATTGCCCGACCTGAAGCTTATCAGTCTGCCGATGAGGGCCCTTGCCTTTGCGATACGGTCCTCAATCCTTCTTCGCCAGGCTGGGATAGCGCTACTTTGCCCAGTAGCACGTCCAGACGTGGGAAGTTTGGCACCAACAATACGGCAAACTGCCAATGCGGCGCCAAAGAGTATTGAGTCCGTATCGCAAAGGTCCCGGCTGGTTTCAAAAGGTTGCCAGCAATGGGTTCAGGGCCGTCACGACATCCCGATTCCGCTTGCTTAGGGTTATGCGTGGGGTCGCGGTCGATTTTCGAGAGGCGTACAGCGCGTTTCCACAATCGCCTCCTCCAATTTACTCCTCATCTGCTCTAGTTCTTGGGTGACCATTCCATCATCGCCTGAATCAACCAAAGCGGGAAGATCCATGGCGGCTTCCACATATGGCTGCTGGTCTATGGCCTTAGGAGCCGCATCCCCAGCTGTAGTCGTTCGAGTTCGGCATCATCAAATATTTTCGAGCGTATGATGTACCGAACTCGGTCTGCCAGGTTTTGCTCTGTGACGGGAACAGACGGCTCCAGCTCAGCAAAAAGCGGTGCATACAGGCCCGATACGCTGTTCCTCCAGTTTCTTCCCTTGCGCCCTATAGTACGCCCGCAATGCGTTTATGTTCATATATTTTGTCCAACGCATGCGGCGTACTCCACCAGCGGCGGGTGCCGCTTGCCGAGTCCGAGAGGACCCTGCCGACACCAAGCCATCTGGTGGGGATGATGGATGCGAGGGACTGCTAGGTGGTCTTGCAGTACCTCGCGCTCGGCTGGCGGCCCGCATGCTGTCGCGTCCAGCGCCAGCTCCAAACGCGCCCCGGCGACCCCAGGCAGCGGCCTATGCGCTTTCTATTATTTTCCATCATCCATAAAAATGGGCGTCAATTAACGGGAGACGCCCAGGCCCGGCACCGTTTAATAGTGTGGCCGTAAGCACAAACGGGCTTTTGCACCCTCAATTCTGCCGAGGCACGGCGCTCACACCTCTTGGCAAGGTGCTGACTGACTGCGCCGACGTAGTAGTTTTGTCACTTAACTGTTACGTCAGCGGGCGATGGGGTCGTCACTTCCCTACGCCTTATTATTATTATTATTAACCTTTTCCCTTTCATCTTTACTAGCATTAATTTATTTTGAAACACACAAACAATTAACTTAATATTAAATAAACATCGACACACCATAGATAGCAGTCCACGAAGTCCTATACCAAAATTTTAATATCTAATGCTACCCAAAGGAAAGGTCCAAGCATTGGTGTAAATCTGTGGTATTTTCTGCGTCCGCCTGTAGTTGTGCATCAAAATGCAGATATGTTGTCATCCCTGAGGACTACGATGGAATGCCTCGTTTCCAGTAAAAAGGGTCTCCGGTTCTCTACACTAACCATACGAAACACAGCAACATTAAGCTGCTATTTTACGCTGGTATTCAGAGTACTTGTGAAGGGCTGTAATGATGATATACATATAAGGAAATAAAACAGAAATATCTAACCTCTAGACTGGCTGGGCTCATCGCAGAGTACTCCTCGCTCAGCAGTTCCACGATCAGACCCTCGATGTCAAAGAAAAGTATGTGACTTTCGGGATCTAGGTAAATCAAACATGAATTATAATTTAAAATAAGTACGCTCAAAATATGTACATTAATCGCAAATAAAATCTGTTTTATTTAAAAAAAAATAAAGTTAAGTTTTATGAAACACCCGAAAATACAAACACAGTAGAAGATGATCAGAAATATCCACTTAAGCTAAAGTTGTTAAATGCTGTTGCCAACATATTGCCAAGTATGAAATCTGGGAGAGGTCTTTGTGCATTACATTAAAAATAGGCAGTCACAAATAGAATAGTTTTTATGATCCTTTTTATTATGGTTTTGTTGGATGAACCGTGAACTTGAACACGACATAATAATTGTGAAGCTAATGTCCTCCTGGCGGACATCCGAAAACTTCACAATAATTAAGTTTTATTACTTTCAATATCAATTTATTTTTACCTCCCGTCGCTTCGAGTGTTTTAAAGCACCCATGATAACAGGGGGACCGAGGTGTTTGACGTCCTGATGTAATAATAAGCTTGGGTTACCGTCAGCTTTTTACTATTAATTTTGGACTATACTGTATCTAAAGTTTTCCAGCGGTTTGCTTGGATTTGGATAGTAGCACCCACCCCATATTTCTCATTGTGTATTTTTATAGAATTAGGGTGACAAACGAGATAAAGTCCACCTGATGGATGGCAAATGGATGCTGTAGCTTATAAACACCTACATCTATACTTCATAAATAATCAAAATGTAGAAGGGTTGTCACCCCTGAGGAATAAGATAGAATGCTCGTTACTAGTAAAAAAAGTCTGCGGTTCTCACATATGAAACACAGCAGCATTAACCATTTCGCTGTCCCGTGCACTACATATAGGTCATTGCTATATTCTTACTATTGTGTCTGAAAACCGGACAGTGAAATTGTTAAGCTGCTATTTTACGTTGGTATTCTGTGAGAGCGTAGTCCTTCCCCGCTCGAAGCAACCCATTCGTGCTAAAACTATAATATAGCTGCAGCATGGCTCTACTGATCTTGTAAGATGAAATAAAAAATATTTGTTTCATCATTAAAATTGATCAAATCTAAATATAGGTGTAGATCTATAATATCCTACTATAACATTATAGAAAATTTCAACACACAGCATAACCGGTTCCGTGGTGTAGTGGTTATCACATCTGCTTTACACGCAGAAGGTCGCCAGTTCGATCCTGGCCGGAATCACATTTTTTTATTATTTACACTACTTTTTTTTACTTGTTTTTTGTAAACCTTTGTATAATAATACAAAGGTTTACAAAAAACAAGTATTATTAAAAACAAGGTTTATATATTAAAGGTTTATAATAATACAAAGAAAATATTCTTTCTGTTATCTTTTCCCAATGTACCTATAATTTTTTAATAATAATTTGCTAACTTAAAAATTTTCTATAAAGGCACCAGGCATTCGTAGCATTTAATTATTTTTTATTAATAATATATAATTTTACTAATTATCAACTTTAAGTAATTAGTTATTGCACAAATGTACATATTTGCAGGTTTATGTTTAATAGTTTACTAGCGAAGCGAAGAATGTCTCGTCACCAGTAAAATGGAACTTCGGTTCTCTACTCTCACCATACGAACACAGCAGCATTAAGCTGCTATTTTACACTGGTATTCTGTAAGAACTTGGTTCTTCCCCGGTCAAGCCCACCTATTCGTGCTGCAACAATAATATAGCAGTGTGGCTCAACTACGTTTAATAAAGTATACGGTACGGTAATTAAAAAAATCTTATAGTGGCGTAATGAAAAATTGACGTTAGTCAGTGAAGTTATCAAACAACTCACTCAATTTGCGCGTATATAGATCACTAGTTTAATTTTTCATGTAATACAAGCAACCCTTATAATTTTATTTATTCCGGCACTTTTAATTTATCACATGTAGGTAGAGAATATTTATGGTCTGCTCGGAATTGTGATGCATATAAGCTTTTATCTTAATGTTATTTTATTTAAATAAGATGCTTTTAGTTGTCTACGGGTTATATTCTATTTTATTTTTATACCCGTATTCATTTTATTGAAAAATATTATGCATGCATAGCATTAGCTATGAAAAGAAATAATATGTTTCAAATCCATTCGATTAAAAACTTAATTGAGTATTTGTTAGTTGACTTTAAAATAAGGGGAGGTTCATAATTCGGCTGTATGCCTTTTTTGTTTTTTTTTTTTTGTAAGTATTGTATTTTCTACGTACGTTAAGCGATATCTTCGCTAATTTAGACTCGATATTGAAGATTCTTTTTATTAAATAGGTTATAGTTCAAGGGAGTCCCCATATAAAATTGGAGATAAAATGCTACCCGTAAGTGTGGTAAAATAATTGATGAAGTTTTTAATGTAATTATTTGGGCGACATTGAGATTGTGGTATTTAGTCCACTTAAAAAGGGCTCAAATTTTTTAAATCCACTTAAAAGGGATTCACCTCCTTGCTTCGGAAAGCACGTAAAGTCGTTTGTCCTGCATCTGATCTCTCTCCAGTTGTGTCGGATTAGCGTCCCAACGGATTATAAGAGTGAGGGAATAGAGAATGCTTCTGTTTTTGTGCGTACACTTGGGCACTATAATCCCGTCCTGTGCAGATAGCTAGTCTCCGTTGAGACCGTTGACTGAAATTGGTCTGCAGTACATTATCATTAATATTATTATTCCAAGAAGTATCAATTCTCGAGCGTCAAAATCGTCTTAAGTGTCGTGGGGTCACAGTCACTTTAATTTAAAGTAATAGAGACAGCAGGAGACTTAACGGCATTTTAAAATTGAGTAGCGTTTGAGTGTTTGGGTAGCGTTGGCGATGTTCTGTTGAAGCTGGCCTTAAGCAGTGTTCTAGGCCCGTATTAATAAACGTTACTCAGCTCAAGTACACGCATTTGAGTACAATCTTGAGGTTATGGTCTTATTAATAAACATATCTCAAGATGCGGTTTAGGTTTACCATATCGGCTGAGACACTGATTAATAAACGAAACTCGACTCTCAAGTGTGTATACTTAAGTGCAAGTCACAGAACAGTATTCCTAAGTACAGCGTTTTGAGATACTGTTTTTATGTGTTTATTAATTAGCAACGATCTTGAGATGCTGATTTCGTAATGAGGGCGTATCAAATGATTACGCACTTGAGTTCGTCGTTGAGTAACGTTTATTAATACGGGCCTTAGTAGTGTTGTAGGAGAACGTATGTAGGTTGTGGTCACCGGTGGGGTTGGAGCGGAAGCCCTGCACGGTGAGCGGCGCGCGGCGCGCGCGCGCGGGCTCGGCGAGCGGGCCGGCGCCCCCCGCGCCCCCCGCGCCCGCCAGCACCGCCAGCCCGCGCGCCGTCGCCGCGCGCATCGCCGTCAGGTTGCGGTGCCGCAGCCCCCTGCGTCCGTACAACCAATCAATCGACCGATATATTCTTCATTGTACACCAATACACATTATAACGAAAACTAAATCAAATATATTATATAAAAGGTACATATATATAAGGCTTATCCTATAAAAAAAAATGTCCGTTTATTTTTCAAGGTTAGATGTTCATTTATATATATTTAATTCGATGATCCAATGATAGACAACTGATCTGAAGTTAAGCCTTTTTTTAGCACGGTACGAAGCTACAAAATAATCACACAAAATTTTGAACTTAAATTTTATAATTGCATTTTTATGTCGTTTATCATTTTCACCATCACGAGGAACTCGATGGGCCAAGATGTCAGATGATTGGATTTGCTGGTTTATTAGCGGTACAATTGGCGCTCTTATGGCTCTGGAAGCGATTTCTTTCTTTCTACGCAATGAAATTGTTCATAATGAATTGCGAATAGAGACAGTGTACATATATTAGACATATAAGTAAAAGCGGCAATAGGTATGATAGATACAATTAGGCGCGGGAATTATTATGACAATTATCATAGCTCTAAATATAAGCTTTAAGTAGATTTTTGAAAGAAAAAAGGGCCCGAACACGTCGAATATATAAAGGCAAGGAGTTCCACAAGCGTACAGCTGTAACCGAAAATGATATATTAAAGAACAAGAATATTTATGCCGGAATACGAAGCAAAAGATTGTTAGTGGAACGTAGACGACGATCGTGAGAGAAGGAGATGAATTCAAAGCGGTGTTTCAGGTAACGTGAAATGGAAGAATGAAACAGTATGCAGATAAAGCAGAAAGGATGTGAGTATTTTAGGAAACCACTTGGGACGTTTACGAAATTCTGAAATGTGATCATTACGGAGTCCAAATATGTAGTAAGCATCAATTTCGAATTCGCTCAAGTTTATTTAACTAAGCTTCGGTAACGTCCAGATAAATAAATATCAGCATAGTCAAGAATAGGCAAAAGTAGGGATTGAGCGCAAACACAACTTTAGTGGCAGTAAGAAGAACATTTTTAACTCTCCGCAGGGAGCTAAGCCCTGCAAGCATTTTCCTACTTCATCTACCTGTGGTGACCATGTTAGACAAAAGTCTATATATATTCCTAAATTCTTAACTTTATCACTAAAAGGGTTGTGAATGCCTTTGATAAAAATAGGTGGTATGAGAGACAAGTCAACCCTCGCAACTAATCTAAAACTACCAATAATTATTGCTTGAGTTTTTATTTTAGTGGATAATCCATAAGATTTACACCAGTCTTAAATACAATGTACAAGCCAGATCAGCGTTAGTTGTATCATAGCTTTCGGTAAATCTTCCAAGGAAGCTAATAATAATTAGTAAAACTTTTGAGGTGAATACGTCTTTAAATTTGCTCCATAGTGGAAGACAATTCAGAAAACTGATGATAACAACCGCATCGTCCCTTGGGTGTCGTAAGAGCCGACAGAAGGAAACAAATCAGGAGATGGGCAGCAGCGTCTTCCTAATAATGACTAAAATAAAAATTAACTGCGGTTACCAACCCGTCTGACAAACGTGACAACTATGGCAAAGGGCCCCTAGGAAGCAATCTATAGGAGGGCCTATATTCTCAGCAGTGGACTTTTAATATGCTGTAACTGATGATAACAAAATCGGGGGATACAATTTGGTGTTACAGCTACATATCTATCATTTACACCAAAATTGAGTTACACCACTCGATAGCTAAAGAATCAAAGAATTTGTAACGTTGAGTGTGGACTGCGACACATCGCGCGCGACGGAGGGGCGAGCGCCGCCATTTTGAGGTCGTATCGCTGCGTCACATAATTTCCATTTAGTGTAAATTTTGACGTTACGTACACGTATTCACGTAAAACAGACGGCCGCGTCTACAACACAGCCACACATCGAATTTTTTATGGCGGGCCTTCTGCTGCGTGGGCAACGGAAAAGTTATGTCGGACTCCTACCAGCTTAAACCCCACGGTGGTCACCATAAGTGATTACAGGGAATCCCGTGATCTCCGTTAGGAACGCAACCGCTTTGTTTTATTGGAAGAACCTTCTCTGGGTGCAGTACTTATTGCCCCCAACACTCTCACAGTACTATCACGCTATCTCAAGACTACTTCTAAGTCATCGTCCGACTTCGAGCCCCCACAAAACCAGAGCCTCCGTTTCTGGATGAGGAACACCATGATCAAGGGGAGGACCCTGACGAACACCTTATATGATGTATGGCAAATGAAACAAAAGAACTATCGGGTAATAAAGTCTGTTAAATACTGTTAGCTAATCAGCGATGGATTTTCAATTTGTGAGTTTTTTTTTTGAAATATTGTTCCATGTTGCGAGCTTAATTTCCTTGAAGTAATACTTCCATGTTTTATTTGCATTCACTGGTAATTTAATGTCATAATTTAGCTGGTATAATGTATTTCTTTTAGAAATTGTCATAACCCATTATCGTTAATTTTAATAAACACCGATTTGTAACTTGATTAAAAGGCGGTTGACAACGAGCTCACCTGAAGAAGTGGACGGCGGGGTTGGCGAGGCCCTGCAGGTCACCAGCGCCGGCCGCCAGAGCGCCGCCCAGCTCGTCTGCAACCGTCTCGTCGCACGCTGACAACACCTCCTCGGCGATCATACCTGCATACAATGGAACATAGCCACTTGAGAGCCGATGAGCTGATTTCGACTCACTAGTTCAGGGACGAAAGAAATATTGCGACTGTAATAGGCCCGTGTTGTGCAGACTTGTTTCAACCAACAAAAATATTAAGTTATTCAGATTTGAAAGATAAATTCATTATTCTTGAGGCAGAAGCCCTATTAAATCATGTTATGTATACCCATAATTTTAAAGAAAATAAAATGTAGATTTTGGGAATACTTGTTATGTTTCAGAAGTTAAAAGTGCCTCTGGATCATTATTTTGGCCAGTTTGTAGGTTGGATCATTCTACATAACACGGTCCAATTGGTCTACGCAATAATGTTGCTGAATGCGGGAGGGCGGGACAATATGGCGGCATGCTTATCACAAACTATCATTTTGACTTAAGCCCTACATTACCTACATTTTACTCATAATATTTGCGATACCAAAAACATTTCCTACTTAGCGATAAAAAGTTATAGCATTTTAAGTGACAATATTATGACGTGCGACAAGACCCTAACTCTTGGTCGGTACTAAAATAGTGAACTTATATCGCGGTCATACATTGATTCCAAAGCGCCTATAAGAGACGAGCGTTGGTGCCGTGTATGCGCAGTCATTTGGCTTTATAGTTTTTGTCTGCGTCGAAGAAATGAACTATGCATGTTTTTCTCCAAATACCCACATTTTATAAAACGTTGCGTCACGCTGCAGTATTACGGCTGCAGCACAGAAAAATAGTCAATAAATTAAAAATAATATAAACATATTGTGAAGCCCACCAATCCGATAGCAAAAAGGAGACTTGGCATTGGTAGTACTCGTATATCGTCATGTGTTCATCACAATTTGGGTGACAAACGAGCACACAAACCACCTGATGGTAAGTGTATTCTGTGGCCCATAGACATCTACATTTATCCTCGATTAAGAATTAAAATGCAGATGCGTTGTCACCCGTAAGATGGAATGCCTCGTTTCCAGTAAGAAGGGTGTCCGGTTCTCTACACTCACCATACGAAACACAGCAGCATTGATTTTTCACTAGAATAGAGAATATTTTTTACACCTTTGACGACAATAATCCTTACGTTAATCTGTGATATCCTTAACTACATGTTATTTTCGGTCCTTTGAGCCGGATTCATTGATAATTTCAGATCTGATCCATAGATTTTCTCACGAGTTCACGTGAATCATATTCAAACCGGTGAATGTGAAGAAAGACAAAAGTGACAAACGCTGACCCTTTGTCACTTTTACTTTGTACAGCGCTCAATAAACCTCCAATCAATGCATTTATTACAAATCTGAACTTGAAAGAGGCCTATGTTGTGTAAGTAGGCCAAACGACATGTTTTATTACCACTTAGTAAAAAGTTTTTAGCACTTGAAAATAGGAACCCAATAAATTAACTTATTTCAAACTTACCATTTAAAACTCTATCGAGATGTCCGGTCTCCATCTGCCAGACATAGGCAGTGCCATCGCTGCAGCCCACCACCATAAAGTCGTCAGCCGGCCGCCATTTGATGCTCACCACAGGGAACAAATGCCGAGATGCCAGTGTCACACACTTGCGCTCCGCTAAGCCTAGCAACGATAAAAAAACAGACGAACATGCGGTTGCTTCTCACTTCAATATAGACATAAAACACCAAATAAACAAAATTAAACTTACTTAGCAATGTGACGCTGTGGTCGGAAGCCACAGAGCAGATGCACTTTTGTATCCGCGTCTGAAAATATTTATATACATTGGACAAATAGTCTTTATCTAGAATACAATTTACAATATAATTTTAGGCGTGTCTATTAAAAAAATTACAAGTTACTTCCCAAATATTTCATACCAATTTGATCAGAAGTTCAAATACAAATTAAGAAAAACTGTTAAATCGACATTTATTGTATGCTTAACACAGGTTGTGTAAATTGCATCAATTATTGTTTGAGTCCATGGGTTTCAAAATAATGTAGTTTTCAATCCAAATAATATTTTTAATAGATCGAGGTCCTTATTCATACTACTCTTGCTTAGGCAAAGATTATTTTTATTTAGCCTACACTTCGTTGTAAAAGCAAGGGTTCCAACAGTTGACAAAAATAATTTTAGCTTACTATTTATTCCTTACACTTAATTTTTTATAAACAGAATATGAGTTTGAGGCTTGGACAGTTCCAATAGAGAAGTTGCATTAATTTTTGTGCCACTAATTTATATATAAATGAAAGAATAATGCGTTTAAAGAATATTTAATTTTTTTTATTAACAATTCCATTTTTTTGTAATTATTAATAAAAAATAATTACATTTTTTAATGAAAAAAACCGACTTTTGATTGGTTGTGACGTCATTATATCCGATGAGGATGTGAGCCAATCCCAATCATGCTATACTTTTGTATTTTCTACATTCGGATCATCATGTTGTGTCATAACAAAACATATAAAACCTGTATTATGCAATGACAATTTTTTTGACAACGTAAACATGAGTGTTTTATCATTTCACCATGCGGTGGCGTTACTAAAGCGCTATAATGACGTCACTGGCGTTTGAACTTACATTTTAGAAAAAAAACATTTTTAGTTGTAAAATTACATGAAAAATCAATTGTTAAAAAAATTCTTAATAATTGTTAGCAAACTTCAAAAAAAAATTAAATCAAAAAACATGCAACTTCTCTATTCGTATTATATAGCGAAAACTATTTTCTAGAGTAGTAACTATATTTTACTGTAACAAGGCCAAAAAACGAGCTCAAATAATGAGCCTTTTGCTATTATAATAAAAAAAACACGCACACTGCAGTTATGTGGTGGCACTATGAGCTGCGTGATCTCGCCGGCGTGTACACAAAAACGATGCAGTAATGCTCCGCTGAACAAGTCCCACAGACACACCGCAAAGTCTATCCCGCCGGACACCAGATGCGATCGATCGTATCTGTCGTAGTGAAAAATTTACAATTTACTCTTTGTGTCTTGTCTTTAAGTTACATACTTAAATACAATATAAAGAGAAAGAGATAAAGAGAGAGAGAGAGAGAGAAGAAGAAGAAGATATAAAATATTACTACAAATTATTTGCCTCGGATGAACATGATGCGGATACAGCAAGCAATTCACTCTGCCATTATGCCCCAAAAGTAATTGATGAGGCGGCCAATCTGAAAGTAAAATATTTATAATTTAATATTGATGATAAGAAGCTCCATTAAACATAATTCCTTCATATATTTTATCGTTATTATTATTAAAAAAATATAAAAAAGTTGAGATTTCCAAGCTTGTGTAATAATTATTTTTACCCTGCTATAAAACCAACTGCTGTGGACAAACGTGCATAGAACCAGTTTTAATGATTTTATTAGATATATAAAATTATATATTAATGATTCGATTACATATAGTAGAGAATTAATTTATTAATTATAATATCCTCCATATCAAATATTTTCGGACACGGCGGCCAGTCTCAATGAGATTAACTAACCATTTACACAGGATAGGATTATAGTGCATGCGTGTTTGTGCGCAAACACAGGTGCACTCTGTTTCCCTACTCTATAGTCCGATGGTACGGATATCCGACGCCGGAAAGAGATCAGGCGCGAGACCAAGCGCTTTACGAAGCCCAGGGCTGCCACTGATAATTTCTTGACGGAAAACCCGGGATTCGAACCTCTAGCAAATAATCCACTAGCAAAGCACACCACTAGCAAAACAGACGAATTCATTAATAAATATAATTATTATTAACCTATTTAAAAATATTATTAAAGAATGTGATTCAGAGTCGATGGCTCAGGAAAATGCTTTGTGCTATGGCCTATGTTTATCAGTGGACTTGTAAAAGAATAAAATAATGATGATAAAATTATATTTTGATTAAGAATTACTTTTACAAATTTTAATATTACCATCTAATTGTTGATGTCCTCCGTGCAGTAGTTGTAACTGTACTGTATGTGTTGCGTTCACAATCACAATGGAGCCGTCTTCACGTCCGACCACGAGGCGGTTGGCAGCGAGGAGATATATGGAGGCAGTGAGCTTTATTTCTGTAAACAAACCTTGACTTGAGTTAGCTCATTTAAGTTCGTATTCAATCTAGAAATAATCGTTTAATAATATTAATGATTTCTTATATTTACGCGAACACTACACATTGAATAAAACTATTTTTACGGATTTTATCGCGTTTAATTTACTATTTTAATTCCCGACGTTTCGGGTGCTTTACAGCACCCATGGACTCACTCTCTTATGGACACTATTCAAGAAAGCTGCGCCAAACCACCGTTAGAAAAAATGTCCTTTGCTGATATGGCCAAGACAAACAAAAATAATTACTTGCGCCCCAAAACATTCAGTTCCATTGCAATTTACCCGGAAAATAAATTAAAAACTAGTGAAGATACAAAATCTCTTGTCCAAGAAATTACATGCCCCGAACAATTGAAATTACACGTAAGAGGACTACGTAAAACTAAAAATGGAGGCGTTATTATCAGCACTGAAACAAAGGACGACATCGAGAAGCTAAAAAAATCTACCCAGCTTAGTAGTTCCGGTCTAAAGGTGGAAGAGCACCATAAAAGAAGACCACGGATCATAGTCTTAGGTATACCTGCCGCCCTTAGCGAACGAGAAGTGTTTGATTGCATTTATGAACAAAATTTAGCCGATAAGCTCCCTAACTTAACTTGAATCTTTTTGTCCTCTATAAAGTTGAGTCATAAATCGGTAAAAAAGAAGCACTTTCATGCAACTTTATTTTGGAAGTGCCAGCTGGCATCAGAAAGGCGCTTATCAACCAGGAGCGAGTCTTCATAAATTGGACGTCGTGCCCAGTTCGAGACTTCACACTTGTGACCAGGTGCTTCAAATGTCAACAGTACGGACATGCTGCAAGAACTTGCCATGAAACCATCGACACGTGTGGACATTGTGGTGAATTAGGACATCAGGCAAATGCTTGCAGTAAGAAAACTGAACCAGCAAAGTGTGCAACATGCCTGCGTTTTAAAAACCGAGCAACTACAAAACAGGTGACCCTGAATGCCCAGCTAAAAGATGGCTGAAACTAGGTACATTAATTCCATAGATTATAATGAGGGCGCCTAAGAGCGCCACAGTTCATCTTAATCTTATTGCCCTAATTTATAAGTTTTAGTTTATATTTTTTTATATTTTTTTTATTTCTGTTGTTAAGTAATTACTTATTAAGAAAAATAATATGGATAAGTTAAGTAACAAATCGATGCTGTTTGTTTATTAGTGGCGAAAACATGTGAAATTGATATGTACAAGGAATATCTCTTCAAGGCCGCGAACTCTTACTACTTTAATTTAACACAGAACATTCGTAGTATAAATAAAACATGGATAATTTCTATATACTCCTTCGAAGATTGGACACTGAATGCGACGTTATCATACTAACAGAATGCTGGCTATCTAAAAGCGAAAACAACTTGCCATCGCTGCCAGGATACAATACTTTTAGTAGTAAAACTGTATATAACCAAAATGACGGTGTAGAGGTCTTTGCGAAAAAAATATAAACATATCAGTCGAAGAACCTGATATGCTAGATTGTATTAGGTTATTGGTGAAAGTGGGCCATGAAACTGCTATCCTTGCTGTTTACAGACCTTGTGGTAACAAATAGACAATTTTATCACGTCATTAGACAATACACTTAGGCAACTGTCGCCATTCAAAAATATAGTGTTAACGGGTGATATGAATATAGATCTCAACCCAGAAGGCAGTCATGGCGGAGCAAAAGACCACCTTAATATCTGTGCATGCCAGGGCCTGCTTCCAGCACATTTACTCCCTACTCATCTAAGTGGTTCCTGTTTAGACCACACTTTACTAAAAACTAAGTTACCATCTATAACCCTTGTCACCAATCCTATAGTAACCGATCATAGTGCCGTCGTTCTTAACTTAAGCCTTAAAATACCTAAACCGAAGTGTAAATACTCCATTCCTAAAACTAATATGAAAAACCTTGAACATGCAATTCAAAACATTGACTTCAGCCCAGTTTATAAAACCGATGACGTAAACATTTCTTTGCCTTAATTAATAAATAACGTACGAAATGCCATTGTTAGCAATACTTTGTATACCACAGTAGTTAAAAAATAACTTAAAGCCTTGGATTACACCCGGTCTAATTAGGTGCATGAAACATAGGGACAAACTACACCTTATGGCAAAATCTTCTTCAGATAATTTCGTCTTACAAATTACATATAAAAGATATAGGAATTTTTGTAACAATATATTTAAAAAGTTGAAGTATAATTATCTCACAAACTTACTGGAAGAGTCTGGTAGAGATAATAGAAAGATTTGGCGGCATGTAAAAGATATTGCATTTATATCCAAACAACATGAATCTTCAGCAGAATTATTACAAAATATATCCTCGCCGCTTATATCAGCAAATAAATCAAATAATTACTTTGTGAACGTGGGTAAAAATCTTGCTGAACAGATAATCAACAATTCTAACAATAATAATGAATACAGAGCCACTTTTTCAACTCAAAGAAACTGCCAATTAAGCTCGTTCGTATTATTAGATACGGACGCTACTGAGGTAGAAAGTATTATAATGGGACTGAAAGAAACAAGGGCGGTTGGTTGGGATAGCATACCCACTAGTATGTAAGGAAATTTAGACAAATTCTAGTACCACCATTAACTCATATTTTTCGAATTTGCCTCTCTAAAGGAATTTTCCCAGATTGTTTAAAAAAAGCCATTGTAGTTCCAGTATATAAATCGGGGGACAAAAAAAACTTTTCCAATTATTGGCCTATCTCAATACTCTCATCTACGTCTAAAATATTAGAAAAATTAATTAACAATAAATTAATGAATTATTTACAAAGTAAATCTATATTATCGAATATGCAATATGGTTTCAGACCAAAACTGTCCACTGCTGATGCTGTGCAGGTAATTACTGATTACGTCTCTCAAGAATTAGATAAAGGATACCAATCAATTGGCATTTTCCTTGACCTAGCAAAATCTTTTGATACAGTTTCTATTCCCATAAGCTAGAAAGCATAGGCATTCGAGGTAAACAGCTTCAACTTTTTGCGAATTATTTAGAAAATCGATATCAGTGCATAAAAATCGAAAAGGTTATTAGCTCTGAACAAAAAAGAAATACTCATTTTGGCGTGCCTCAAGGCGTGCCAAAGGGCCAACCCTATTTTTGATAAATATAAATGACCTTTGCAATCTTGAACTTAACTCAGGTAAAATAATATCTTACGCAGATGATACCGTGCTCCTTTTTTGAGCAAATACAGTAGACAAGTCTACTGTATTTGCAAGACATTTTTACAAGACATTGTCTACGAAATGCAGCAGGAGTATTTAAGATTTTTGTTTCATTTTCCTTTTCTACAATATTGTCACCATTAAATATGTGCAAAATTTCAACTCAACCCAAGGAAACATTTCTATTTGTTGAAGTTGTATGGTTTTTAATTTCTTCGACAAATAAGATTTTTCACATAAATTAATTTCATCACCAGAAAATAGAAATGCTCTCACTAAAACCATATCAATAAGTTAATTATAAAATCTAATATAATAATACCTTGTTCGTCTGCATGACTTAGCTGGTCCAAAATGCCCACGGGGCTAGGGTTCATTTCAGCCCACGCCATATCCAAGCTCGTCATAACAATTGGCGCATGTGCTGTAGAGAAGAAATAAAATAAATAACAAAAAGCCAATAGGGTGTTCCACTATTGGCTTATGGTAATTTGAAAAACTACAAGTATGCTTTATAATAAGAAAGATAGACCGAGAGCTGTGTACATATCACGTGATGCCAAAACCATGATCAAGTTCTCAACACGGACTCACACACACATCTTTCTACTTTCTTTCTTTATCAGCCCGTAAAAGTTTACTGCTGGACGCACACATATGCTTCTAAAAACCATTTTGTGTTTGCTAATTATTTTAGAGGCATATGTGTACTTACGTGAATGAGGCTTGGTTTTTGCGTCACTTGAAATGTACGAAGCTCTTCGTCTCTTCTTTGTTGGTCTGAGGCTTGCCCACAGAACTTACAAGGTTAGGATAGATATATGATTAGAATATAACAGAACAGAATATTTTTATTCAATATAGTGGGATGCAACATCTCTTCGCAGCGCCAGTAAGTTGAGCCGATCGGAAAGAACTCGGTTGTCGACGATTCGAGCTGATCTGCGCTGGATGTAAACTCCCGCTCATAAACTGCCAGCTCATGAGGTACCTTGAGGATCACCAGCTGATAGTGCCCGCCAGTACAGTTTCCGTTGGGGTCACTCAGATGGTGATCTTCTGGCTTATCTAACTCATAGATAGGCGAAGGCAGTAGAGTCCAAGGGGGAGGTCCTAGCCGTTAGTTTGGACATTGCGAAGCTCTTCGATCGCGTTTGACACATAGCGCTTCTGGATCACCAGTTTTCTTGCAAATCGGAGCATCAAGGTCATAGTAGACGGTGCATGCTCCGATTACAAGCCTATTAATGATGATGTTACACAAGGCTGCGTGTTATCACCAACGCTGTTTCTTCTGCATATCAATGATATGTTGCAAACCGGTAACATTCATTGCTATGCAGACGACAGCACTGGAGATGGTTTATAAAACGTCGCCGAGTAGCGGAACAAACTTGTGTCTGAAGTCAAGTTATTGTTGAATAAAGTCTCGGATTGGGGCGACTAAATCTAGTCCAGTTCAATCCCCAGAAGACACAAGTTTGCGCGTTTACCGCTAAAAGAACCACTTTGTCGTATCTCCTCAGTTTCAAGGCACTCCCTTGTTGCCTCAGCCAGTATCGGCATCCTCGGTGTCGAAATATCGAGTGATGTGCGACCTCACCGTTGAAGCTTAGCGAAGCGAATACTTGCCATGTGTTTGAAAGAATACATCCATTTCTTGCCCTAATCGGCATTTTTACTCACCCCGCACGTAACAATAGATTAGAAATAATTATTATCGAAAGTCATTTTGTTTTCCTTTTATCGTAAAAAACCTCTGTCCTGAGAAGAACCAACAAGAAATCTTAGTTAGGCTAGCCAACACTATACTTACAAGGCAGTTGGTTGGGCACTGGCGTGGCCGCGTCGTCCACGCTCCAAACAGACACAACTCCGTGCGAGTCGCCGCGTAGCAGCAGACGTCGCTGTTTGCCGCCCACAGATGTCGTCACGAATCGTATCGCCGGCGGACATGACAGCAGCTGACCATGGATAATTGAACTCAGTTTCATTTTTTTGCGGGTAACATAGATATAACTGGCTAAAATGTTATCAAGTATACCTTGTTGTCAGGATGTGCCAAAATACCAAAAAGGACTGGGCTGTCATGTTCCACTGTGGGACCATGGAATCCTTTATGATCTGGCACGGAGCTGCAATTAAATAACACGATTGGTTGTCTCTCCTTGTGTTCATAAGAACGGAAAAAAAATATAGGTTCGTTCGATTTCATCGTAACATCTGAATAAAAAGTCATTATAATATTATTTAACAACAACAGAAGGAAATTGTGACAATAACAAAATATAAAAAAAATATTAACCAATCACATATTTCATGTTATAATTCAAAGTGAAGTACGTTTTTCTAAAATAATTTTAGATACATGGAATTACAGATACATGTTTATCAAAGAACTGACATTAAATAAAAAGAAATGTAGTGATATGGGGTTGTGTTTGCAACATAAATTTATAAAACGGCTATTAAAATTAAAACATACCATACCAACTATCTCAACTACGACAAATATACAACTTTATATTGTAATTAAATGAACGATAATGAAATAATATACACCAAAATGACAGCTTGATACGCTAATGTTCTGAAAAGGTTTTTTTTAATTTACAACTTACAACCTTTTCTAAACTCAATCAGCGGCACTGTGTTACACAAAAACTTTATGAAACAAGCCTTAAAAAGTGCTAGCAAAGGAATCGAATTGCAATACATATTACATCTAAAACAATTACGTACGAAATAACAAATCAATTTGTGCTGACCTACGTATAGCCCGTCCGCGTAGCTTGCTATAAAAGAAATTGACATTTTAGCATTTAGCCGGCAGGCAGAATAAAATTGTTAGTTTTTTTTGTGAGGGAATAGACTCAGTAATGATCAAAATATCTTGTGCATATATTAAATTAGGACCTATGAAAATGTTATGAAGGTGCTGAATGAAATAATTTTTTTTAATCAATTTTCATCAGTTGTTAATTTAATTAGTTAACTTAATTGTTAGGCTTATTTGCGTTTTTAATATTAGACTTACTACAGACGTGACAAGCGATGGATTATTGTGTAAGGTTAGATTAGACATATTATCAAATATTATGTAAATATTATTACATAATGTGTTAACCTAACCTTTTCTCTTCAAAATGGCATTTAAATATTTAACTTTTTGTATATATTATGTTTGTAAAATGTATTCTATCACTATCACTAAAAATACACAGAATGTAATCCTTTTTTCCACATCCATAATTAGTGTTGAATATGTTATGTAGATTATGTACAATGAAATGTAAAAATAAAATATTGAATCATACATTCTTATAAATACCGGTTCAGCATTTATACTTTTTTATACTTACTCTACTGTAATCATTACACTTTTTTAATCGAAGATGATTAAAAAGTCTATAATAATCTAGTCTGTGTCCATGATAAATCTGTGTGTTGTGTGTATGAAAGACATTCAACACATAAATACCAGGCAATGTGCTCTGATGAACATCTAATGATGAAATCATATAAAACCATGATTTATAAACACCCCATTCACAAACACATAGGCGCAATAAAATTCTAAATTATTTTTACTCCCATAGATATTATCACAATTCCCCACAAAGTAGGCGGAATCTATTCTCCTTTTTGAATACTTTATGAAGTACATAATCCCGGTTTATCTGCAAGTACATCGCTTACAAATTACTCACAATCACACTTGTTAAATCGGTTCTTACAAAACTATTACTTAATTGCGTTAGGGGTTCTTTTAAAATCCAAAAATATCAAGCGTATATCATACATATCTACCATAACACATATTTAAGATTTAGTTACCTGTTACTACCCCATTACACAAGTAGGTAAATCATAGTAAAATATGCGGGTAACCAATATTATAAATATTATTTCTACTCACTTAGCGGGCAGTTTATACAAGTATCCCTTCCCCTCTGTAGACCACACAAGTACTCTATCCGTGGCTAAAAAGTCTCCAGACATCCAACGCTCTCCTGAAGGCGCTTGAATGGAACAAAGGACTGAAAAATCTCCTGAAAGCAACGAACAAACACATTAATAATAAAGCACAAATTATCTAAAAATTTTGACTAAATGAACTACTATATTTTTGCACTTTTATTAATTTTATCCGACTGGAGACAGATTATTGCTTGACTAAAAATACCACCTCTATACGTGTTAGAGCCATGCTGCGTTATATTATGGTTATAGAACGAATGAGTCGGCTCGACCGGGGAAGGACCACGTTCTCACAGAATACCAGCGTAAAATGGCAGCTTAATGCTGCTGGGTTTTGTATGGTAAGTGTAGTGCATCGCAGACCCTTTTTACAGGAAATAAGGCATTCAATCTTAGTCCTCAGGAGTGACAACGCATCTGCATTTTGATTCTAAATCGAGGATAGATGTAGATGACTATGGGCCACAGCATTCACTAACATCAGGTGGGCTGTGTGCTCGTTTGTCACCCTAATTCTATAAAAAAAACCTCTCGTCAAATAAGTCAAAACCTCACACCTCAAATTATACTACGCAAACATTGAACAATTTTTTTTTTCTAAATAAAATATTGTCATCGGTGGTGTGTCTTTCCTAGTGTAGTGGTGGTGGGAGTAGTGGTGCTGGGATTAGTGGTGACGGGGATAGTGCACGCAATTGAGGGAGGGCGGGAGGTGCTCTTCAAACTAGGTAAGACACATCATTTTATTTTATTAAGCGGATATTTGCAAAGTAAATATTTACAACTTTAATAACAGTCTATATACTGGTTGGGTACAGGCCTCCCCTCTCTTTTTTTATAGGATAAGGGTGACAAATGCACACAGTCTACCTGATGGTAAGGGGATCCCAATAATATGGCCCATAGACATGTACATCTATCCTCGATTAAGAATCAAAATGCAGATGCACTGTCACCGCTGAGGACTAAGATGGATTGCCTCGTTTTCAGTAAAAAGGGTCGCCGGTTCTCTACACACACCATACGAAACACAGCAGCATTGAGCTGCTATTTTACGCTGGTATTCTATGAGAGCGTGGTCTTTCCCCGTTCGAGACGACCCATTCATGTTACAAGCATAAGATAGCGACAGCATGGCGCTACCACGTAAAAACTTGACTCTAACACATACAAAATAACTTATAGACTACAACCACCAAACCACTGACCTGCATCGTAAATCTGGCAGTACTTGGCGCAAACTACCAGCACTGTGCGCTGGTTATACGCGCAGCAGTTGAGGGACAAGGCGTTCAGACAGCGGATTTGCTTCGACTCGTTTTCGTAGATGGGCTCCGATTGCTTGTTCTCGTGTCCGAGGAGTGACCACACCTTGAAGTGTTGGACAGATAAAGCACATAATCGCTTATTCTTTAATTCACTATACCATATCGTTCAATTACTAGGTTGTAGAACTTTTTTTTCTGCCTAGAAGTCAGTCTAAATAGATATTAGTTATTTCATTTCACGATGAAGGTTTGACTGTGGTTGTTGTTAGGCGTGCACATACACATTGTGTTAGTGTACGTGGGCCTCGGGAGCGCTCAGTCACGACCGCGAGTCGAACGAATCGCAGTTACACACGCAAACGCGCCTGTCGGTACACGTCACTACTACAATCAAGTCGAAGCGTTCATCGTGAAATAGAATAACTATACCACCATCTTACCTATTTTTGCCGCCAAATAGCAGTGCATGCACTGCTCTGTCCGATCTGAAGTGTATAGAGAGCCAATACTCGTAAGTCGATATAAAGTCAGTATCATTACAGGCCGTGACGCAATCCATCTTAGACCTTTGAGGTGACAACGCATCTGTAGCCTTCTTTATTTGAAGTAAGCTGCAGGTGTCCATGGACTGCAATAGCCACTTACTATCAGATAGAGTATAAGTTCGTTTGTCACTTTACTTTTACAGTTTTATTTAAAAAAACATAACAGTTCGCTGTTGGGCATGGATCTCTCTCATTGGAGGGAGGATTTAGAGAAATCTCCACGTTTGGTGAATTAGCAATCGCAGCAATCGTCTCGCACCTTTGACATTCGATATTTTATCATCCGGAATAAATACTTAATGGTTATATCAGGCGGTATATCCACTGCAGTCAACAAGATCTTCCGATCATTTCATCTAAGCTCGCCTCTAACGACAACCTATTGGTGAAGATAGATTCATTATTTCACCACTACATAGTGAGAGCTGAGAGCTGAACGGATTAGTAAGCTGAAGTGGCCGGCCATATAGCTCGAAGAATCGACAACCGATGGTGAAAAAAGTTCTCGAGTGGCAGCCTCGTATCGGTAGGCGAAGTGTAGGGCGACCCCTCACTAGATGGAGTGACGACCTGGTAAGACATGCAGTAAGTCGAAGGATGCAGGTGGCTCAGGACAGTGCTTTGTGGCATTCCTTGGAAGAGGCCTATGTTCAGGGGACTTGTGAAAGAGCAGCATAATCATTAGCTATATTTAGCCCAGCGGGGTTAGCCAAGTTGGCTTTCTACAATCTATAACGAGATTAGAAAACTATACAAATGAATGAAATCTATGTTTAGTAAAATTTATACTTGCGAGCGACTGTTATCACTCAATGGAACTTCAGCTCCATTTGTTATTTGGATTGACACACATACTTGTTCCACTCGTGTTATAATTTATTCACTAAAAAACCGACACATTTCGTTTTACGGCATTATCAGGATATAAAAATAAAGAATTTACAGCCTGGGTAGATAAGACCCTCCTACTTGTTTCTGCCGCTAAATAGCAATAGTGCTAAATAGCAATAGTGCTAAATAGCAATAGTGCTAAATAGCAATAGTGCTAAATAGCAATAGTGCTAAATAGCAATGCAAGCAGCAGTGGTTTTCCTGTCTGAAGGGTAGGGTAGGGGAAGGGATCTAGTATAATTACAGGCTGTGAGGCATTTCATCTTAGTCCTCAGAGGTGACGACGCATTTGTGGCCTTCTTTGTTTGCAGTTGGCTGCGGGCGTCCATGGACTCGAATAGCCACTTACGACGTGTAAACTGTGTCGGTTACTGTAGGTCAGTTTGTCGCTTGTGTTTCATCCATTCACAAACAACCTACAGGGATGGAAATAGGCCCTGCTAAATCAGAAGTATCGACCGTAATCGACACACTTGACAGGCAGATTAAAGATGCAAGTCACTTAATTCATTAGTGATGGTTAACTGCATAGACTTTCATTTGTGCTTCATTAATACATAGAAAAGAACTTACTTTCACAGTGCCAGTGATTGAAATGGCTAGCACGACGTCATCTTTTCTTGAAGAAGGCCGCAAAACCTGTAAGCAATTGAATAATTTACCTATGTAAGAAGATATATTTGAAACTGTAATGTTATTCATTTAAAATGAAATTTATTGAATTATCTAATTTTCTTGACATTTTAGAGTATTGTTATTGCTGTTTAATGGTCTCAATAAAGGTAGATAAAATGATAAAAGCCAGCAAAATTGTTGTGTTGTTGTGCTACTTGAGGAGGGTTGCAGCCATCGTATGTTTTGGGCAGGAATAAATTTGTTGGATCGAACGGATTTAGTCTTCAACGAAAACGGCACACTGTCTGGACATCGATACATAACGAATGTTCTAATACCTCATGCACCACCTGCATTGGCCACTTTTTATGGACGATAACGCTCGCTTCCACCGGTCTGGCTATGTGGAGCCGTATATGATACAAGAAGTTTTATCATAATTTTCACAAGTCATACTTACATGCAATGCAGATATCCAGTCGGGATTCATCTTGGAACTCAAGCAGAATAAAATTTCGAGAGAAAATGGGTCCATGATAAGGATCTCGGCATAGTATCCATTACAAAATAAACGCAGGTCTTCGCTGTTGCACATGTGATAGGCCTGTCAAAATATTTTTAATTTAATTAATCTGTATGTATGTTTTTTATAATATATTAAGATACCAAATAAGTCCATTTCCAGTGATGGTTGGTAAAATGGCTACTACAGTATCTTGACACCTGAGACCAAAAACAAACAAAAAAGGCCACAATATGTGCTGTCACACAATTATATTGGCTTTAAGTATTAACTCTTCGGTCGGTGCACTGCCGCTGAAAAGGAAACCCAATAACAGAAAATCTCGTATAATTTATAATAGTGTTGTTTGATATAGTGTGTTCTAGATTAAATGTAGCTGCAAGCTCCCCAAATAAAATAAAAATAATATAACACTCATCATCATCATCACAGCCCATCACAAGTTCACTGCTGAACAAAGGCCTCCCCCAAGGAATACCACAACATGCTACGTGGTAGAGCCATGCTGCAGCTATATTACTGGTATAGTTACCTAGTGGTTGATATGGGTCGGCTCGACCGGGGAAGGACCACGCTCTCACAGAATACCGTGAGTATAGTGAGTGTAGAGAAACGGAGACCCTTTTTACTGGAAACGAGGCATTCTATCTTAGTCCTCACGGGTGACAACGCATCTGCATTTTGATTCGTAATCGAGGATAGATGCAAATGCCTATGGGCCACAGCAACCACTTACCATGAGGTGGACTGTGTGCTCGTTTGTCACCCTTATCCTATATAAAAAAAACACAAAGCACGGTCTTGAGCCACCTACATCCATCAACTCTTCTGGTCTCTTACCAGGTCGTCATCATAACATTATAAAGATCAAAAAAATTGACAGCTGTGATGAAATTATGGGTACTCGTATATATATGACGAAATTAAGTTTCCAATCCAAAAGTGTTCCAAGAAAGAATCCAAGCCAGAGAATAATTTTGCAAACCACCAGCTATTTTTTAGTTTCATGATTAATTTAACATTATTCTGTGGCACTGCATCCTAAGATATTATGAAGCATCAAATCAGTTATTGGGTTTTTCTGTCCAGAAATAGCAGCAGCCCGGAGTCTAAAAGTTGGCGGTGTTTCACCCTCGTGTCTCAGAAATCACGTAATGCCGTTGGTCCTGTGCCTGATCTCTCTCTAGTCTTGTCGGATTACCCTCCCATCAGACTATGAGAGTGCACACGTTTTCGCGCATACACTCGGGCATTATAACCCTGTCCTGCGCATATGGCTAGCTTCATTGAGACTGGCCGCCGTGACCGTAATTCGGTCTGGAGGACATTATGAAGCATCATACATATAAACATCACATCGGACATGGTGTACAAACATGTTGACATAGGACGAATGCCTTGTGTGTGTGTGTGTGTGTGTTTACATACACTAGTGGCACTATAATATCTTCTGTGCAGTTGACAGCTTTAAAAATATTTGGGTGTTGTTTTATTTTAATTAGCCAGGAGTATATCATTATTAGTAATTTTATGGATGTAAGCTTGTTACGACTATTTTATGAGTACAATAACAGTTTTCACCTGTATGTTTGTGTGAACTTGTGTCAATTTCACACTCTCCCGGCACTTGCCATCCACAAGATCCCAAGTACACATTTCACCAGCTTCTGAAGAGCTCACTATATAGTTGTTGTCCTGTAAAATAATTTTTAAGTAACAGTCTATATAAAAACAATCTGAACAGATTTTGAAGCAGGGAAGTGTTCATTGTGCTGCTCAATACATGTTGGCATATATGAAACATTCTCCCAATATTATTTATCACACTTGCTTTTATGGTACTCTAAAACTAAAACCCAGAAATAATAAAAATGTCACTTCTTTTTCTATGTCACTCTTTCATAAATTCGGCCACCTTACCTAACCTATGAGCATTATAATTTTGAAATGTTTTAAATGTCCGGCATGGAACACTCACACTGCGGAATGGTCGGTAGTGTGTTCCCCCTGTCATTGAGAGTCGCTGGATGCAAAAGCTGAGCCTAAAAGATCAGCTTCCACTTTGCGGCATTAGAAATCGCCTGTGTGTGTATCCCTGTGCAAAGATGGAAGAGAAGGCTGACAGAAGTTCCCTTAGACTACCATGGCGAAAGCCAATTCGTCAATTTTGCTCATGTGCTCTGACTTTGCCTTAGCAACAACACTTTTGAAGCATACTAGAGGCAGAATTATAATGCTCTTAAAGAGTGATGGTGTTTGAGTATCAGTACGTCGATGCGTCAGCCCTGACCTGGCAGCATTCCTGCTTATGGTGTTATGCAACTTTACATGAGCCACCAAACCAAGGCTGGGATCTATCTCCGCCGGGCATCACAGATAATGAAAAAAAAAGTTCAATTTCCTAAAGTCTCAACTAAGCGATAGAATCAGCAACATGTTGGAATCATTGGGCATGTAACACACGCGGTCCTCTAGCTAGGATGCATAAAAACCGCATCCCATCCCATTCCACACTCCACATTAGCGATGATTAGGTGAGAGGCACTTTACTCCTGATCAGAAAATGCCCCGAAGAAGAGCATCGACGGAAATCTGCAGACGGTCAGCAGATGATCCATCAGGGAAAGTATATGACCTTCTACATCTAGAACCTGCGTGGACGAAGTAACCAGTTATGACAGACTAATATACCAAGGTAAAGTCGTTTCTAAATAGATCTCCCAGCATAATGGGTTGTATGAGAACTGAGCCATTGGTGCAGCATGGTGGATGTTGAAATCACCCAGAATCACAATCTCTGAGAATCATCAACAAATTTTTATTAATATTTTGAGAAAAAATGAATATTTGAAGATTTCTCAAAAATCTCAACCAAAGCAAAAATAGCCTTCCTGTAATTTTTTAACAGACACTCAAGAGAGGGAAGATCCCTCCAAGAGGAAATCAAAGCGTAAAAAACCATAATGTTTGAGGATTTTTAATATATTTGAGATTTTAGTTGATTTTAGTTAAACCAAACATTTGATAAATCAGAACATCAGCTGAATGGAAACTGCAATGGATGGAACTGGTCTGGCACTTCGGAAAATGCAGCCAAAGCATTCCTGCAGCGGGTGGGGGCTACTCTCCATCTGTGGCTCCAGCTTTACAGAACACTCTACCTCCAGCTTTACAGAACACTATAGGATTGGTAGCAAGAATACATGAAATCGGGTTTGGACAATTCAGAATTGTGACAGTTTTCGAATCTACAAATATGATAGAATTTAATAAACTTAAACCAAGCAAAAAATTTATACATATATTTGATTTAATAGTTAAATCCTATTTATTGTAATTTTTTTAAAGGTCAACGATATAATTTTCTTAGTCAAAAATGAAAAGAAGATATAAAAAAGTGTAAGAAACCTATAAGGATTTAAAATATAATTTATAATAATATTACAAAAAAGCATGCGAAATTAAAGTTAATTAATAATATGTTGTAAATGTAATATAATTATGTATAATTAATTATTTATTCCACACATGCATCAGGGGGCATTATCCAAGTCGGTTTTCTACATAATGATTTCTTATATTTATGTGAATACCACACATTGAATAAAACTATATTTAAGGATTTTATCGTGTTTAATTTACTTATTTTCATTCCCTCTACAAGATGCAGGAGTGTACAAGCAGGATTGAAACAGAAACAGAAACTTTTTTTATTCAATATAGATTATAAATAATACTTATTGAAAGTCACTCTTTTGTTTAATTACCACTGGTTCGAAAAAAAACCTCTGTCCTGGGAAGAACCAGCAAGAAACCCAGCGGGACTTTCTTTTTAAATAACAGCTTACAATCATGTATGTTACACAATTAACCACACAAAACAAATTAGAAATAGCTTGGTAGCGAACACCTCATTCCCAGGGGTTATTATCATCCATAAATTCCTTAATATTATATTAACCCTTTTTATACAAACTATGTTTAATAAAGTTTTTGAATTTTGAGCAGGTCGAATTTTGTATATTTTCTGGGATTTTGTTGTAAAAGCGTATACATCGCCCCAAGAATGAATTACTGACTAGTAACTGGTACTACTAGCTTGTGTTTGTTCCTAGTATTCACAGAATGAATATCACTTATTTTTGTATAACTACTTTTATTTTTGTGTACGTACATTACATTTTCATAAATGTAATGAGAGGCCAAATTTAATATATTAATTTCCTTAAATTTTTGTCGGAGCGACTCTTTAGGTTTTAAATCATAGATTGCTCTTATGGCCCTCTTCTGTAAAACAAATATAATTTCAGTGTCAGTTGCGTGTCCCCATAGCAAAATACCATACGACATTATGCTATGGAAATAGCTAAAGTAAAAAAGTCTAGCTGTTTCCACACTGGTAAGATTTCTAATCTTTTTTACAGCATATGCTACAGAACTAAGTCTGCTTGCTAACTTTGATATATGGGGGCTCCATTGAAGCTTCGCGTCTAGTGTTATTCCAAGAAAAATTGTGGTATCGACAAGACTCAGTTCCTCCCCATTTAAAATTACATTGGTATTTAATTGTCTGACATTTGGAGTCATGAACTTCATACATTTCGTTTTAGTGCTATTTAAATGCCAGTTATTAACATTAAACCAATTTAGTAATTTAGATATAGCATTATTTACTTCGTCATATTTTAATAATTGTCGTTTTAATTTGAAAATTAATGAAGTGTCATCAGCAAATAATACTATATTATGGTTATCAACTACTATGTAAGGTAAGTCATTAATATATACAAGAAACAGAAAGGGGCCGAGAACTGAGCCTCGAGGCACGCCCATTTGTACTATCGACCCGGAAGAGCTCATACTATGTGACAACTTTTGAGTTCTGTTACTTAAATATGAAACAATTAATTTAAGAGCATTACTTCTTACACCGTAGTGTTGTAGTTTCCTGATTAATGTTTCATGGTGAACACAATCGAAGGCTTTGGATAGGTCACAGAATATACCCAAAGCATCCTGTGAATTCTCCATGCATTGAAAATATATTTAATCAGCTCAACACCAGCATCAGTTGTCGAGCGACCCTTGTGAAACCGAATTGATTTTTATGAAGTAAATTATTAACATTAAAAAAATTAACATTTGATCAAAATAATTTTTTCAAAAATTTTACTTAGTGTTGGCAGTACAGAAATGGGTCTAAAATTGGCGGGATCTAATGTACTACCAGATTTAAATAAAGGTATTACTTTACTATGCTTCATTAAATCAGGAAACACACCATATTCGATACTAGTATTAAAAATAATAGCTAGTAGAGGCGCGATTATATCGATTATAGACGCAATAACTTTAACGGAAATGCCCCACAGATCCGCAGTTTTCTTAATATCAATAGTTTTAAAATATTTTACAATATCTTTTGATGATATTTTATGAAATGTAAAATTCTTTGTACACGCATTTACATTTTGTTTAAGTGATTTACATTTTACGCATTTACATTTTCATTGTGAATAAGGTCTCTCTTACATAGGACAAACAAAAAGATCTATAAAAACTTGGGGGGATGAGTCGCTCGCGTCCGTAGGCTTCGACCACCTAATCCTAGACCTACCCTACACGTGTCCCCCGGGTGGTGCTAAACAAGCGACAAAGCCGAAAGAACAGACTTGGCTCCTAGCCGTGTGGTAGCGGCGTAAAAAAATCCACCAACTACTTCCGCACCATGAGGCACAAAAGAAAAGAAATGGCCCCGAGTTCCCGGCGCCCCTTTAATGGGGCAGGGGTGCGAAGAATCTCCGGGAGGAAAACCGGCGACGAGGTTGGCCACCCGTCACATTCTGTCTCCCGGAGGAGCGAAATGTGGATTGCGGAAGCCCGTCTGGCAACACTGAATGTATGTGGAGCAATGAATGATAAGATGGATGAAGTATGCGATATGATGTATGATAGAGGAATAGATGTGTTATGTGTAAATGAGACGAAACGGAAGGGAAAGGATGCCACTACACATGGCATGTATACCACGTACTGGTCTGGTGTAGACGAGACAGAGCGGGCATGCCAGGGAGTGTCGGTATCATCCTTTCAGAAAGAATGAGTCATTGTGTGAAAGAGTATGAATGTGTAAGCCCGAGACTGCTATGGATACGAATGAAAGTGGGCTTAAAGAAGTTGTTTGTTCTAGGGGTCTACGCCCCAGACATGTTACGCCCACTTATATCCGAGAGCAGTTTTGGGAGATGGTAAGAATGGTGCTAATGTAATGCAAGGGTAATGAAAATATTGTTATATTAGGAGATTTTAATGGAAGGGTTGGTGTGAAGAGGCTTGGTTATGAAAGGATATTGGGAACGTTTGGTGATGAAAGCATAAATGAGAATGGTGAAAGCCTCCTCACCGTATGTGTGTAAAAGAATCTTTTTGTGACGAACACTTTCTTTCGTCATTAGAAGATTCACATGTATACATGGGAAAGAGGTGGTGATAGAAGCATGATAGATTTCATGATTGTGGATGAAAGAATGAGAAGAGCAGTGGTAGATACAAGGGTTTACCGGGGGTCCAACGTAGGGACGGATCATTACTTGGTCTTATGCCGAATTAATGGTCTATTCAGACGTTGGCGGCATGGGACATCTGTGTCTACCACTGCGTTACAGCGTATAAGAACAGAGAGGTTACAAGATGAAGGTATGAAAGAGAAGTTCAAATGTAGACTGAGCGAAAATATAAGTGGTATGGATGAATTGTGTATGAATGATTTAGACTTGGAGACTGTGTGGTATAATGTCAAGAAAGGTTTGGTGGATGCAGCTACCGAAGTATGTGGTGTAACTAAGAGAACGAATGAAAGGAAAAATAACACTTTATGGTGGGATGATGAGGTACGGATGGAAGTTGAAGCAAAGAAGAGAGCATGGCTAGATTTACTAACAACCAAGGCTAGTCATTCTAGCGGTATGAATGATGATAAAGAAAAAAGGCAGTCTTTAGACATCTAAATAAGAAAGTAAAAGAAGTAGTTGAAAGGAAAAAGCAAGAAAGAACTGATAAGAATGATAGAAGAATATCGGATAACTTCCAGGCAAATATTAAAATGTTCTGGAAACTCGTAAGAACTGCCAGGGGAAATTCAATACAGCCTAGAATGAATGCTATACGAGACCAGAATGGCTGTATTTTGAATGACGAAGTTTCGAGTTTAAGGAGATGGAAGGAATACTTTGAAAGCGTGTTTATGAGTGATGAGACGTTTGAATTAAATGAAATAGAAATTCCGAAAGAAAAGGAAAGAGATAGAGAGATAGGTATAGATGAAATAATGAAAGCAATGATAAGTATGAAAGCAGGAAAGGCAGCCGGTTATGATAGAGTATCACTCGAAATGCTGAGGGCTGGAGAGGGAGTGGTGGCAGACCTGCTGTACACCTTGTTTAATTTATGTTGGGAACTTAAGCGGGTACCGGGAGACTGTTGCAAAGCCGTGATAGTCCCAATATATAAGGGAAAAGGATCACAGCAGGACTGTAAAAACTACCGTGGTATCAGTCTTATGAAAGTTAGTATGAGTAATTTCCATCAGTATCTTTCATAATAATAAGTTTGTTAGTTATGAAAGATACTGATGGAAAAATTTGGGATGTGCAAGCGGGATTTAGAAAGGGAATGGGATGTAAGGATCAGATCTTTTCCATGCACATGATCGCGGAGAAGTTTTTGGCCAAAAACCAAAAGGTTTTTTGTGAATTCGTGGACTTGGAAAAGGTTTATGACAGAGTAGACAGGGATGTATTATGGCAAACACTGAACTCATTTGGGTTGAGGGCTGGGTTGATCAGGATCAACGGGGCCTACTCGGACGTGTCAGACAGGGCTGTGCGGCTTCCCCGTGGCTGTTCAACCTATTTATGGACAGTTGTTTGGAAAATTTTAAAGTTGAAGAATGCGGGTTAAGAATGGGTGAGTTAACCGTCAAATGCCTTTTGTACGCCGATGATCAAGTCATACTTGCGTCGTCGGCGGCCGAGTTGTAAATGATGGTTACATTAATGGACAGGTCATTAAAAGAAAGGGGAATGAAAGTGAACGCAAGTAAGACGAAAGTTATGGTTTTTGAAAGAGAAGAAAGTAAAACGATATGTAAAATAAGAATAGAAGGGGAATTGGTCGAGCAAGTAGATGAGTTTGTGTATTTGGGATGTGTAATTAGCAGGGATGGTAGATATTATAAGGATATAGAACGACAAGTGAACGCAGGAAATAGAGTAAATGGGGCTCTACACTCTATTGTGGAAAGTCAGAATGTGTCCCAAAAGGCACATATGGCAATTCACAATGCTGTGTTAGTCCCTACTTTAATGTATGGTAGTGAAATTTGGGTGTGGCAGAAGAAGCACGAGAGTAGAATAAATACTGTAGAAACGCGGTCATTAAGGAGTATGTTAGGGCTGAATCTAAATGACAAAGTGAGAAATTGTGTGATAAGAGAAGAGTGTGGTCTGCAAGATGAGATTGTGACCAGGATTAAGAAAGGAATGCTTCGGTGGTTTGGTCATGTAGAAAGAATGAATGAGGAAAGAGTGACAAAGCAAATTTATGTGGCAGAGGTGAACGGCAGAGTCTGGAAGGGACGCCCTAGGCGAAAATTTATCATCCAAATTGGCGATATATTGAAAATGGGCCAAATTAAGAGTACCCTTAACCGATGAGCGTGTATGCGTAGGTATATGGATGTGGAGGAGGCAAGAGAGGTGTGTCAGGATCGTGCCAAATGGAAGTCCATAGTCTCTGCCTACCCCTCTGGGTGACAGGCGTGAGTGTTTATGTATGTAATAATATTACAAAAAAGCATCCAAAATTAAAGTTAATTAATAATATGTTGTAAATGTAATATAATTATGTATAATTAATTATTTATTCCACACATGCATCAGGGGGCATTATCCAAGTCGGTTTTCTACATAATGATTTCTTATATTTATGTGAATACTACACATTGAATAAAACTATATTTAAGGATTTTATCGTGTTTAATTTACTTATTTTAATTCCCTCTACAAGATGCAGGAGTGTACAAGCTGGATTGTGAATGTGGTCTCTCTTTCATAGGACAAACAAAAAGATCTATAAAAATCTGCTTAAAAGAACATATAGCTGACTTCAAGCACCGACGTTACGGGAAGTCTCCAGTCTGTGAACATGTTCATGATCGTCTCCACCATTACATTAGATTTGATAGACCACAAATCCTCGCAAAAGAACACCAATTCCTACCAAGGATGATTCGCTAGGTTATTGAAATTCAAAAACACCCTAATTTCAATAGAGAAGATGGTTGGGTGCTGCCATCTGCTTGGGATCCTATAATTAATAAAATTAAATCCAAACCCAAGCATACCACTGCTAGACCTCAAGATCCTATAAGCTCATTCTGCGTAGATCGGACCAAAAATTAATATTCAAAAACTGAAGGTAGCCAGGCTATCAACGACATCGGGACGTCAAACACCTCAGTCCCCCCGTGACCATGGGTGCTGTAAAGCACCCGAAACGTCGGGAATTATAATAAGTAAATTAAATGTGATAAATTCCATAAATATAGTTTTATTCAACGATTTTCTACAATTGTACAAAATTAATAGATACTATAAAACAAATGAGAATGACATAGTTTTGATTGCATTAATTGTTATAGTTTTCTATCAGCGTTAGCGACTGAAAATCAACTTGGGTAACCCTGCAAGAAACATTACATGCCACTTCTTCACATCAACATGCCCTCCATAATATATATGTAAAAGCATCTCCATAGTGTGCACTCCGATATGTTAAAGTGGTTTTAAAACATTAAATATGAAAATTTTATCTATTAAAATTGTAAAATGAAACTTTTTGTCATTTAACATTTGTCAATGTACTTAGTCCCTTTTTTGATACTGTGTGATAATTCTTCCAAGGTTTATTAACATTTTGTAACCAAAATTCCTGCAATTTGATATTTACGTGTTTGATACGTCTTCACTAACCCTTTCTACCATAAAATATGAACATATATCAACATTTGGGGTTGCCATTTCTAAAGCTGAACCATAGCGACTAATACATTGTCATACATACTCTTGAGGGCAAATTGAATATGTTACAACACTTCAACTCAAACACAACAGTAGGTGCTCATTGGCAAACTAACCGGGCAGATTATGTTCAATGACTTAAGTCAAACTTACCTGTATAATAGAAGCCCTAGACAAACAGGTAACAGGAGCTGTATGACCCACAAGAAGGCAGCGAGGGGTCATTTTTAATGTATCAGGATTCACTTGCCAAATACAAATTTGGCCATCGTAGCACCCAGTAACCAGAGTTTTCTGATCCCTTGATAAGTATACAGATGACACGCAGTGTGAGGGTGCATTTTTACCCCACAAAACGACAGGGACAATCAAGTTTGTGCCAGGCATTTTTACCTGCAATGATATAGTGTTAAAATATCGCTCTAAATACATTATTAATTTTACGTAAGTCTGAATAAATTTTAAATGAAATAAGATTAGTACAATTATTATGGTGTCACAAGGGCATCGATTGTATACAAACCTATTTATAGAAGATAAATAAATCCTTACAGGATCAAAAGTAAAACTTCAGGCTTTTAACATATATTCATTAAAAACTTTTTACTAGTGAGAAAAAATATATTTCTAATTTTTCTGCAGGCTATTGATTTGTTATCAAATAATCAATGAACATATGACATGACAGATCAGTGTGACCATCTTTAAAATTTCATAGAAAATGTACGTAAAAATGCATACGTTACGGACGCACGGACGGGACGGGGACGTGGCATGAACGGGACGAGAAAAATATCGTCGGCGACGATGTTTACCCCGTCCCGCCCCGTGCGCTACGTCCCGTCCGTGCTTCCGCTGCGTATGCACAGTCACTCCGCCAACTCTTCAAATGAAAAATCTATCTTTCACAAGACTAGCACGTTAGTTTCGAGCCACTGTCACGTTGCGTATGCATTAAGCTCCCGTCCGTGTTGAGATACAACCACGTTCCGTTTCCGTCCCGTGCACGTGCTAATTCCGTCCTGTATGCAGCGACCTTAACTTTGGTTGAAAACCTGCCAAATCCTGCCAAAGTCTGGATCTTTCGTTGGTTTGAATGCAATGCAATCGCCATTCTCACCAATGCCTTGTTTAACGTGCAAGATAGATGCTACATGTTTGTTATTAAAGCTGTTTAGTGTATTTATCATGCCAGAGGCTAAAATAAGAGGCCAATCCTGCCAAAATGGCAGGAACCTGCAACATATGGTCACACTGTGACAGAAGTCAAACAAAGTCAAACTTATTAAGGCCGCCCAAATACATATTGAATTCTGTTTCGGGATTCCGAACGCAGCAAGTCCATATAAAATCAAGGAACCGCCACACACGTACGGTAATTTTCCGTACGGAACTTTCTCCGATTTGAGATTCCGTATGACCGCCTGTGCGTTCGGAATCCCGAACGGAAAAAAACAGCTCCGAACGCAAGTCTTCCATAGATTTTATATGAGTCGCAACACACTTTCGTAAATTCCGTACGGAATGCGCTCAGTGTTTTACGAACTGAATTGACCGAATTGAGTAGGTGTGTTTATGTATATTTTTACATTTAATCTTATATGTGTATAGCTTTTCGTAACCTTTCATCTTATTTTGTTCAGTAATTTGTCGAAAGAGTTTACAGACATCCATATTTAAAAAATATCTCTTGATAGATAGATCTTTTTACATATTATTGACTATATTGCAAGCTTAGGGTGATAAGGGGATGCACGCAGTAACAATGATACAGCAACAATCGAATCACAATTAGAAAATCGTCGTCACTATTCGCTGGCAGAATGGCCAACTTCTCTCAACTGACCCTTGTTATTCCGAACGGAAATAAACGTATATGTGTGATGTATTCACGGAATCCCGAATCGGAATTTCGTATGTAGGTATGTGGCCGGCCTAATAAAATATTCCTTTCAAAACAAAAAAAATGTTATCAGTTAACAAAACTGCAAATGATAAATTAAAAAAAATTGGCATGAGGTAGGGTCCACGCACGGTTAAGCTTTGGTCTCTGGATCGTAACGCACAACGCTGCGGTATGTTGCTCAAACGCAGCGTCACGACGCAGCGTTTAGCGTGTCTGCGGTGAAGTCATCAATTGATTTTGCCGTTTGAAATTTGTGCTTTGCTTGAGGAGGAGGAAGAAGAATTTCTACTGCTTCTGAAAAGACAAAGAAGCAGTCCGAGAAACATATTTTTACAACGGAGGAGTGAAGGTTGTTACGAAACATTAATAAAAAGGCATTTAATTGATCAAACAAATCCATTGTCAACCCGTGACGCACACCGCAGCGAATGAACGAGAACGGCGTCGCGCAGTGAGGACCCGCTCTTCACTTCACCGCGCTTGCCCTTCGCCGCTGACGTATACTGCGATGGAACAAGAGACCATTCTAGACGTTTTTCAAACGATTATGTGTCCCGCACAGCATGTCGCATACCACAGCATTGTGCGTTATGATCAAGAGACCAAAGCTTTAAGTTTCTTCTGTTGAGAGACAAGTACAGCTATAGAGAAAAAAGGCTGGTTCTTCCAAAAGCCAATGATTATATATAATACGGAAACGAGAGAGTTCTTAATCTTTTGGCACTATACCGCCGAATGGGCATTAGGACTGTATGATTTAAATACCTACCTATAAAGTTAGGTCATAAGTTCTGTCACACATAAATTAATACAATATATTGATTTATGTATACATATTGTTTATAGATTATATAAAAAGACATATCCCGATTCACACACTCACTGTAATCACTCACAGACTCATCAACTCAGAAACGCACCGAAGCCGAAATCGCGCTATCAAAGTTCTGAAGTTAATGCGCTATATATAGAACAGCTCCGAAATAACACAAGGAGCATTGGCCATTCCCCGGGCAGAACAACTTACCCGGCGGGAGATCTCCCCTTTTCCTTCAACGGCTACACTGGTGACCAACCGACGTGATGTGAACACGACGCAACCAACAACCTTCGGAAACTTCAACTTCAAGCTTTCGTCATCGTCTTCTAGTACCCCATCCATTCGCCCCCGAGCAGATATTGTCTGCCGTCTTTAAATCCTGCAAGCCTTCTAGCATCACAAGTTTCATCGCAGCACTGGAATAATGCTTCCTGCTTCTTCAGTTCTCTGCGCTACAGTGTTCGGCACGGCTCTGAGCCTTACTGCTCGCCTCTGCTTCACGGCACTCTCGCAGATTATTTGCCTTCTTATGCAGACTACAAGCCAATTCCTTGGCACTTGCACATTCGTCAACAACTAAGACAGCTGATACGAATACAGTAATAGCTGATACGAATGCAGATTATTATCACTATTAATAGTATTTTCGCTTTAAAATTACCTTATTTCTGTCTACTGTGACCGAAACTCGGTCTGGCGAACATTATTAATGTAATAACCCGGTCCATACGCAGTAATATTATAAGTCTATGGGTACACGGGTACACTGTGTCCAATAATAGCACACAGGGTACACCTACCTATAAAAAAGTATAGTTCCTTAGGAAGTTTATATTTTATAAAGAAACAGTCTAATTGCAATAAAAAATTATTTGTATTATAATAATAAAACATAGGTCTTATTAAACATTACAGTTTCTGGCTTTGTTACAGGCCTTTAATATTTTTGATTACGAATCTAAATCATTTACTGGACAACACACTGTCTCCATGAGGAATTTAAACACTGCTGGCTCTTAAAATTTCATAAAAGCTCAATGTGAGCAGACCATGTATTCTAGTACTTATCACAATTATAATCAGGGGGACTGAAGTTCTTTTGTCACTTCAGTTTTATTAAGTCTTTTTATTCTTAGCTTTTATTTTGCATGTACTCTTTTTTTGTAATTTTTTATAGAACAGTTTTTTGATTAAGGGGTTATTCCTTTTCTTTTTTGATTTAACGCGGTACGCCGAAGTGCGCTCAAAACTGTTGAAACCTAAGATAGAGATTTCTATCTTTGGTTGAAACACCTTTAGACGTGCAGGTAGGTATGCGTCGCATAGGCATCGTTTTATTCCAAGTTCTTAATGCGTGGGCCGTACTGGGAGCTTTTTTTATACAAACAACAGAGCGCACGCCAAACCACCGCATTGAGTGCGTTCATATGGTTTAGAACGTCCCCGAAACCTACTTATAAATGCCGCTATTGCCAGTGATCAGGACCCGATTTACCCATAGACTAATTAGGCTAGAGCCTAGGGCGCAAGGACCGAGGGGGCCAATGTACAGAATAAAATATGGTATAATATATTCAACAAGCATATTATTTGTTACTCTTTCTTGATTTTTGGTGCAAAAGAAATAAATAGATTGTAAACATTTGTACTATTTAGTGCCTTTCGTCTTTCGTTGCCTTTTTCTTTTTTTTTTTTTTTTACTTTTTCGTTGGCTGTGAATCAAAGATTTTAAATTGCTCAAGTTCTCTTCTTTACCTCTAATTTAATTATTATGTTTTGTAAAGACTGAGCAAGGGAACTTCTGTCAGCCATCTCTTCCACCTCTGCGCAAGGAGGACGACTCACTGGCCCATGCAGCAAAGGAGAAAGTCAAACTTTTAGGACCTTTTTTTGCGTCCAACTCGACTCTCGATTAAGAGGCGTACACATCGCTCAACACCCCGCGGCTTTATGTGCTCCATGCCCTAAAATTCTCGGCAGCAACATATCGAATAACGTACAGTTCTACGGTCACTCGGAAGGGAAGACTAAATTGGCCTTTGACCTTAGACTATGGTCTAAGCCTTTGACTATTGACTAAAGTGCCCAGCAGAGCGGGACAGTATTTCATGCCAGCACATCGCTTGCATCTTTATACAGCGCAAGTTGGGCCTCACATGGAGTACCGAGGCACCCAAGTGCCACCTCCTCCCACTTAAGCGCATCCAGCGAAGAGTAGCTCAAATCGTCCACGACCGAGTTCTTCATATCGCTGCTTAGAGATGTTGTATCCGTTTGCATTTTCTATCGAATTTACCACAGGGAATACTTAAAGGAATTGTTCGGATAAATTGCAGCCGCCAAATTCCACCAACGCACACCGGTACAAAACTCATGATCAGAAAAAAGAAGCTGAAAAACAAAACACAAAAATACAGAAAAAAAGAAGACACTCCGGAGATTGAGATACATTTAAGAACATCTCGCAAACCATCTGATAAACATAAAAATATACATTCCTGGAAAACATCATACCCTCGTTTTAAAGATTTATATTGGTTTTTATACTGGTGTTGCAGTTGTTCATGGGCGATGGTCGACACTTACTATCAGAAATTTTTGATTTAATGTGAGCGAAACCTCGGGGTGGAAAGCTGGTAAAATATAATATCTAAAAAATATATTTGTGGGCTGTCAGAATTCAAAATTAGGCACTGCCTGTGATGATTCTCTTTGATATTGTAGGCGTTTAAATAATAATAAAATAAAATTTGAAGCAATTGACGTTTAAGTGTAACGTCAGATTTAATTTATACGTTTTCAATTTAATTTATACTGTATTTCTGCCTAATAATGTCTTCAACAAAAAAGCACAATTTTAAAGAGGAAAAATTGTCAGAACTAGCTAACAAAATTGACGAAACTGACGAAATGAAACTAAAGATGTTAGCAGCACTTGAAAAACCAGATCCTGAAGACGTTTTGTATCCACCAGAATTAAATGCTCATTTAATTGAACAATTAAAGGTATTTTATAGATGACGACGAGTACAGAATTAAACAATTATTTTAGTGATTTCTGCACCTTTACTAAGTAGTAGTTAACATTTCATCAGTTGAAGTTATCACTATTACATTTCACGAGTTTACTGGTGAATACCCTATATGTTACCACAAAGCATGGTTCTGAGCCACCGCTAACATATAACTTGCTAGATGTATGACCGCGGTGCTTCGGTTGCAGGTTTAATTACCAAATTTGTTCCATTGTTTTTGTATTTATAGGATCTGCAAAAAAATTTTCCGGGCTTGTTTGCCCATTTGCATTTAAGAATTTAAAACGCTTACATGATACAGGGGAAATTCTTAATTCTGACTTAAGATTTGATGTTCATCCTCATTTAAGAGGAGGGAGGACTGAATGCGTTGTCAGAAACACAAAGGTGTAAAACCAATATTTTGTGTATATGCAAATATTGGTCTCGGATCAGTTGAAATCAATCAGATCCCAGTTAATATTGGGCTTAGATAGCTTGTTACCAAAAAACTTTAATCTTAAATACAGCAAAACTTTAAAAAATACGGTATAATCTCCACATATTTTTATTTGTGTAGCATTTGACTTGGTTAAGCTCAACAAAAACAACATTTTAATACATTTTATCTACATAATATTTTTATAGAATTGTATCACTGTAATTATTACGATTCTACAAAATAACGTTATAAACTTATCAGGTAATGACATGTGAAAATAATGAATTACGTAAGTTAATATTTTCAAAAGATGAGGAAATTAAGCAGCTGAATAAAACGATCACTGAATTGAATCAACGAATTCGTGATATAATTTCTGGTACTGGGCCAGCAATATCTTCGAAATCTGCCGGTATAATTAGTGCAAAAATTACTGAACTATGCAAGCAAAACCGACATTTAGTTGCAGAACTAGAAGGGTATAAAACAAAGAATTCTTCTTTAGAACGAAAGATAATGCAGTTAGATTTAATGAACAAAGAACACGATAAATTAGATATTTGTTTATGTAAAGAAGATACTACCGAAGCCAATTCTGACGAGTTAAAAGAACTCAATAATAAACTAGCCAGCGTAAACAAAAAACTTTTCGACAGTAAAAACAGAAACTTAGAATTAAAAAATGACATACTTATTGCTACCAAGATATTACAACAAGAGCTTGGCGATAAATTTACTAGTATTAAAGAACTACAAAATGATTTAGCGGGGTGGAAAGGTAGGGCTCAGCAAATTGTATTGTTACAAAGTAGAATAAATGAACTAGAAGATAAACTAAATGGAAAACACAAGGATCTAATTGAAGCCAAGAGGAAAGATCAAAACCAGGTTAGGTCTTTTTTCATTCATTCATTATAATCTATCAATATAATGGATTTCCGCAAAGTACCGCCTGACTCTATTACTTATCTATCAAAAGTCCACTGCTGAACATAGGCCCACCCCATAGACTGCCTCACAGGGAAATATATTTGCCATAGAGCTGCCACACTTAGCAGGCGGGTTGGCAACCACAGTGTTTTTATTATTTTGGTTGTTATTAGAAAGATCCTGCTATTCATCTTCTGTTTCAGTTTCAATCTGTCGCCTCTTACGATATTCACAGGATTATATGTTCTAGTGGATTTTAATACACCCATACTATACGGCAAGATAAGGTCTCTATCTCATCAAATAGCACTAAATTAATGACTTTGCAATACAGCTATCGACTTTATTGCATATATGTTTCATTAAAATTAGATTTTTTGTAATTCTGATATCATATGATATATATACTACATTATATCGTACGATCGTTAAAACGAGGGAGTGATATTTTCAGGTATGTGTGTTTTTATATTTATCAGATCGTTTGTAAATTTAATAGGCTATATATGAAATGCGAGATGTTCTTAAATGTATCTCAATCTCCGGAGTCTTCTTTTTTTCTGTATTTTTGTGTTCTTTTTTTCAGTATTTTTTTAATGCATGGAATATTTATCAAAAGATATTTTTGTCGTAATTAACAGCTTTAGGTTTACTATATAAAAATATAATGATATTTTTAACGTTAACAAAACAAAAACATTAGGATTTTCTTCTGTAGGCAGTTTACATACATAAATTGTACAAGGACAAACATAAAAATACTTGCTCCATGCGAGATAAGCCACTGCGCCACGGAGGTGTCATAATATGATAAATAAATGAATATAATTTTAACATAATATTCTGATATTAAAATCATACAGCTATAATCATGAAATCCATCTGATAATCTCATGATCGGATTTTCGTTTACAATAATATGCATATAGACGAAAAAAATCACCTCGGAAGATGTAGCCCTAATCCATCCAAGTTATTTTAGGACTAGCATACTTGGAAGCTGTTGATCACATTTAAACAATATTTCTATGAGTATTGCGGTACTCGTAGAATAAACTTGTATTTTTATACTGTGATCATGCTGCCACCACGCTTTTAATTCAATATATTTAGTTACTAAATACATTTATGAAAATATGCCGTTCTCGAATGTGCATACAAAACATGGCCTTTATGGCAGTACGAAGAATAAACATTTTGGCTTACTAGTTAGTATCTATTGTTTTTCAGGTAATAAGAGATTTGGAAATGAAGAGAAAGAAAGAAATAGACCAAGCTATGAAGGACTTGCTATCCCTAAAGGAAGAAAACCAAGACTTAAAAAAAAAGTTAGATGGAGCGCGATGTAGAATTAAGAACTTAGAATGTGACTCAGTGATGTCAAAACAAAAAATGCAGACATTTATTGAAAAGAGCAATCATGACGACATGTTAATTAATGAGCAAAGAGTAAGTGTAGTCTGACAAAATACTTATATATAAATTTATTAAAGAGTTATTTAGTATTTTCATATGTTTTCTGTTATTTACAGAATCAAATTAAAAACCTAGAACTATATTATCAAGATCTTTTGAAAGAGAACACGAATAAAATAAATAAGTTAAGTAATGAAATAGAGCATTTCCACACATTATTGAAAAATTCTGACGCAAAAATTGATGCACAGCAGAAACAAGCAATGGAAAAATCCATGAAAATTGAAGAACTCAGAACTCAGTTACTAAAATATGAAGAATGTTCTTTACATAGCGTGTTCTTCAATCCAATAAAAATGGCTGCTGATAATGAAATAAAGAAGTTGTCTGAACTTGTAAAAAGTTTAAATGAGCGGTTGGAAATTGAAAGACACAAATGCGATGATCTAGAAGCTACTCATGTAAAATTAAAAGAAAAAAAGAGAAAATTACAAAAACAAATCAATTGCCTTGAAGATGAGATCAAAAATTTAAAAGGTAGTAAGAGGAATTCAAGATTTTCTAAAACATCAATAGCTAAAGAACAACAGTTAGACTTTGTGACATCTTGTTCTCTCGCCAAAAAGCAATCCCCTACTTGTTCCCTTGTACATAAGCAAAGTATGAGTACATCTCTTGAATTAGAGGATAGTAAAAATTATGAAAGTTTGGATAAAGAGGAAATGAAATTTAAATTAGAATTAGCTGAAGAAAAACTGAAAATGATGGAAGATAAGCTCAAAATGATCGAAGAAGAGAAAAGAGATGATTTTAGGCACTTGACTGAGATGATACAAAACTCAAAACAACTGTTTAACGAAGCATTAGCAGTATTACAAAAAGAGAAATGTGTTTGTTCGTAATAAATTCAAATAACGAAAAAGATAAATAAATGCAATTTTTCTAAAAAATGAAGTATAATCTTTAAACCTCCTTTTCTAATAAATTGTGCTTTCTTCTGTCCAGTTTTGAATTTAAAAAGATTGATAATAATGATGATGAAGATTTTTGCCATTGAGTAGCATTTCTGGCAGAGGTTTTTTGGCATGGAAGTATGTTCAGCTTATACGTGCAATCTAAAACTGAGCCAGCACGTATATTCTGGCTCAGTTTTACATCGCAAACCTGGAATAACCGTTCATGTCGCTGTGGGCTTTCACTAGGAATTAGCTTTAAGCCCCTATTTGTTCTTCCTGGTAACAGGAGCATTTCCGGTGTGTGTCTGTTTGTTCTTGTTGGAGAAAATTCACAAAAATAGGTAGGAAAAACGACAGAAGAGATATGAGAGAGTCGGTCTGATGAAAACCAAAGCAGTACTAAAACCGAACACCTATTCTGCGACTTTGATGATCACTAAAATTTCTCGTCTATTGCTTTAACTACTAAAACTATTCTGCTCCGTGTTTCGGTACCTCGATTAATTGACATACAATGATGACGAGGTTAACCGAGACGTAAGGAATAGGATTAATGTGAGATGGATGAAATGGCGACAAGTCACAGAAACAACTTGTACTCCGCGGTTTCCGCTCAAACTCAAAGGGAATCTTTAAGACGACCATATAAAGCCTGACGTATAGTATAGCTCCATATGTTGGGCTACGAGACGGATTAAAGTAGAGTACATGTGACTGAAATGCGAATAATGATGGAATGATAGTTAAAAGGAATGAATTTATAATTTCAGGAATGAATTTATATAAAACTAGTTTTACGGATTTTATCGCGTATATTAAGTTATTTTATATTCCCAATGTTTCGAGTACTTTACAGCACCCATGGTCGCGGGGGGGACTGAGGTATTTGACGTCCCAATGTCATAGTTAACCACGGTTACCTCCAGATTAAACGCAACGTCGGGAATATAAAATAACTTAATATACGCGATAAAATCCGTAAAACTAGTTTTATTTAAATGTGTAGTGTTCGCGTAAATATAAGAAATCATCAGGAATTAATTTTTCAGAAGTAGGTTCAAAGTGGCATCAGTCACGAAAAATATGAAAAATGTTAGGCTAGCGTGGTGAAGAATGTTGGATATGAAAGTGGATGGATATAAAAGTAAAGAGAGGCCTAAATAGTTGGATGGACTGTTAGTGGGATGATATGCGTCAGAAAATAAGGATTGAGTGATGATGCTAATAAAGGAGAATATAATAGGAAAACATAGGTACTATGCTGACTCCAAATAACATGGGATAAAGGCAGAAAGTTGATAACCATAATAAAAAATTATTTGACCTCCACTACAATTCATTTTTTAATAACAAGTCTTCGGGTTGACTTTACGTCTTTACGAGAGAAATTACTAAATAGTACCAACTGTTAGTACGACTTGTCTACTAATATACTAGCAACATCTTCGGCCGCCGCCATTTGTCATTTTTTGGCATGCGCGTTGGGGAATGCTACGAAAATTGTGCTCGTGAGTGTTTTTCTAATAGTAAGCGAATTCAAAACTGTGAATTGTGATAAACTTCGGTTGCTGTGTTTATTTGTGTCTTGTTTCATATTGTGATTGTGCACTAATTTTATCACAATGAATAAAACTTGCGCAAGATGCGAGAAAACAGTATATCCTACGGAGGAACTGAAATGTTTGGACAAGGCAAGTAGTTTTTTTGTCTTTTGTAAGAAATTATAATAACATTTAATTTAGTGTATTGATATTGTCATGTTATGTATTAATCCAATTATCGTTAGTAGTTGTACTAAAATATTGTGCTTTGTATTTTGGATGGTAACAGATTTTAGAGTTGTTGTCATACCGGTACAAATATTCAAAACAGTCCGATTCTGATGGGTGAGTCATTATTTTTAATGAATTAGCACTGATATCATAGGATGCATGATATGTCATCTGTTCGTGAGCATAAATTTTTATGAATATATATATATATATATGAATTATATATCTGTATATTCTGTCGATTATGCCGATAGTGTTATCGTCAATAATAACAATAAGATACGTTTTTAAAAAAGAACATTGAACTAAATTAAAATTAATTAAAGTTTTTTTATATATATTTTGCCATAAAATCTTTGATTAGCTTGATAACAAACTAATGGCCTGAATGTGATAGCTTATCTGAAGATAAAAAGTACATTAACTTAAACACTATGTGAGTGATTAATTACCAGTACTGTACTTTGAATTATGGTAAATTTAATTTTTAGTTTAAATACAGTATAATGAAAGAAAAAATTTTGGCTTAACTGAATAACAATAATTAAAATTTTAACTTAAGTGGTATTATTGGATGTTATTTAAAAAGGCTTTTGAACTTGAATTAGATTGCAACTAAATTTCAGGTCAGATATTTAAAGATGACAAAAATTATCATACAGTATTAGAGATTCTAAATTCAAGCAACAATTGAATGGGGTATATATTTAAATAAACAATTCTTTTCATTAGTCTGTATAGCCTGGATATAGGTCATTTGGATAGGCTATCCAAATCGCCAGTGCCCATGGGCTTAATGTATCCTACCCAGGCGAAGCCAGGGCGGGTGGGTTGCTAGTAAATAATAAATGTCTAAAGAGCTTCATTAACATGTATGTTAATCAATTACACTTTTAAATATTTGAATAAATTCCTGGTGCCATAGCTCAAAAATACCAGTTGCAAATATTTTTAAACAAAATTTACCATTTACTTTTCTTGTGTAAGATTTATTGACCAAACTTAATACTTTGTATGTATATAAAAGGATCAACCAATTAGAGTTTTAAAATGGCAGTATAAAAAGTTATAGGTAATATTTACATACTAACTGAGATAATGCAGAACACTTACCTAAAATTAAATTATTTGTGTAATTTTTTTTTTCAAATTTAATAAAAATCATTTATTTCGTGATTTTCGTGGAAATTTTGTAAGCTTGTATCAAATTAGTTGTTTAATAATCAGACAGTTGCACTTATCCTTGTAAGGTCAGAAGTATTTTTTGGCCATATATTATAATCATAATATTGAGACTGAATTATATATCATACTAAAAATATGCATGATATTTTTGTTGAGGTTAATTTACTTTATATTCCAGTGTATTCAAATTAGCGTATAGAATAAATCAAATTAATTTCTGACGGTATTTTTACGTCTATTCGAAATGTGCCTTGTTTTAAAACATTGTAACCTTTTGTTATAACGTGAAAGAAGGAAAAAAAATAGTATCAGCCATTATTTGTCCCACGGACAGCCTCCTCTTATTTCTGAGAGAATGTTTTGGGAAAGGAGAATCCATTCTTTACCCCAACAATTAGACTTCACATGTCCTCAAAATTTCTTTCTAATTTCTCAGACATGCATGTTTCGAGAAAAGAGGTAAACACAGCCAAAACCAGCAATACCAATTTATAGATTGTTTATTGCAATGAAACAGCTATGTCCCAGCTTAGTCCTCTTGTAAACATAAACAGGAATTATTTTTATTTGCAAATTAGTCCATTTAAACACAAAATGAGATAAATTACGTAAATATTATTAACTTGTATGCACATTGCTTATAACAATTATTGGATAGTAGCATCCTTCTTCTTCTTTTAAATTATGGCTTCTCTTGATAGAATTCTGCCAGTGTCAAGTCAGTCATGAGAGTGAAAAGTAAATAATTATTATATAAAGACTTCTCAATTATGAGTGGATTCACAATCTGCAACAAAATGACGTCACATTTTTAAATACCGTATCTAAAATTGTTTAGTAATTTTATATAGTAATATTATTACTACGAGTAAAATCACACAAAATATTTACAAAGGGAGTATACACTAGGGACAGCAAATATTGGAAATTTACAGGACGTGGGACGTAATTGGGCAGGATATCATAGAGAGTGAGAAAGATTAGTACACTCAAAGAACAGATGATTGACAGAATCCTTAGTTGGGGTAGTCTCTTCAATGTCATTATAACCGGGTTATTCCATTTATCCACTCTAAGGTAGATACTCGGAAATGCGTGTTCATCTATCCACCCCCAGCAGGGTGGATAATCGGAATTCACTTTTATTTGTTCTTCCAACTTTTTACCCCAAGTACAGTTCAACTCATACACTTTAATTATTAATAAATTTTTTATAAACACAAACTTAAACAAAAATTATATTACGTATTGCCGTTACCGTTACATGTTATTAAAGTCCATGCATTACTTATTGCAAAATAAAATTAAACTTCCTTATTTTAAATAATATTATTACGTAATTACCAGCACTAATTTAATTATTGAGTAGACGTAATTTGATATCCTGGATAAATTTGTCACTTTTAATGTACAATCGCAATTGTTTTCTAAATTTCTTTGCTACATACAACAGATGTGTTATTGAAAGAAGTTTTTTTGCAAGCATTCCAAAAACATTACATTTGGATGTTTGTCTTTAACTTCATTTTAAACCTGACTAAGTGGTTGCTATGGCCCATAGACATCTACATTTATCCTCAATTACGAATCAAAATGCAGATGCACTGTCACCCGTGAGGACTAAGATGGAATGCCTCGATTCCAGTAAAAAAGGTCTCCGGTTCTCTACACTCACCATACGAAACACAGCAGCGTTAAGCTGCTATTTTACGTTGGTATTCTGTGAGAGCGTGGTCCTTCCCTGGTCTAGCCGACCCATTCATGCTACAACTATACTACTAATATAGCTGCAGCATGGCTCTACCACGTAATGGAATGGCAGCAAAAAGAGTTTATGTGAGACAGTTTTACTAAATTTTAGTAAGTGTGTTTGATTTGTTTATTCTTATAATAGACAATGAAAATCTTAATTTAGCTGAATTTAATGTTTTTATAAGAAATATTTAGGACCTTGTAGTGCAGAAATGATCCAACCTACAAACTGTTCAAAATAATTATTCTGAACAGTTTCTCAACTTAGGGGGTGTCCATTAATTACATATGGGTGGTTTTTGCCAATTGTTCTTCCCTCCCCCTCACAAATATCGCGTGAGATTTTTCAAAATCCGTATTTTTCGTGTAATTTACTGTGTGATACTGTGCATGATTGCATTGGGTTTATTTAAAAAAAAAAACATAATTTACTTAATAATTTTTAGGTATATAATTTGTGGAGTTTGCATAACCGCAATAAATATTATTGTGTAGGATTTAGACATATTTTTCATTTTTAATTTAATTTTAAATTTAACCCAAGTTTTATTTATATTGGTTAATAGGTCTAAATTTAGATTTAATTCTATATTTCGTTCTATGCCCCCACATGTATTGTAACCATTAGAAAAATTAACATGTAAACACGCTTGTATAAATTCGCTAAATAAAAAAATTACCATATATACCTACATTTCTATTATGTTGTACAGTCACAACATTAAGTGTAAAATAAAAGTAAAATTTATCAATTTTTTATGAACACAAATTACTTAAGTACCATTTTTTTAATGAAGTGAATGCTTGGTGATGCATTCATAATTTTAAATTAGCAAATAATAATATAATAAAAAAGTTAACATGGAAAAACAACTTCAGAGGTTAATCAAAATTATGAAAAAAAATTGTGATAAAAATATAAATAATAAAATAAGTGATTCCGGCCAGGATCGAACTGGCGACCTTCTGCGTGTAAAGCAGATGTGATAACCACTACACCACGGAACCAGTTATCTTAAGCTTTGAAAATTTCGATTATATAGACATAATATAATATGTAATGATTTCTTATATTTACGCAAATACTATTCATGGAATAAAACTAGTTTAAGAATTTTATCGCGTTTAATTTTAACTTTTTAATTCCCTACGTTTCGGGCACTTTAACGTCGGGAATTAAAAAAGTTAAAATTAAATGCGATAAAATCCGTAAAATTACTTTTATTCCACATATAATATATTTGATTGATGAGCTTAATAGTTGATTGCATATTAATTTTTTTAAATTATTATTTAACAACTCCTAAAATTAAACTTTCTTTTTTCCAAGACAACATACTTACATTGAGAACTACGATATTGAGGCACTAATAGAATTCTTGGATGAGAAAATAAGAGCTATTCTTGCGTAATAAGTCATATTGACATTACATACGACATCCATCAATTCCTGTCCATTAGTCTCGCTAAAACTCAAAAACGGCTCGACCGACTTTGATGATTTTTTTGTGTGTTTAAATGGGTCCCGTTAGGTGGCGCTGTTATCGAGATATAGAAATCACTCTTGCGAAGCCGGGACGGTTCGCTAGTAGTTTTTAAAATTTACATGTTTTACTATTTGAATGGTAAAACAAGTGGTAAAATTAAAAAATTCTACAATCGACTTCAATGTAAATTATTAAGGATAACTCAAAAACTACTGGTCAGACCTTGATCAAATTTATATGGGACCACATGAGAAGCACCAGCGTTAAAATAAAAAGAACCATCAAAATCGGTTCACCTAGAACAGGGTTTCTCAACCTTTTTTGACCAGTTACCACTTTGATTTTTTGTAGTTAGCAGGGACCACAAGGTGAAAGAAAAAACTGTTTTAATCTGACAACAAATTATAATCACAGCTTTTAACATAATTATATAATTTAAAACGATTAGGTAGGTACAATATTTAAATCTTTTGCGAACCATATTTAGGCTCTTACGGACCACTGGTTGGGAATCACTGACCTAGAAGAAAGTTATAAGGTAACACACATTAAAAAAAACGTACAGTCGAATTGAGTACCGCTTCCTTTTTGAAGTCGGTTAAAAAAGTGTGATGCAATAGATGAGTTTAAATAATTGGATAATTTGAAATCCAATTATTTAAAAGGCTTCAGCTAACATTGTTAACGAATTTGGATTTTTTTTATAAAATTCTTATACAAACACTGGTTAATTAATTAATTCCGTGCATTGAGTGACAATAAGCGTATTGGAGTTAACAATGGTGTACACATAATCAGTTTACAGAAACAAGTACATTCAAATTTTTCCTGCATATCTCTGACACTGAATCTACTATACATTTTTAAACCCCGAATCCCGATAAATCCCGACCTTATCCGTGATATGTGTGCCTTAACCTAGATATTATCGAGGTTAAGGTGAGTGCCTGTGCTTGCATGTATATAAGTCGCGCGCTGTACACTTAACATCAGGTGGACTGTGTGTTCGTTTGTCACCCTTATTCTATTTAAAAAAAAATATGTCGTTTATTATATTGATTTAATGCTGCATGATTGATGAGTTATATGTTTGTAGTATTTATATAGTTATATGTTTGTAGTATATATATAGCATATGTTTGTAGTATTTTAATGACACAGACGCTCAGTATGCGAATAACCATATACGGTTTGAAACTAGTTACTAAGTTCAAAAAGTATTTGCAGTTAAATTGATTAAAAGACAGATGTTTTCTTGCGACACCTGTTTCTATTTTTAAACTTACGTTTAGTAATGTCAGCTAATGAAACATTGAAAACAAGCCCAATGGTGAAAACAATAACAAAAAAAATCGATTGCTTAACAGGCAGGTCGGAAATCGCTTCTTCGTAGGCAGCCACGGCTTCATCGGCGCATGAAAAAAACTTGCCTTATATTTTTTCTTTGACTCTTGGGAACAAAAAGAAATCACAAGGAGCTAAGTCAGGGCTGTAGGGTGGGTGACTTAGAGTTTCAACACCAGATTCCTCAATAAATGCTTTTGTTCTAAGGGAGGTATGTGAAGAGGCGTTATCGTGATGCAGCATGATTCCCCGAAGCCCGGTCTTTTGTCTTCTCTCCCGCACAGCTTGAAAAGCTTTGGGTAATGCAACTGTAGTATACCATTCAGAGTTGACTGACCTACAATTTTCCAGCATTGACGTCGACAAATGTCCGCTCCGCGCAAAAAAACTAGTCACCATTTTTTTGCCGTCGTTGCGAGGTCTTTGCAGTTTTGTCGGTAACTGTCCTTCTGAGTAGACCCATACCGATGATTGCCTTTTATTTTCCGGATCATATTTATAGATCCATGTCTCGTCACCAGTAACGATTTCTGAAACACGGCGTAGATGCCCCGTTTTCAAAACGTAGACGCATTTCATGGCACCAATCCACAAGAGTCTGTTTTTCGCTTTCGGAGAGCAAACGAGGGATCCATCGACAACAAAGCTTCCTCACTCCAAGATGTTGATGTAGGATGGTATGAATGCTCCCCGAACTAATGCCTACAATCTTTTCGATGTCCGTATATGTGATTCGTGCGTCTTCTAGCACCAACATTTCAGTAGTCCATACATTTTCTGCCGTTACTGCTGTTTGCGGGGCCCCGGTTCTTTAGTCATTCATTAATTGTTCGGTTAAACCAAATTTAAAATGATAATAAGATTTATAAGATCCATCGTTCTAAATGAAAAGCGCGGGAAGCGTTGCAGGAAAATTAATAGAACTTTGTTTTTTTTTTTAAATATTGAGCAATTGGCTTATGGAGTTCTATTTTTAAATAAATTTGCTTTTTAGAAACATATAACACGGGTGCGTTCCATTTTTAAATTTCGAGCATCTCAAAACTTATTGAGTGACCTACTTACTACGGCCTCAGTGGGAAGTATTCGGAGGGGTGTGTGGCGTGGCTGCCTGTTTCCATACAACTCAAGCGAGCGCCACTTAGAACACCGGATGAGCAATATTTTTGGATTAGGAACCATAGAAAAGTAAGATATTTCACAGTGGCCAGAATTATAATAAAAAGCATTTTTTTTAAACTTATGAGACTAGTTTTTACGGATTTTACCCGAAGTTTTAAATAATTCCAAACTGAAGTTAGCCGTGATTAATATCTGGGACGTCGAACACCTCAGTCCCCCCGTGACCATGGGCGCTGTAAAGTAATCGAAACTTTGGGAAAATAAAATAAATTAATAAAACGAGATAAAGTCAGTAAAAACTAGTTAATATAATGTGTAGTGTTCGCGTAAACATTAGAAACCAACTTATAATTTAGTTAAGGATGTCAAAGTTGGAAACTAGCTTTAAAAAAAACTAATTTAACATTAACTACGTTTCTTAACTTACACTACGCGGTTACTCGAGCAGTCCACCCCTGCTCCTGACGCAACAGCATGTGCTTGTCGTGACGCCAGGCCGCACGCTCCGTCGCACGCCTTGCCGAATGCCCTCTATTGATGAGTCTACCTAGTTAAGTGGGGCGTCCATCACAGCTGTGTGGCTCGGTATACATTTAGAACGGGGCTGCCATTCAGGACTAGAGCCCTCATTTTCCCCTTATTCATATAGATCATAATAGTCCCATCTTGCTCTGGAAGTTATAGGCCCCGTGTTTACGTGGGACTTATTACAAAAGAATGTGGCAACTGTGTTACTTGTCTAGCATGTCGGAAAAGGCAACTAATGCCATACTGGGTTTGTTATTGTGTAGGCGATAGGCAAGCCATCTGTCACATATTTTACAATTTTATTTTGGTTAAACGTGGTCGGAATAGCTCGCTGCTCTTTCGGCAATGCCTGCTCCTCGGGGAATACAGCTATTATGCTATATATGTATGGGTGTTTCCACAAAAATCGGGCAACTCTGTGTCCGCAGCACTTTCCATTTCATATAATTAATAATTATTTTATTTTAAGATTGCTAAGTAACAGTTCAGAATGTGTTTTATTTATTCCCCAAACTTTGTTTAAAATAATAATATACTACACTCTTATAATAATTTTTATTGACTCCAAATGTCAGTCCCTAGCTATGTCCACGCACCGAAATTTTGTGTTTGGGCAACCATAATTCCAAAAATTAATTAATTTATACTTTAATTATCTTTCCAATTGTTAAATAATAAAGTACTTACAACTAATTTCATCACTTTTTGTAATTTTTAAAAATAATAAATATGTTTCCTAAAGTCAAAATTAGTGTCCTCAACTTTAATCATCAGTCCCTAGCCAATAACAGATTTTAAAATTTCGCGCATAATATGAGTGAAGAGTGAATCACCAATCAAGTGTAAACCAGTTGATTTTAAAGAAAGAGATGATGTTATCCGCAAACTACACTCCCTTTGCAGCGGCTATTTTGTAAATAATTGCAAACGCGGCAGTTGCTGTGCAAACACGTGTTGATCCAGTCACTTTGTCAGTCCCTAGGTAAGTAATTTTATAGTTTAATAATAGGAAATTGACATTAATTGATTAATATTTACAAGTGATTTATTGATCTTGTTCGGTAGATAGTGTTAAATGTCGTATTATAGTGGTAGATAAGTATTATTTTTTTAGTTTTACTCCGAATCGTCAGTCCCTGAACCGTCAGGTCCTAGTTGTGAATGGTGCTAGGGACTGACGGGAGTGGTCAGGGACTGACGTTCACTTATAATTATATAACATTTATTGGACAACTACACATATTGACTTGTCCTTAAATATGTTTATTTACTTAGTGGAACTAGACAAGTTATTTAAATGATATATGAATATCATCATTACAGCTCTTCACAAGTCCACTGCTGTACATAGGCCTCCCCCAAAGAATGCCACAAAGCACGGTCTTGGTGCATCCATCGACTTCCTGCATGTCTTACCAGGTCGTCACTCCATCTAGTGGGGGGACGCCCTACACTTCGTCCGCCGGTACGAGGCCGCCACTCGAGAACCTTTTTCCCCATCGGTTGTCGGTTGAAATATGAATATATAGATTATTATTTTTACGAATACATAAAACTAGATCCAAAGCTTGCCTTTTCGGGAATTCGAATCCGGACTGAACAAGGTGGTCTGAGACCACGGGACCAAAAGTTTTCAAAGTTTGTATGGAAGTCCGTCATTTTAGAGCTAGAAGCCTGAAACTTTGTTTTAGGTTAACGATTAGAAATAAAATATTACGTGTCCTAGGGTTTTCAAAAATCAACTCTAAGGGGTGAAAAAGGTTTGAAAGTTTGTATGGAAACAAGATTAGTTAAACTATTTTATTCGAAACTTCACAGGAGTACTCCTGTCAATAAATGAGTAAACAAGTGTTTCAGGCTCGATTATGGTTTGAAACCAACATGGATGGAAGGATGGATGGATGTATGTTTGTATGTAAAATCATCATGGGTTGGGTGACTTGGGTGTCATTTTAAGGTTTTGGGTCGTAAATAACGTAAATGATATTGATAAATATTTTAAACTTAATTTATTAGAATAGAATAGAATATACTTTTATTGCACAAAACATAAAACAAAATAGACAAGAAGATTTGTACAAAAATTTGCACAAAATTACACCTGAACAAAAATACTAATTTAAAATTAAAAAACAATGAAAATAAACAACCAAACCAAATATATTTTTTACAAATTAACAACCTGTACATACGGTACCTATTCACTGTTAACGGATATTTGATTAGACTTCGACTTTGTTTGCTTGCTTCGTGTTTCGGATTAGTTGCTTGATTTTGTCTTTCTTACTAGACATGGGCAATGTATCACTTAAAAGAAAAGATTGATATGTATCTTTTGATCACTCGGATATGTATCACTCTTTTATATCTTTATATCCTTATGTATCAGTAGCTCAAGCTCGCGTTCACGATACGCATCGCATTATATTGCGCTGCTCACTCAGCGTGGCTCGCTTCGCTCAACTCAATCTTATCAGTAAGAGTGATAGATAAGTACTTATAGAGCTGTTTGCATTTTGCTTGGTCGTAACATTGTGTATCTTTCTGATATATTTGGCTGCTGTTTCTTTCTAGGTATCTACTTGTTATGATTGATAAATATTAATAGGCACTTATTCGAAAAATGAACTTAAATTTTTAGTATAAAATAATAATTAAATTAATGATTAACGAAAATAACATTGGTAGGTATTGTTTTTATTTATTTGTAGAAAATATAAGTATATTATATAGTTTACCGATTTCCCTCTATACTTTTTTTTCCCTTCAATCTTTTTTCTACTTTTTTTAAGGATATAAACGACTACTAATTTCGGTCATAAAACTATCTTAAAAACGATGGTTTTATGACCGAAATTAGTTTGCATTGTTACTAAGACGACCGTTATAATGGTCAAACAACCCACTCTCCAGGCTTTAGTGTTAGTGGATCAACAATTTGATCGAAGGACATCATCCTCGAGAGCCGAAGTAATTCACTTCAGCGTATTAGTGAGATACATCAAGCATATGATACGCTACAATATCCATTGATCTTTTGCTGGGGGATGATGGGTATTCAATCAACACACCACAACGCGATCCCTCAATTAAGTTGCCGCTTAATAAAACTGTCTCTTCTGCAAGTTTCTATTCGTATAGAATAATGATTAAAGAAGGAGAAGATAACTATTTAGTCAACTATCGTGCCCTTTTAGTCAATATTTGGTGGATGAATACGCCAAAACAGAGATTAAATTATATCAAAATAATAATCAAGCCAAATTACGTGCTGATAGTTACATTAATTTAAAAAGAGAGTCAGGGGTTTCCATGCTGGCCTACCTTCCGGTGATCCTGTTATGGAATACGGGTACGCGACCCCGGCTCCCCGAGCTACTGTTATTCTCATACCTTTCCTGCCGAGATAACAGTATCCTTACACCTATGCTCCTACCCCAAACTTCTTTTCCTTTCCCAAAATGGTAGCTTCCTCTACCAACAATAGCATACCAAGAGGTTGGTGTCAGGCAGGCGGCCGACTGTAAAACTTCTGCCAAATCCCATGCAGTAAATGAATAGTACGAGCTGTGGGATATGTGACAGGGCTAGGGCGTACCCGCAGGCGACGCGCAGGGCAGCACCGGCTCCTGTGGGAAGTGGGCAGGGTTGTCGCACCTTACGGAGCAGGTGCGACGTAAGAGGAAGCCTTCATCAACGGAATTTAAGAAATAAAGTGTTACAAAATAATGCGCTATTATTGTCGATTTAAAGAAAAAGCTTAACACGAAACAGGAGAAATACAATAGTGTGAGACAAAAAATCAAGAACTTTAAGAAATTACTGACGCCTAAAAGTAAAATTGAACAAATGACAGAAGATCTAATCAAAGTAGAGAATTGGTCAAAAAGGAAAGGAAGGAAGTTTTACAGGCCTATATTATAGAAATTTTTTCAAAAGTTAAAACTCATGAAGAGAAATCCAATTTCAAACGGCTTTTGTATGACCCAAATGTTGACAAATATAAACTTTGGCGATTCGGCAATAGCTGTGTAAATGATGTATAAGTTTCGGTGCAATATTTCTAAAAAGAAAACTAAAGCTAAGAAAAACGGAGAACTCCAAGCGATTCACAGGTTCTACGAAGATGACAGTAATAGTCGCACTGCAGCAGGAAAAAAGGAGTGTATTACTCGCAATGGAATCAAATAACAAAAACTCTTTGAAAAATTTGCAAGAAAGTTTTTTCGAACAAATACTCTGATTATTGGGTATTCATTATTTTAATAGAATCAGGCGTTACTTTGCGGAAATCCATTATATTAAAGTTGGAAAAATTTACTTTGCCAATATCCGCTCAATAAAATAAAATGATGTGTCTTACCTAGTTTGAAGAGCACCTCCCGCTCTCCCTCAATAGTCCCTCGGGGATAGTGCACGCATTGAGGGAGGGCGGAGGTGCTCTTCAAACTAGGTAAGACACATCATTTTATTTTATTGAGCGGATATTGGCAAAGTAAATGTTTCCAACTTTAATTAATTACTTTGTCGATTACGTCCATTCTGGGTCGTCACCCCTAAACTTATTGACCGTGATACTTGTGCCGTGTTGTACATGAAAATATAAATAAATATGTCTCAAAATCTATACACATTTTATTTTATTATAATATCGTTATTGTTCATCAGTCCCTAACCATAACAGTCAGTCCCTAAATGCCTAAATTCGCAAAACTCAAAATTTCTCATAAAATACTGCATAAAGTGACTGGCCCTTTTAGGTATGACATAATAAATTAATCACCCATTATATACATTATTAGGAAATGCAATAGCATCTTAAATATAATGAAGATAAATTACTTCCAAAAGTGGCCCTAATTTTATGGAAACACCCGTATATATCATAGATCTATATATTGTAAATATATAATAATATAATATAAATGTTAAGTTGCGTTGCAAAGTAGTCGCGGGATTAAAATACAAATTACGAGTATAAAATGTTAATAGAAAAAAAAAAACCTAGAATCGATACGCCTAATTTTATTGACGACTACAAGAGATATTCAATATAATGAATATAATTAATGTTATTCCTAATTTTCTATGATTCTAATAAGATATTGAAAAATTCATTAACCGTATTTTATTTCCTCATAAAATCTTATACAGTGTAAACTATAACCTGACGTTAAAGCGTTTTCGTTATAAGGACACAAGACACTTTTTATTTTAATAAATAATGATAAGTATACATCAATCTCTAATATATCTGTTGTTTTGTTCTGAAGTTATTGTCTAAGCCAATACTTGGTATCGCCTTAAAACAATGAAAATCTTTTATTAGGAAATCTAAAACGATAAAAAACCAAACAAATGGGACACAAATGTCTAAATTAATACGTATTGTATCATTATAGGGGTTACCATTACATTATAGAGAGTGTACTATTATATGGGTAATAAAAGTAAAGTCACTGCCTAGATACGTCCTACTCCTGGGCACAGGCCTCTCATTTCTAAAAGTGTTTTTGGGCAAGGAAACATTCGCCGCGCTGCACCAATGCGTATTATCGGTCATTACAACATGTCTTCTATATAATATTTTGTTTTAATTTCTCAGATATGCAGGTTACATCACGATGTTTACTTGTCGAGCACGTGGTAAATCAGCACTTGACATTGCGATTTACAAGTTCATTGGTGTCGGCGGAGATCGAAACCGGGTTGCTTGCGTACTGTAAAATTTACAGCGAGCACAATGCCCCTGAGCTACCACGGACGTTATTATATCATAATATATCGTATGGGTAATAATGTAAAACAAATGTAAACCAACCAATCTCGAGCAATTTCTATGTTAAAGAGAGTTTCGTTTAGCTATAAAAAGTTTACATATTATCTATATTAATATATAAAAGCGAACCTGACTGGCTCATCTATCAACGCACAGCCGAAACTACTGAACGGATTTCGCTGAAATTTAGCATACAGACAGTTGTAATGACGTAGGCATCCGCTAAGAATTTTTGAAAATTCGCCCCCTAAGGGGGTGAAAAAGGGGTTAAAAGTTTGTATGGAAGTCCGTCATTTTTAGAGCTAGAAGCCTGAAACTTTGTTTTTAGGTTAACGATTAGAAATAAAATATTACGTGTCCTAGGGTTTTTCAAAAAATCAACTCCTAAGGGAGTGAAAAAGGTTTGAAAGTTTGTATGGGGAAACAAGATTAGTTAAACTATTTTATTCGAAACTTCACAGGAGTACTCCTGTCAATAAATGAGTAAACAAGTGTTTCAGGCTCGATTATGGTTTGAAACCAACATGGATGGAAGGATGGATGGATGTATGTTTGTATGTAAAATCATCATGGGTTGGGTGACTTGGGTGTCATTTTTAAGGTTTTTGGGTCGTAAATAACGTAAATGATATTGATAAATATTTTAAACTTAATTTATTAGAATAGAATAGAATATACTTTTATTGCACAAAAACATAAAACAAAATAGACAAGAAGATTTGTACAAAAAATTTGCACAAAATTACACCTGAACAAAAAATACTAATTTAAAAATTAAAAAAACAATGAAAATAAACAACCAAACCAAATATATTTTTTTTACAAATTAACAACCTGTACCACATACGGTACCTATTCACTGTTAACGGATATTTGATTAGACTTCGACTTTGTTTGCTTGCTTCGTGTTTCGGATTAGTTGCTTGATTTTGTCTTTCTTACTAAACATTGGCAATGTATCACTTAAAAGAAAAGATTGATATGTATCTTTTGATCACTCGGATATGTATCACTCTTTTATATCTTTATATCCTTATGTATCAGTAGCTCAAGCTCGCGTTCTCGATACGCATCGCATTACATTGCGCTGCTCACTCAGCGTGGCTCGCTTCGCTCAACTCAATCCTATCAGTAAGAGTGATACCTATAGAGCTGTTTGCATTTTGCTTGGTCGTAACATTGTGTATCTTTCTGATATATTTGGCTGCTGTTTCTTTCTAGGTATCTATTTGTTATGATTGATAAATATTAATAGGCACTTATTCGAAAAATGAACTAAAATTTTCAGTATAAAATAATAATTAAATTAATGATTAACGAAAATAACATAGGTACGGTAGGTATTGTTTTTATTTATTTGTAGAAAATATAAGTATATTATATAGTTTACCGATTTCCCTTCATACTTTTTTTTTCCTTCAATCTTTTTTCTACTTTTTTTAAGGATATAAACGACTACTAATTTCGGTCATAAAACTATCTTAAAAACGATGGTTTTATGACCGAAATTAGTTTGCATTGTTTACTAAGACGACCGTTATAATGGTCAAGCAACCCACTCTCTCCAGGCTTTAGTGTTAGTGGATCAACAATTTGATCGAACGGACATCATCCTCGAGAGCCGAAGTAATTCACTTCAGCGTATTAGTGAGATACATCGAGCATATGATGCGCTACAATATCCATTGATCTTTTGCTGGGGGGATGATGGGTATTCAATCAACACACCACAACGCGATCCCACAATTAAGTTGCCGCTTAATAAAACTGTCTCTTCTGCAAGTTTCTATTCGTATAGAATAATGATTCAAGAAGGAGAAGATAACTATTTAGTCAACTATCGTGCCCTTTTTAGTCAATATTTGGAGGATGAATACGCCAAAAACAGAGAGATTAAATTATATCAAAAATAATAATGAAGCCAAATTACGTGCTGATAGTTACATTAATTTAAAAGATGCTATTGGACGACAAGACGCAGAAGCCAACCAACTAGGACAAATGGTTGTCCTTCCATCATCTTTTACGGGGGGGACCTAGGTATATGCACGGAAGAACACAGGACGCTATGACCTATGTTAGGAATTACGGCCGGCCTGATCTTTTTATCACTTTCACATGCAATCCTTGCTGGGACGAGATAAAAGAGCAATTGCTTCAAGGACAACGATCTCATGATAGACACGATATAATTTCGAGGGTGTTTCGACTAAAGGTGAAAAAGATCATGAACTTATTGACAAAGGACAAAATATTTGGTGAAGTGCGATGCTATAATATGTACTCAACGGAAAATCAAAAGAGAGGTCTTCCACATATTCATATTCTTTTATGGCTTCACAAACGTATTACTCCGGATCAAATCGACAATATAAGTTGTGCTGAAATACCGGATCCCAAACGTGACCCAGAGCTTCACGAAATCGTTAAATGTAATGTGATACATGGTCCATGTGGAACTTTAAATCGAAAGTCACCATGTATGAAAGATAACATGTGCAGTAAACGATACCCCAGGGCTCTCATAAGGGAAACTCAAACTGGTGAAGATGGTTATCCGCAGTACAAGAGACGTTTACTAGATAACGGTGGGTTCTCTGTTGATATCAAAGGCACAACCATAGATAATGGCTGGGTAGTCCCTTATAATCCAGTATTATTAAAAACATTTAACGCTCACTTAAATCTGGAATATTGTCATTCGGTGAAATCAATAAAATACGTCTGTAAATACGTAAATAAAGGTTCAGACCAGGCATCGTTTGCTTTAGAGAATGAGAAGGATGAAGTTAAAACCTACACAAGTGGAAGATATATAAGTTCATCAGAGGCAGTATGGCGAATCCTTGAATTTCCCATTCATGAGCGTCTCCTCCCGTAGTCCACCTCGCTGTTCATTTGGAAAATGAGCAATTTGTTTATTTTAATGAGCAAAATCTGAGTGAAAGAGTGAATAGTCCTCCAACAACCACACTCCTATCCTTTTTCGATTTGTGTGAAGTGGATAACTTTGCAAAAACATTGCTCTACCTAGAAGTACCTGCATACTACGTTTGGGATAAAAGAAAGTTCCAAAGGAGAAAGAGAGGAGCAAACGTTGAAGGCTGGCCAGGGGTCAAAAAAGAGCACGTTCTGGGTAGGGTTTATACTGTGCATCCGAACAATACAGAATGCTATCACCTTCGCATGCTTCTTCATGAGATCGGGGGCCCAATTTCGTTTGAAGCGTTAAAAACTGTAGATGGTCATGTATATTCCACGTTCTAATCAGCATGTAAAGCTCTCGGCTTGCTTGAAGATGATATCAGCATTTGTTCGCAGCAATGGAAGAGGCAGCACTTTGCCAATCACCGCAAATGATTCGGGATCTTTTTTGATTATTTTAGTGTTCTGCCAAGTATCAGACCCTTTAAGCCTTTGGGAGATGATCAAAGAATATCTATCTGAAAATTTTAAAAGGCAATTAGAAAGACAGGGAGATGTGGATGTAGAACACATAACAGATGTAGTATTTAACAAATGCCTTCCGGTAATAGAAGATGCCGTATTAGCGTTGGGTGGTCGGCTACTAAAAGAGTATGGGTTACCTCAGCCAAGCAAAGAACAACAATTTGAAAATAGAGAGTTTCTTAAAGAGACAAGTTACGACTTAGCATCATTAGTAAACACAGTTAAAAATAATGAAGTATCACTGAATGACGAACAAAAGCAGTTCACAATCAAATTAACACAAATTTAATCAAATGAGGGTGGAATATCCTATTTAGATGCTCCCGGTGTAACAGGCAAAACATTCTCATGAATTTGCTATCAACAAAAGTTAGAAGTACTCATGGAATTGCTTTGGCTGTGGCTTCTTCTCTAATTAAAATCCTCAAGCTCTCGAAAAATATGCGGCTACATTTAGGAGAAAAAGAGTCTGCTGATGGATTGCGAATCTCCTGTTTGAAATCGGCAACAGTGATTACCCGTTAAATGACGGAATGATAATTTAGTAGGATAATTTGTGCACAGTTGTATTTACGTTACAGGAGTTAATATCCAAAATTTACCCAGATATTGCACATATCCACGATAAGCCAATGGAATGGTTGCGTGAACGTGCCATGCTAACCCCGAAAACGACCAAGCAGCGGCAATTAACGATATACTGTTAATGTCTTTTGAGGGGAAGAAATGGTGTACACGTCAATAGACTCTGTGGTCAACACAGATGACGCAATTAACTACCCTGTCGAATTTCTTAATTCACATAAACCATCGGGTCTTCCACATCATAAGCTTATTTTGCGCGTGGGCACTCTGATATGTTGTTGCGAAATTTAAAACCTCCTCAACTGTGCAACGGAACCAGACTAAAAGTAAAAGCGTTACATCGCAATGTAGTGGAAGCCACAATTATAACTGGACGTGCGCAAGGAAAACTGTATTTGTACCAAGAATTCCTTGATCCCGAATGATCTTCCTTTGAATTCAAACGAATACAGTTTCCCTCAAAGACTACTTTACAATGACCATAAACAAATCACAAGGGCAGACATTAAAATTTGCGGGTATAGACTCGAGAAAATTGTTTTTCACACGGGCAATTCTATGTGGCTTGCTCACGCGTAAGCTCATGATAGTCTGATAATTTTGGCACACAGTAATAGATTAGCAAAAAATGTGGTGTATAAAGAAGTTATGTAGTTTACTAGCTTTTGCCCGCGACATCGAGTTATAATTGTGGCTTGTACCAGCAGACTCTTTTTAACACATGGGCGCGATATAACCGATCTCCACGCGGACGAAGTCGTACTAAATGTATGCAAAGTATGCATGATAATATCAAATTCGAAGGTTATTTAAACATATTATGTTTAAATAACCTTCAATTCAATTCTAACATTTCTGGCCTTCTATTTTATTGATGTTACTCTAAAAACAAAAGAGTGAATGTTGATAAAACTTAACAGATTTAAAACTACAGCAAGAAAACGAAATGTTTATATTGGTCAATAATTTTGTAGAGAATATCGAACATCCATATCCCATAAACCTCCACCTCTTACGACACCCAAGGGACGTAAAGCACGGTCGCGGAGCAGTAATTTTTTATTGCTTTGCATTTTTAAACTTAATTCCCATCATAAAAAGTTTTATTTCAATTGCAACAAAGATACTTTTAGGATCTTTTGAACAGTATTTGTGATTCGAAAACCGAGTTTATTCTCAAGTTATTAAAGTTCAAATTTGTATGAATTGCAATAATTTGAAATTCTTCCTGCTCCGCGATCACGCCATACTGAATGGTATCTTACGCCACCACCTCACATTTTTAGGATCGTGGTTATTCATATTATTTTTATCCGCCAAGTAGGTAAAAATATAACTTGGAACATACATAAGAACTACAGGCTAAAGATTTTTTTTCTGCCTAGGAATTGGCTTTAACTACCACCTTCAGGCTGTGAGGCATTCCATCTTATTCCTCAGAAGTGATAACGCATATGGACTACATATCTTTGTTTGAATTTGGCTGCAGGTGTCCATGGACTGCAGTAGCTACTCATCATCAGGTGTGGGTTACGCCCCACACCTGGAATTAAAACTTTTTAACTTTCCTTTGTAACTGCTGCTAACTTTAAGTAATCTAACCGTTTTATATGAACAAAATTTCTCATATTGCAAACGTTACTGCGTTAATTTAAATAGGCGGACTAACAAGCGAATTATAGCTGATTGTTATTTCCGCGACGTGAAATTAAATCTGTTTTGGCGAATTTGTATCGAAATTGTGCTACTTTCCGCGCCATGAGAAAATGCAATGGATGGTGGCTATACGCTTTCATTTATAGGCATGGAATTTAAAATTGTAGCTTCATGTTTAACTACTCTTTTCCAATTTTATGCCTGTCACGTCATGCCGTGTAATGGCGGTGTAAGAATATCCACTGCCCCATATCATCCCGTAGGTGTCGTAAGAGCCGACAGAGCCGCTGTTGCCCATTTCCTCATTTGTTTCCCAATCAGGAAATGGGCAACAGCGTCTTTCTAATAACGACTAAAAATAAAAAACTGCGCATGCCAATCCGCTTGCCAAGCGTGGCAACTGTGGCAAATATGAGGCAATCTATTGGGGAGGCCTATGTTCAGCAGTGGACTTTAATAGGCTAACGGTACGGTAACGGTCTGTCAAAAGATAATCTCTACGAAATTTATATTAATTTATTGTACTTACTAATCTCTATTATAAAAATCAATTGCTGTCCGTTAGTCTCGCAAAAACTCGAAAATGGCTGGACCGATTTTGATTAAATTTTTTTTGTGTGTTTGAGTGGGTCCCTGGATGATCTAAACGATTTACAATTAGACCCTTTTGTGGACCTTATTGGTGGCGCTGTTGTTGAGTTTCAGAAATTACCCGTGCGAAGCCGGCTAGTAAGTTTATAGTTTATACTTTATAGGCCTTCGTTTATTATCGCTTATTTAAGTATTAAATTACTCTAAAACTGTATCTCTCTATTGTTATTTAGTGAAGAGAGTAGAGAAATCAATTTTAAACAGTTTTTAATTTTTTCACCATTTTTATGGGTAAGGCGTTGATTACCAAGGCTTTTTCAATGGATGCTATGGATGCAGGACTTGTAAAGGGCTGTAATAATAATGATGACTATACGATAAAGGCTCATGAAAATAGTTGATTTATATTATAACCTACCAAGATCCGAGTTTTTCTTTGTAGTAGTTATGGTAGGTTGACGTTGACGCATAGACTTCTACTACCTTCACTCACAATTGGACCCGGTAAGTAGCACTGTTGTCGAGATCTAGAAAACAGACGTGCGAAGCCGGGGCGGATTGTTAGTCAACATATAAAATTTAAATTTGCAAATGGAATCCAACTCACTTATGTATCGTGTGTCTGTCAAGACTTAGTATCTTTACCTCCCTAACCATTAGTTTTTAAACTTTGCGAAACGATTATTTGCCATGTAATATAATAATCATGATCACTTGATTTAGAAAACAATTTACTTTATCGTTCCAATAATAATAAGTCTAATCCTATTGTCTTTATATTTTTAGACAGTATATCGATGTCGATTGTTGCTAACATTGTGCACGAAATCACTATAGATTAAAGATGTCACGTCTTGTAAAGTAACGTCTCACATAATACTGCTACAATAGGGATGTCATTTTTCTAGTTAATCAGAAGATACGAGTGCACTTACTCTCATATTTGGCATAGTATAAAGAGACCAAAGATGACCAATTGACATTTCTATTTCCACACATGAATTACACGCAACATCTTTCAATAGACTTGTATCTTTTTGCCTTACTTAAAAATTAAATTAGAAAAAGCGAGACAAGTATATTGACTCAATGTATGAAGAATTGTAGGTTCTCTCTATGCATACGTATGTATGTAATTACTCTAAGCACATAAGTAAAAAAAAAGAGAACATAGATCACGATATCTATGGTAGAGCTCGGAAAAATATACTACGCAGTATTTACGTATTTTCGTATACATAGTAGGTAATTCACGCGTATTAATATGTAAGATTGCTAGATTTAAAGCGTAATATAAAAACATTGTTTAATTAGACCAAGATGTGTTATAATATGCTAATAAAGTATTAGCGTGAGATTGAACCAAGTTTTATTTAGCCCGAAATCGAAGGATCAGTTTTCACATGTGGCTAATTAAAATCATTTATTATATAATATAATATACTAAGAAGATCCGATACTAATTACAAGTATTTTTTTTAAATAAATGCTCATTAGTTGTTTAGTTGTTCATGTACAGGAAGGCAAAATCAATTGTTTTTATAAACGTTTAACTTTAAATTGACTAAAAATTTGCCGATTTCTCGTCAGTTACGGCAATAAAAAAAAATTATATCCCGTCTTAACGCAATTCTTCGCGTACTTGTTTTTCTCTTTACCTACTTTCTAATATAAAAATCAACGCTTTTTTAGGGTTCCGTACCCGAAGGGTAACCAACGGGACCCTATTACTAAGCCTCTGCTGTCCGTCCGTCTATCTGTCAGCGGGCTGTATCTTATGATCCGTAATAGGTAGACAGTTAAAATTTTCGCAGAATGTGTATTTCTGTTGCCGCTATAACAATAAATAATAAAAATTAAAAATTAAGGGGGCTCTCCTACTAGAAACGTGTATTACGATGGTACGGAACCCTGCATGCGCGAGTCCGACCCACACTTGGCCGGTTATTTTACTTTGTCTTATTGTTCATAATATTGTAAATTCTCAGTTACAGCAAGGCCATAGTCCAATGCATAAAACTTGTTATTTATTAGGTTTGTGCTGTGTATTGTGAAACCGTGTAGTGGCGGTGTAGGAATTTCACTACCCTTTTACCTCCTGTGGGTGTTGTGAGAGGCGATATAGAGCAGATGGGCAGCAGCGTCTTACAACAAGAAAATAAAAAACTGCGGTTGCTAACCCGTTTGGCATGCGAAAATATAATCTTTATGAGGCACAATGGACAGGCCTATGTTCAGCTGTGGACTTTCATAGGCTGTAATGAATGAATGAATGAATTGTGTTACGTGTCAAAATGGTTTCTATTTATATCCACCCGTATTTTTACTGTCAACACTCGTGTTTTGTGTCGACGTATTACTATCAGCACAGAATATATAAAACTATCAGACGCATGCACTAAGAACAATTCAGTCCTTCTACTAATTATGTGTACAATACAAAACCGTAGATAGTTAAATGCCTATGTTTAATAGTAAATCTGATTTTCCATAAATTGTTCAATGTTTAAAATAATTTAAAAAAAATACCTATACCAAATATGTAATCATCATATTATATTGTGAAGCTATTCATTCAACATTATATTATGAAATGTTATATTATAGCTTCACCCACCATATCGAAGCTGACCGTGTTGACATGAAACGGCATTTCATTTAATATTGAATATTAACGAAATATTACCAGAGATATTTCCTCTCTTTCATCAGCAGATAAAGAATGGGGGCGATGATGACACGCTTTGCCGGGCCATTGTTTGCCTGTCGAAGGTCGCTCGGTCTAACGGAGCTACTTTTAATTGCCCCTATTCATGTCAGCTGATTTTAAACGACGGCTGTTGTCTGTTAAGGCTGGGACACACATATACTCGACTCTACAATAGTATTGCTAAACTCTATAATTAAAACAGTTAGATCGTAGTAAAGCTATAAACCGTCGTCTAGCCAAAACAAATTATATTGTGTGAATATGACCTCAATCAATCGGTCAAGTTATTAAAAGTTACACGTTCACTAACAGACGCAACAACGATTATATTATAAACTAGCTGTTCTCCGCGACTTCGCCCGCGTGGAATTTATTACGATTGGATTTTATGGGTTTTAATTTTTTTGCGCGGAACCCTAACACCTTTTCTAAAGTAGAAGTCTAAGTTACTCCTTATAACATTAGCTATCTGCCAGTGAAAAAAACAAACAAACAGACAGACAGCCAAAAATTTTAAAAATTGTGTTTTTGTTATAAGTACCATATATACTTTCATATGCATTTAGTAAAAAGCTGTTATTTTGACATTACAAACACATACTTTAATTTTATTTATTCTTATAGATATAAAAAAAAATAACTTAAAAAAAATCTGTGTATTTACCGTTACAGTCCATCAAAGATCAAAGTCCACCGCTAGGATCTCCCCATAAATTGACTCATTAGGGGTTATTTACTATAGTTGCCACGCTTGGCAGGCGGGTTGGCAACCGTACTTTTTTACTTTTTTTATTAAAAACTGCTGCCTAACTCCTTGTCTCTTTGTCGCCTCTTACGACACCCACGTGACGATACGAGGTAGTAGATATTCTTACACCGCAACTACACGGCCGTAACCAAATGTGTAATTACCCAGTTTTTATAATTTGTATCTATGAGTACCTATACATAACGTAATAATAATAGTAATAATAATAGTCATTTATTTCAGGCCTTTTACACCCATTTCAAATATCACTAAATGTTAAAAACAAAATGAAAATATAACTATAAGGATACAATAAATAAAATAAATAAATAAAAGACAATTCAACTGAAATCATAAGTTAATACTAAAATTGCCCCCAAAAGGGGGTTCGTACTATCTATTTACAGTTATTGTCGCGATGCACGGCACGCCAATATTTTAGTATGGGATTCTGTGGGCACTCGTAGCACACCCTGAGGATCTCGTACTTGGAATTACGAATGCGGGACCAAAAAGCTGCAACCCGATATCTAATAACGGCGAAGTAATCAGGCACCCCGGCGTCGGCAAACATGCTCGACGGTAAACAAACAGGTGGACTGTTAGCTTGTTTGTCATTCAAATAATAATAATAATAATAGTTGGGCAGCAGCATTTTCCTGATAACAACTTAAAATAATTAAATAACTGTGGTTGCCAACCCGCCTGCCACGTGTGCAAATTTGGCGAAATCCCCCCTCTGAGGCAATCTATGGGGGAGGCCTATGTTCAGCAGTGGACGTTTAAGGCTGTTATTGAGTGATTGATAATAAAAGTGATGATAATTATGAAAACAATAATGCATCATATCGGAGGGGCCACGGGAAAGCTCGCACATTCGCAGCCCTAACAGCGCTAACCGCCTCATGGCGGCCCCTACTCAGGCGAGGACAACTCAGGAGTTGTTATTTATTGTATGTTGTTATTAGCCTCATAATTTAAAGGCGCGGACTGCGAAACTATTACTTTCTAAGTAGTGGGATCGAAACCACCATTCGACTACTGTCGTGAAATACTTCCAGTACAAGTTTTTAGCTTAGTTGGAATAGGCTGCAGGGACCTGAACCGGCAGAGGTTACCATTTTAATTGCAGAGCTGACCTTGATTTGCTTGAAACCAATCTTGTCACCAACCTTGAGCACAGGCGCAGTGTAGTTATTCTGTCGGTGTTCTACAGAATGCATTTCTGAGAGTGTACAGGACTTACACGCCTTAATTAATCCCTCCCCTATCCATCATTGAACAACCAGGCGCTCGGCGGGTCTTCACCCCTATGCTGTGGATATTCTACGCATTAGAACCAAACTGTTTGCGTCGGTTTTCGTAATGTGGGATTACAATCTGGGAGTCTTCCAAGCAAGAATGAATAGGCTATTATTACGCTAAGACAGTACTAAGACAGTAAGACAGTGTGAGCTTGTAGTCAATCACCGACCTATAATAAGGAAAAAGCTAAATAAAAAAAAGCCAAAAGAAAAAACTCAACTTTTTAATGGAGCTATTAATATCGAACTTGTAAAATAATCAACGTAATTTGAAACATGGTCGTTAAACTGGGAGGTGTTAACGACACGTCCAATTATGTCATTGCTGCTATTAAATACAACGGATAACGTTGATGTTATTATACAATTTGATACGTTTTATTTGTTGAGCACATGGTCACGTCCTGCAACGTTACGAAACGCGACAGAGAGAGAGAAAAAACACGGCGAGAGGAACGTGCAACGCCGTAACATACCACTCTAATGGAGTGTGAAAGTGCCCGGCCAGCCTATACTGCACCGGTAAATTGTTAGCAAGCGCGTTCGAAAAATGAGAAAGTAACTTTGTTCCTAGCGAATCGCGCTGTTCTCAACAGTAAACGTGTACGAGACAAATAAAAGTAAACTAGCAGTCACAAATGTTCCAATGCGGGGTGCAGATCGACCATTTTCATTTTTGACAAAACGGGCGAGTTACTACACGCGAAGAAGAAAGAAGAAAAGAGTTGGGGAGGGGTGTTTTTAATACAAATGACAGACAGCGTGCTCTGCTTGGGTTGTTTTTCCTATAAAAAACAAATCTCTTATCCACTTTGGTGGCAACCCGACCCCACGCAGCAGAGAATCTGTTACTTTGATGGATATGCTTGATTGCATGCTCGACAAGATAGAAAGGAAGAAGGCTATATTATAGCTGCAGCACGTACGTATGGGTCGCCTCGTTCTTAATGAATACCAGCGTAAAATAATAGCATAATACTGTATTTCCTATGGGCAGAGAATCGGGGACCCTTTTAACGCAGTAAAGAGGCATTCCATCTTAATCCTCGGGCCTCTTAAGATGTAGATGTCTATGGGCCACAACACAACAACTTATTGTCAGGTGTACTGCGTGCTCGTTTGTCTGGTTTGGTTTACGACCAACAAAAAATAATGCAATAATCAATGCGACGGGAAGCAACGCCAAAACGCTAAGATTGTGTTATAGTGATCAAAATCTTAATACATGGAGGATCCTATTAGCCCAGTATCAAAGTCCAAGTTTTCAGGATCTTTTTTATTTACTTAGAGAGTGAGAGCTGCTATATACACTACCACGTTAGTAAGTTGGTTCTAGGCTTGGTGTTATTCGGGTTAGGCTGAACATAGTTATTGCTCTGCACAATGACGGTTAACTTTTCTCTAGCTCAAGTTACCCATAAAAGTGGATGATATTTTTGCCACGATTTGTCAACCTGTCAGGTTGGCAACAGAAGTGTCACACTTAGCTCAAATAGATATTGGTGCCCGAACTCCCACGTCTTGTACAATATGAAATTTCTTTAGAAGTAGAGTGGCATCAAATGATTGTATGAATAGTTTGCACATCTTACCTCATAACTGACGATGCATATATATCGGATACACACATCTCCGATTATATATATTCCGATATATATTTCGAAAACAATATATTTGATATAATCTAATATAAGAAACTCATTACTATAATATCATGATCGCTATTTAATAGTTTCACAAAAGTTAGTAACGACGTCCGTCTACGTCGGATGTAGGTTTGTTGTTTCAACAATTACAAAAATCTCACACAATTCACTTTCTAACTTTAACGTGGCTAATGAGTTGTTAGTATTAGATACTTGTTTAAAAGCAATTAAATACAAATAATGATTTCTTATATTACGCGAATACTACACTTTAAATGAAACTATTTTTTACGGATTATATTGCGTTTATAAAATAAACTAACCTAATTTTACCTTTTAATTAACTAACTTAATTTTAAATAACTAATTATTTGTGATTTCTTATATTTGCACGAATACTTGACGTTGAATAAAACTTTTTACCATCCGTCAAGTGTAATATCCCTCTACACTACAAGATGCAGGAGTGTACAAGCTTTATTGTGAATGTGGTCTCTCTAACAAAAATATTGCTGAAAACCGGCGTAAAAGAAGCTGACGTGAAGCACTAACGCTCCGGGAAGTCCGAGTCTTTGAACATGTTCGAGATAGTCCCCGCCATTACTTCAGATTTGAAAGACCACAAATCTTCGTAAAAGAACACCGATTCCGACTTCGATTGGTAGGAACCAAGGATGATTTGCGGCGCTATTGAAATTAAAAAAAACATCTAATATACAAGTCACTGTATTTAGTTTTCAGTGAGATACTTCTTTACATTTCTAGAAAAATTGTAGAGTCAATGTCTCTACTCTAGATTTTTATGTAAAACTAGCTGATACCCGCGACTTCGTCCGCGTTGCTTGATATATTAACAAAGTTTTCGATCTTCTCCGCGGCAAGAAAACACACATCACTGAACACGTAGTACTTATAAAAATCGTTGTTTCTTAAAACTTTAATAACTTTATATTAAATGAAGATATCGCAATATTTTTTTTAGATAAGGGCCAAGTGTCTAAGAAATAAAACTTAGAAAACCTAATTGAAATCTGTCCTAGTTTTTCCGTTATGCGCGCACAACTGCAAACCTCTATCATTTTATTTATATAGATAGGTAATATTCTTTCTCCATTAAAACCTGGGAGAAGCTAGGGAGCTACATTGAAGATTAAAAGTATAATGTCTTATACACGTTGGAAGATTAATATAACATGTATTGAGATCGTCAGTGAGGGATTATAAGTGTTGTATCACCATCTCCCTGTGTGTTGAAATAAATAAAAATAATGGCTGGTTATGCGTATTACAAATAATTGCTAACATCTCCAACCATCGATATTTTTAACGTACATAAATTAGCAAATACCATTTATTTTTAATTTAAATAATTCACAAATAAATTTGTTTATTTTTATTTATTCTTTGTTGCAACCTTATCGTACATATAAAAGATTACAAAAGGTGAACTTAGAGCCTATTGGCATTATCTGCCAGTCAACCCTGGGTGCAGTAAGAACTAGTGGCCGGTGCAATTATTGTATATAATATACTAGTATATATAATATTATATTAGTATATATAATTTACTAGGTATATAACATTATTCTTTTGTATAATAATTATTTGAAACTTTATAAGAAATAATTACATTTTATACTAATTTCGATAACCAATATAATATAATAACAGAGATAAATGTATACATTATTATAATTATTTCATATTATTGTACCTTCTATCACATAATTTCTGCATTATCTGTTTCACATTTTGTAGTGTAATGGAGATTTTTGTTGATAATGGTCTCTTTTTTCTTGTGATGTTTCATTGCATAATCAAACGTTATGGCAAATTTCCTAGAGTAGAATACTCCAGTAGTTTTACTGGCTAATAATGGCTTGTACATCATAAGCTAATGTTTGCGTAATCGATGAAGCGTAGAAGTCATTGCGCTCGAAACAATTGGAATTGAATAGGACGCAGTAATAGATGCGCCAAGATTTTTATTTTTATGGGAGTTGTTTCACAAACTATTGCCGCTTATACTCACAAAAGCTCCCGCAGTAATGACTTTTTAAAGGGATGGAGTAGTTTTTTTTTAACTTTCAATCGGGTCAATTTTGAATAAAAATATTTTAACTTTGATTTTGATTGGATTAAAAAGATTCAGTAATTGTTTTCAGCTTCATTACGTGCTAGAGGCCTAGAGTATACTCTAGGCGTTCATTTGGTCTGGTGTCATCCTGTTACCTATTTCTGCCGCAAATTAATAATGCTGGGTGCATTATACATTAATGCGGGGAGCAAGTATGATTAAGATTGCGAGGCATTGGCCTTTTTTTATAGCATAGAGTGACAAACGAGCACACAGTCCACCTGATGGTAAGTGGGTACTGTGGCCCATAGACATGTATCCTCAAATAAGAATCAAAATGCAGATGCGTTGTCACCCCTGAGGACTAAGATGGAATGCCTCGTTTCCAGTAAAAAGGGTCTCCGGTTCTCTACACTCACCATACGAAACACAGCGGCATTAAGCTGCTATTTTACGATGGTATTCTGTGAGAGCGTGGTCCTACCCCGATCGAGCCGACCCATTCGCGCTACAACCATAATATAGTTGCAGCGTGGCTCTACCACGTAAGGCCTTGTGGCCTTCTTTGTTTAAAGTTAATTGCAGGTGTCCATGAGCTTCTAGAGTTACGAGCGAGTAGACTGTTCGTTCCTTTGTCTATTCTGTAATTGTGTAAAATAAAGTAAGTAATTTTGTAAAAAAGTCTAACAAATGTAGTAATGTAGGTAACTTAGTATATACATATTATAGTGTAACCAAAAAAAAATGTTTACAATATCTATTTTAAAAGTTATAATGTAATGAAAATATGAAAATAAATCATAACGGAGAGTTATTAATAAGTAGCACTTATCTAAATCTAAGATTTGTGTCATATATTTTATATATGGCCAGATGTAAAGGAATATTTTGAGAACAAAGATACGCAAACATCATCTATCAAATGATAGTAACCGCTAATAATTAGGCATATTAACTCACTACTAATGTCTATGACTCACCGACACACTGCAGTAAATTATTTGACCTAGAAATAATGAGTTCAGACTTGTACATTAATTTTGGTTTATTTACCCCAAAAACTTCTAATTTTGTTTTTTAACTAGAGAAGTTCATGTCCTATGCTTACGTGCTCGATAGTTAAAGAAAGCATAGTGAGGAAACGCGCATATTGGAGAAATTTTAAAAGTTCGCGAACCTTTCAGATCTAGCCGCTCAAATAAATATATTAATGTCCTCCAGACCGAATTACGGTCACGGCGGTTTGTCTCAACGGAGACTAGCCATCTGCGCAGGACAGGATTATAATTGTGCATGCGTAAGTCTATTATTTCACACTCATAGTCCGATGGAACGGCAACTCAACACAACCGGAGAGATCAGGCGCAGGACTAACGGCTTTACGTGTTTTCCGAGGCTTTTAGGTGTTTAGTAGGAAAAATTCAACTGATTTTGATTCGACCAGGGATTCTAACCCGTGACCACATGATCAGCAGTCGCGATTACGACCTTTAGACCAACGAGGTTCAAATAAATAACAACCTTTGTCCAACTGTGGATATTTATGAGTTATTTAACCTTATCGATAGGAAAGTCCTGAGTTTGTCGGAACATATTTTGATCCTATAATATTGGACCGCAAACGTCTTTGCATTTTATTGATTTAATAATTCAATTTGGCTTGATAGTAACTCAATGATGTTCCAGATTCTTTTAATTTCTTATTAAGGTCACACTTTTATGTCGTGCTCTGAAGATTGTGTATATGACAAATAATATGACACACTATTTTTAATATCTTCGTTAGTTTATTATTTACGTGGTAGAGCCATGCTGCAGCTATATTAATTATATATTTGTAGCACGAATGGGTTCGCTCGACCGGGGAAGGACCACGCTCTCACAGAATACCAGCGTAAAATAGTAGCTTAATGCTGCTATGTTTCGTATGGTGAGTGTAGAGAACCGGAGACGCTTTTTACTGGAAAAGAGGCATTCCATCTTAGTCCTCGCGGCTGACAACGCATCTGCATTTTGATTCGCAAACGAGGATAGATGTAGATGTCTATGGGTCACAGCAACCACTTACCATCAGGTGGACTGTGTGTGTGCTCGCTTGTCACCCTTATCCTATTAAAAAAATATTTTAGGCGTAATATTCGCATCTCCCATTGCAGGAAGCATTTATCATAATCGCCACTCATGCGATCGATTTATTTCGCAACTTTAACTAATCCCCGTCGTCGTCGCTCAGTCTTGGTATTTTACATCTGATATAAACGATATAGCTATACGATATATACCCCCTATCGGAGGCTATAAAATCTTACTACTGTTTCCAATAGTCGTCTTTTATGACACCGTACATACGTGGTAGAGCCATGCTACAGCATTACAGTTGTAGCACGAATGGGTCGGCTCGACCGTGCAAGGAACACGCTCTCACGGAATACCAGCGTGAAATAGCAGCTTAACGCTGCTGTGTTTCGTATGATGAGTATAGAGAACAGAAAACCTCTTTTACTGGAAACGAGGCGTTGCATCTTAGTCCCATGGGTGACAATGCATCTGCATTTTGATTCGTAGTCGAGGATAGATTTCTATGGGCCAAAGCAACTACTTACCATTAGGTCGACTATGTGCTTGTTTGACACCCTTATTCTAAAAAAAACAATGAGGTGAAATTGTTTGATGGATCCTCTAAAGCCTTAGATTAGGCTTAGATAATACTTAGATCCGTAAAACTTAAGCCGTCTCATTACAACAATGAATTTATAATTAGTCTTAGGTACTAGAGTGTGATTTTATAAAGAAGTCCCGGGAAAAATATGCGAACTAAAATGTAATATGGAATTTCATAGCAAATGTCAAATTTCGTGGAGGCTGTGACGCCGCGACTTAGGAACTTCTATCATGACTGAGACTCCTTTAAACCCAAGACTATCAATAAACCACGTTTCGTAATAAGACCGATTGTTTTATTTTTTATTTTACACGTATAGTTTTGTGAGTTTTTACCTCCTAATATTTTTATGAATCGTTGCTTTTTTATCACATCTACAGTGCAAGCATTACTGGGAACATTTGTCTATACCACGCTGATAGGCGGTGTAGCTGTAATATTATTCTTTCCGGAGATCACCCGAAAATGCTAAAAATCTCTATTTACGTCTTAACAAAAATTTTAAGACCACATTCATTTTTTTTTCCATAAATTAATTCAACATAATATTTCAGAAAATGTTTCAATTACTCATCGTGGGAAACCCAAAGCGACATTCTATACTTTAAACAAGCAATTCTTGTACATAGTATTCCACTGCTAAAAATAGGCCTTTCCTAAGGAATGACATAAAGCATATATCTTTGCCACCCATATCCATAGACTTCCTGTATCTCTTGATTCATCATCTGTATATATGTATTCATTCATTCAATACAGCCTATCCAACCACTGCTAAACATAGACCTTCCCCATAGATTGCCTCTTACGATTATGACGTAGTTGCCTTGGCAGGCGGGTTGGCAACCGCATTTTTGCTATTATTTTCGGTTGTTTTCAGGAAGATGCTGCTGCTCATCTGTTTAAGTTTCAATCTGTCGCCTCTTACGACACCCACGGGGTAATATGGGGGGTAGTGGATATTCTTTTGTATGTAAATATATGTAAGTATATTATATCCTAACCTAATTTCTTTTCGGTTTCTCGTAAAAGGCTCTAACGATTTGTCTAAAATTTTGTACCTAGGTTATGTTTTGCATTCCAAGTTTATCTGGAAAGGTATCATCCTTGAGAAAATTGGTTTTTTTCAAACGCCGAGTAGATCTCGGTCGCCCAAGTACTTGTGTGTAAAGTAAGATAAATAACAACAATTCATATTATGCTCCGTGCCGTGAGTTAGAAAGCAGTGAGGCAGGACTGCACCGTGTTGACCCGATTTAGCCGCAGATGGCGCCGGTAAGGTCGATCGGAGGCCAGTACCAACGACTGCGCATAAACTTAAGTTTAATATTTTTATTATTATTTTCTAAATAAATCACTTACGTAATGAAGTTGATAAGTTGACTTCTAAGTAGACTTGCAACGAATAGTATATTCGGCCACACGCCGAATACCTAATATTCTGCGGGCTTCCTGGCCGAATAACCGAATAATATGGAATAATAAGGCCCGGAAGGAAGTAGTGTTTATTCAGAGCGTCTTTGCTCTGAAACTGTGATTGTCTACGAGAAGGAAAGGAGTAAACTACTGCCTGAAAATGCAGTAAAATTAGTCTTTCTGCATCATAATCTAATTTTCATTACGATAATTCAAGTCCATATACATTTATTTCATAGTTTTATGTTAATTTTTATAAAAGTTGATTATGGACCTGTAACTGCTTAGATGATTACATGAAAAATACATTATAGTGAAATAAATCAATATTTTCCAGTTTACCAATTAACTTACTACAGCAAAACAGAATTCGGCCGAATTGTATCTGGATATTCGGTATTAGATCGAATAGGATAAAATAGTCGAACATGCCGAATACCGAACAATAGCCGAATATTCGTTGCAAGTTTACAATTTTGATATATTTTGCTTAAGGACGATATGATGATATCTCAAATGATGATGACATCTTCGAAACATTTTACTATTAAAGGATAAGGTTAACAGGCAAACGAAACAACTTTTTTGAAATAAGGCTTTTCTCATTTTAAATGGAAACCGTCAAACTTACAGGTTTTTTCTCTAACCCTACAAGTACCTGTGTTATGAGGGTAGACATGACTTTTCCCATGTTCATAGGACATGTTTAAAATCAAAGGTTCATCGCTCTCTTGCCAGTCTATTAGCTTGATCTCCGTTACTAGTGACCTGGTGAAACAAGCAGGGAGTCGATGGATGCAGTGGATTTGTAATGGTGATAATTAAATTGATGACTTCCCTACAAAATACGTATACTAATAGGTAATTTCATAAATATCTTTGATAATTAAACTCTTGTTACGCCTTAGTCTGATGTGATTAAACAATACAGCACCGTTACTGTTTAGTTTAGCTCTTATTTTATCTACAGCCGACATAAATTGAGCAAACTGCGCAGATATGGGTTATTTCTCGGCCGCGTAATGCCCGTGTTTAGATAATGAAGTAATGTTCACTTTGACTACCACGTTATCTGCTCTGTGGCGCTGGTAGCGGGATTATGTCTACTTTCATGACGTTATTGCTCAGGGACTTTATATTACCAGTCTTCATAATAGGCGAACTACCATATTTCTCATAGCCGCCAGCACCACTTAATTGTTACGGTTCTAAATTGGTATAGTTCGGAATAATAAAATGTTATAAGGACATTGAATATTATGCATATATGATATCCGCCTACTGGCGCTCAGTGATGTGGCAGACTTATTCACTTGTGTATGTTTTAGAGACTTTTCGTGAGAGAAAAATGTGAAAAAAAAATAAACCAGATAGATTAAATGAGAGTGGTTAGCGCGACCTTCTCAAGCCGACAGCCAACGGCCGACCTCTCCGCTTCGCGATCGAGATGTGCAATTGAAAATGTAACATAATATGGATTGTTTGATTTCGTGCTTCTATAAGCTTATATTCGACTTCCTACACAATAGCCTTAAACAATTCTACCATATATCTCAATTTACCGCCTGGAAATAACACCCAGAATCAAATTCCGCTTTGTATATTTTGCTAAATTTCAACCGATTACTTAAAATCGTTGAGAAAATCTCTTTGTGTGCATTATATGACAAATGGACGGATAGTTCTGATGAGATTAGTTAAGAGATAAACGGACACCGACGTGTTCCGCCTTGCTAATTTTGGCACTAAACTCAATATAAATATTTTTGTTAATATTGAACAATAGCTATAAGAAATTCAAGTAAATTATACTTACTATCAAAAGAAACATTTGTTTTCCTTATATGTTATTGCTTTTCCTTGTTATGTCGACCAAGGCTAAAACGTAAACGAGAGTGTCATTTATTACAAATCGCCGCAACTAAAATAAATCTAGGTTATACTGGCATATGTATGGCGTATTAGCGTTGTCAAACATGTTGCTTTTAACGCTAAACATTACAACAAAAGAAAGAAACTAAAAGAAAAGTAACGCACGCGGTCTATATACGTCGGAATCCCACTTTTTCTATTTAAAATAGTTTTGACGGCTTCGTGGCGCAATGGCTTAGCAATGAGTTACGGCGCTGAGGGCCGCGGGTTCGTATCCCGCACGGAACAAGTATTTGTATGGCCTACAAGTAATTGTTCCGTGTCTGGATGTTTGTCCCTGTGCATTTTCTCCACGATACAGGAGAAAATTACGATTTAAAAAAGTGCTGCCATGATTGAACTAATCTGGTGACGCTGACCTGAGCTGACTACTGATTCGCCAGTTCCAAGTTCCAACCCCAATAAAAACATAAAAGTATGGTAAAGAATAAAGATGATCTAGTCGGTGGGTTTTACGGGACACTTAAGTTATTTATTACAAAATACAAGGACAATTATATATTGTGTAGTATTTTCCCTATTGAAATTTATTACTGCTGAATCACAGTCTAATTCTGTGTTCAGTTGTTGCATTGAACGTTTGAACTTTGAACGTGCATTTTTGCAGATATTATGACGCGTGACCTACATGTTGCAGCGTGGGATTATTACTGCTATATTGTACGTGGTAGAGCCACGCAGCAGCTATGTTATGGTTGTAGCACAAACGGGTCAGCTCGACCGGGGTAGGACCACGCACTCACGGAATACCAACGTTTAATGCTGCTGTATTTCGTATGGTGAGTGCAGAGAACCGGAGACTCTTTTTACTGGAAACGAGGCATTCCATCTTAGTACTCACGAGTGACAACGCATCTGCATTTGATTCTTAATCGAGGATAGATGTAGATGTCTATGGGCCACAGCAACCACTTACCATCAGGTGGACTGTGTGCTCGTTTGCCACCCTTATCCTATAAAAAAAAGAGTCATCCTAAATATGTCATCTCCAATGAACCAATTTTCCTTAAAGTATTAAACAACCTAATTTATCATCATTACAGCTTTTCATAAGTCCTCTGCTAAAAAGGCCTTCTCCCAATGAATGCCATAATCGACTTCCTACATGTCTTACGATATCGTCACTCCATCTAGTGGGATCATCCACAAACGATTACAACGCACACATGTTTCATGATATTACTTGTGTGCAATCGAGGTTATGATAGGTCAGGTTTGATTGTACGAGCGTTAGCGGGCACTAGTAGCAACCCGCTTAGTAGGTCAAATTGAAATTCATTAACACTGTATCACTTGAACTGACTACTATAAAAACGTATTTTTTTTTAAATAGAAACTTTTTTATTCAGTATAGATTATAAATAATACTTATTGAAAGTCACCCTTATGTTTAATTTACCACTGGTTCGGAAAATACCTCTGTTTTGGGAAGAAACAGCAAGAAACCCAGCGGGAGATTTTTTATATTTATTAATGTTTTTATTTTCGCATTTAAAATGTTGGGAAAATCTTTGTTAAAGGATGATTTATAATTTTAACCACGAGCAGGTTTTAAGTTAAAGTTTAGAACTAAGCATCTATCAGTGATATGTAAGTTATCGTGATAATGGGCATCTTCTACAGTTTGTCCAATCGGCAACCGATCTGGAAAAAAGGTTATCGAGTTGCATCGCCGAATTGGCAATGACGATCGCTTCAAACACACAGCATGTGTAGATGAAGTTTTTTGGAGATGTCTGCTTTTAGCACTGAGCTTAAGTAGACATCGTTCTGATCCATCCATCCATCCATTACAGCTTATGTCCACTGTTGAACATAGGCCTCCCCAAAGATTGCCTCCATAGAGGGCATTTTGCTATAGTTGCCATGATTGGCAACTGCAGTTTTTTATAATTTTGTATTGTTATCAGGAAGATGCTGCTGCCTACCTCTTATTCCAGTTTCCCTCTGTCGCCTCTTAAGAAACTAACAGGACGATATGGGCTAGTGGATATTCTTACACCGTCACTACACGGTTGTTATGATCAAGGAATAAGAATTGAACATAATTCAAGGACCGGAGGCAGGAGACCCTTCTTACTGTTAAGCAAGCATTCGATTTTAGCCCTCAAGGGTGATAACTGATAACGCATCTACACTTTGATTCTTAATCAAGAAAGGATGTAGGTGTTTATGGGCAACAGCGTCCACTTACCATCAGGCGAACTAGGTGGTCTTTTGCCAAAAAACTGCCTAAGGTATTAAAGACTAACGTAATATAAACATTGTAGTCCTTACTCCATTTAAATTGTGGCAAAATTATAAAATATATATTGTATTTTTTTGACCTTTCTGTAGAGACCGAAAGAATAAAGTACCTACTATATATAGTATCATCATCATCATCATCATTACAGCCCTTCACAAGTCCACTGCTGAACATAGGCCTCCCCCAAGGAATGCCACAAGGCACGGTCCTGAGCCACCTGCATCCATCGACTTCCTGCATATCTTACCAGGTCGTCACTCCATCTAGTGGGGGGTCGCCCTACACTTCGCCTACCGGTATATATAGTATGTAAAGTTGTAACTGTAACATACTAATCTATAATTCCAAGAATCGTCATCGTCATGACAAGTTCACTGCTGAACATGTCTCCCCCACGGATTGCCTCATGGGGAATATTTGCCATTATTCCATTTCGGATTAGCCATTTTTATCTTCTCTAATATAAAAATCAATTGCTGTCCGTTAGTCTCGCAAAACTCGAAAATTGCTCGACTGATTTTGATGAAATTTTTTGTGTGCGCTGTTGTCGAAATCCAGAAATCGCTCGTGCGAAGCCGGGGCGGATCGCTAGTCTAAAATAAAAATAACAGCTATATTTGTTCGAAATTCGTCCACGTTTTATTCTTGTGGAGTAGAGTATTCATACTAAATATCCTAAATATCAACGATATGGCAGTATAACGTCATCAGAAACAGTAATGTCCTAAATATGCGATTGTAGCGATTAATATATTATGATGAAGTTAATTTAAATTTAACTAGTAGGTACATGAACAGCATTCGCTTTGGAACGTGTTTTTTTTTTTATAGAATAGGGTGACAAACGAGCACACAGTCCACCTGATGGTAAGTGGTTGCTGTGACCCATAGACATCTACATCTATCTTCAATAAAGAATAAAAATGCAGATGCGTTGTCACCCGTGAGGACTAAGATGGAATGCCTCTTTTCCAGTAAAAAGGGTCTCCGGTTCTCTACACTCACCATACGAAACACAGCAGTGTTAAGCTGCTATTTTACGCTGGTATTCTGTGAGAGCGTGGTCCTACCCCGGTCGAGCCGACCCATTCGTACTACAACTATACTACTAATATAGCTGCAGCATGGCTCTACCACGTACAAAATGTTATTAATCTTCTTCCAAATTGTTTAAAAACTGTGTCTACTGTACATCCTTTATCTACAAGCTGGAGTGTAGACGAATTGTACTTGTAGCAGGAAACTGCATGAATGAATTATTCGCGAGCTCTGACTCACTAACAAATAACCGTTTGTATGGGGATGGGCGTGGCTTTGCATATTTCCAAACGCAATAAGTACACAATAAAATCCTACTAAACGATTTAAATGGTCTTTAGTCATGACTAACCTAAGATCCATCCGCGGCTGTACAACCTTATATGATGATGATGGACTTATGTAGATACCGATTTATAAATTTGCAAAGAGTTAGTTTTATTATCTAATAAATAAATTTGATTTGCGCGTTAAATGTCAAATTCCAAGAAATTAAATTTATCAACAGTGTTTGATCTCATTTCAAGTTTTATTGGACAAAATATTTTTTATGTAGTGTATCTAAAAGTATAAATTATTTGCTATGTATTTAAGGAAAGATAGCTTTAAATAACCTCACAGTAAAGGCAAGTATGAGTTTTCTATAGAATACCCCAATATTTTTGTGCGTAATGTTATGAAAACAACGTGTAATATGCGTCTGACTATGCGCTATACTTGACATTGACACGGAAATCTGATATATAAGATGAAAGCCATTTTGTGGTTAAATGGTAACTTCTTATGGATATTATGATAATTTCTTTACAAGAGCCAACATTTTTAGTACGTAATGTAATGAAAACAATGCCTAAAATGCCTCTGACTATGCACTATACTTGACGGTGATCTAGAAGTAAGTTTAAAATAAAATTAATTTTACGTAGCATGTAAAAAAAGAAAATTGTCCGAAATAAAAGAAGAAATAAAGAAACTTTATTGTGATATATAGACCATTGACGCACCCAACAATATAAAAGTTATAACTAGAGATGGGCCGAATATGGATTTCACCGAATACGAATATTCGGCCGAAAGTTCGGTAAAACTTTTACCGAACCGAATATTCGACCGAACATTTTTCGGCGGGATCACCTCGGTACCTAACCAATTCATGTCGAAACTTGTTTACGTAAAGCACGCGGGAATAGCACCGGATCCTGCCCCTCGCTCCCCCGCCCCACCTGACATGTTATTGCATCATCTAGTACTGAGCAAATTGCTGGCACGTGCTTATGTTTTGACTGTTTATGTGAGAAAAAAAAAGTGTTTCGTATTCTTAGTGAAAATTTATAATTATATGATAAAAATGAGTGGCAGGAGGAGATCTAATATTTGGACTTATTTTAGAGAAACTGATGACCAAAGTAAAGTGAAATGTACGATTTGCGAAAAAATACTTTCGCGGAGTGGCAGCGGCAGGAAAGTTTCATCCTCAGCTTTGAGCAATCATTTAAAATTGAAACACACTGCGGAATTTTCTGGTCTGGAAAAACCGGTGCATCAGGTAGGCTCAAATATACAAAATATTGAAACGAACCAGAGGTGCTCAATCTACAAATACTAAAACCTGTCCAACCACTCAAACTACACTAGAAGATTCATTTATTTCCAAATGGCGAATCGACGACCCCAGATCACTTCCAATTACGAATTCAATTGCTGAAATGATAGCAATAGATAACCAGCCAATTCCTATAGTCGAAAATAAAGGCTTTAATCGGCTCATGCAGTTGGTAAAGCCCAAATACCAAATACTGAGCCGAAAATATATAGGTGAAACAGTGATTCCACAACTGTATGAAAAATCTAAGGCCAAAAGTCTATAGGTTACATCTGACATGTGGACAAACATGTTCGTACATTTCAATACAGTGGACACTTTGAGTGCCACTTTAACGAATGTTCGGTGATTTAGCCGAATATTCGGCCGAATGCGAATATTCGGTAAAGCTGCCGAATAATATGAAACGAATATTCGGCCCATCTCTAGTTATAACTTGAATATACGTACATTTAATAAATTTGACTTTGTAAGTCAAAGGTATGTCAAAAGACATCACTCAGCCATGTCTTGTGGTGAAACCACAACGCTGAATTTTCAATGATGATCGAAAATCTTGGGGAATACAGCCGCTGAACAAATAAATTCATTACAGCTCTTCACATGTCCACTGCTGAACATAGGCCTCCCCTAACAAAGCACGGTCCTGAGCCACCTGTATCCATCATGGATAAAATAAATTAATATAGAGAGAAAAATAAAGTTATGAAAATTCTTCACTCGGAACTGTATCAACCAAGCCAGGAATGCGTGGGCGTCGGGCAAGTCCATACTACAAAAAAAATTCAAAGAAAAGCATGTAAAGGAAATAAATATTTATTTATATGGTAACTTTATAGACACCGTCCAAGTAATTTTTATTTGAGAGAGAGTAAGTATTAGAATGGAGATCTTGATTATTTGAAGGATAGTTAACAGAAGCGATAACTCTTACAGGCATCTAGAAGGTTGAACGTGAAAAGCAGAAGTCACAGTGCCTGCCTTTTGTATAAGCAAGTTTTTCTAAACATGGCAATGGAACTATAAATGATTACAACTACAGTATTGGAACGAGTTCCTTATCGCACGGTACGAATTTGGCGGATGGGGGCTAGGCGAGAAAAAGTGTAAGATTTTTCCGTCACGACCCCTTTTTATAGTACGAGCGAGATGGAATAATATCCATCTCCTCGCTCTTTTTCTTATCTTGTCATGGAAGAAATATTATTTTAAATGACGCTTCATTTTAATAGACGCTAGTAATTCATTAATTTGTATTTGTTAATCAATAATATAATACGTTTATCAATAATAATATACTACAAAAGGAACTTCGTTCCAACCGAGTGTTCCACGACACTCACGTTTTTTATTACAATGTTTATTTTTCAAGTAGTTATTCTGCTAATGCTGCTACATTTATTGCGTTTCAAACCAATTTAAAAAAAATCTCCATTATAATGTAACTGGCATTCAATTAGTGAGAAAAAAATGTTGACATCATGCTGTTCACGTATTACCAAATCGACGATATTATGTAATCAATAAGACAAGGTCGTGAGGAATGCGGTCACACATTTCGCTATCGTGCTGCAAGAATGAGATGAGTGGTTGTGTTTAATATTGTTCGAATTTCTTTATTTTCATTTTTATTAAAAGCCTAATTAAAAAATGAAACAGTTTCTGGTTCTTTATAAGCCTTTTCTTAATCATCTGTTGAATATAGGCAAGATAACTTATGCCCACTTTCACCAACGACCCATAAGATTTATGGGACCCCTTAGCATATTTAGGGGCCAGTTAGGGGATAGTTTCCGTTTCACCACTTTTAAAGGGTCCGTTACTGACTAAACGATGCCCTAAATTTATGAGATGGATTATTGGTCCCATAAACCTTCACATAAGTAAAAGCGACTTCTAGAGGACAAGATGGACCGTGATCTATTTGATTTTCTTGATAATTTAGACACAACTGATACTATATTTGATATAAATCGTAGTGGAAGACTTAAAATATATCGAAAACGACCAAATTATTTCAACGATTTCGATGAAATAGATTTTTTCCGAAGATATAGGTTATCTAAATCAGCAGTGATATATTTGTTGGAAAAAGTTGAACACTTTTTGGAATTTCCTGATAATAGGTGAGTACCTACCTATTTACATAGGTAATCAATTTTAATGTAGATACCATAGTCCATAATATTATTAAAATGGTAGTTTATTAAATACTTAACTTAATAGGTGGGTTCCAACCTTTTCACTTACCTATTACCTATTACACCTAAATACAAAATAAAGGTAAAAGCATAAAAGGTTACTTTATTGCTATCCTAACATTACAGTAACTTTTGAATGGAAAATGAGCCTGTATAGGTAGGCCGTAGGTACCTGTTTGGTGCTAACTTACCTACCATAGTAAGTTGATACCCGAGGTATATCTACTTAAGTACCTACCTAGTTTAATTTGTAGAATTTGTGATTCACTTTACCTAGGTATTTGTTTATCGTAGGAACCTATTACCTCAATGGCCGGAGGCGAAAAAATAGCAATATGTAATAATTGTAAAAAGACTTTATCGTACAAATAATGTTTCTGAACATTAATAAAATATAACTAATAATCATGTGTACTTAATAAAAGAATCAATAAAAATAACAAAATAATTTGAAAGGCACAAAATATAAAACTTTTATATTATAATAATCATCAACATTTAATAATAATCTACATTTTACTGTAAATTATAATATAATGTAAATATTGAATTAATAAACTTTTAAATACTTTTAGCTTAATAAAACTTTTTAATAATAGAGAGTCCTGTGCCTATTAAAGTATGAAGAAATGTTTTTTGAAATAAAATTAACATCAACCGATTAAAAATAAAAATTCAATACAAAAGTAAGTAATATTTTTAACTGCTAATTTTATCTGTTAAAAAAATTTAACAAATAACTTTTAACAAATAAATAAATTTAACCATTAACATGTCTAAACCAAACGAAAACACCATGGAAACTTGCAGAGCCAAATGCCAAACAGTCAATGCAATGCACAGATAAAACAGAGTGTCAAATACGGTGACTTATCAAACATAGACTAAAAATATGATATTTTTATTAAAATATTCACAAAATGAAAACATCAATCAGTCAAAATATGAAAGAATTAATTTCTTCATTAAAACAAAACATGAATACGTATTTTTTGTATTAATATATATCATTTCCGATAAAACCGGTAACTACAACTGGGTATCAAGCACTATCGTCGTAAAAATCTGTCACATAAGGAGGGGTCCCCTAGCTATGGGTCTGTTGCGTTCGTGAAAACAAATTTAAGTTATGGGTTGGTTTAGGGGACCTTTTAGCTTAGCGGTCGTCTAACTATGGGATTGTTTAGGGGATGTTGGTGAAATTGGGCATTAAGGTACTAAAATATAACTTAAAAGATTTATCCATTCTCGTCACGCGAGACGGCGAGACAGGCAAGCTGCAGAGCGCAGTCAGTATACTTACTTACCTCGAGCAGAAATTATGAGTTTTATCATGAATCTTAGCGCCGCGCCGTGGTTATCCCACTGTTCCATAATTTAGAACTAATTCGGATGCATATTTGTTGCTATAATAGTTTATAAAATATACATGTTATTAAATTATGTCCGATCTGTTTTGTAGCTTCAAAAATAAAAATGTTCTCTCTTTGTTATATTAATATAATATATTGTAAAATTCTTCATTTCGTTCTATTCAATAAATCTACTCAAGATGCAATGGATGTGCTAATCTTTGGGGAATGTCGGGTGTATTGCTTAATTGTCGTATTGTTCTCGGTTGGCAAGTAGAACAGTTGGTTATTTGAGAAAATCATTACCTCAGCATACCGGCCAGTCATTGGGTCGTTTCATTCAGGTCAATGTGATGAAACCATCTGCTTACTCATTTAGGTATTTAAAGTTTTTTATTTCGGTGTAATTATGCCGTTGAGTAATCGGTTTATTAAGACAAAATAAAGTACTTGATTTGACGTTTGTTGTGTGTGTGTGTGTGTGTGTGTGTGTGTGTGTGTGTGTGTGTGTGTGTGTGCGTGTGTGCGCGCGCGCGCGCGTGCGTGCGTGCGTGCGTGCGTGCGCGCGTGCGCGCGTGCGTGCGTGCGTGCGTGCGTGCGTGCGTGTGTGTGTGGTGAGGTCGTAAGAGAATCCATTATCCATTACAGCCTATAAAATTCCACTGCTGAACATAGATTGCCTCATATGGGGATTTTGCCATAGTTGACACGCCTGGCGAGCGGGTTGTCAACCGTAGTTTTTTATTATTATTTCGAGTTGTTATCAGGGAGATGCTGCTGCCCATCACCTGTTTTAATTTCCCTGTGTCGCCTCTTATGACACCCACGAGACAACATGGGGTAGTGGATATTCTTACACCGCATCGGCACTACACGCCACGTAAGATAATACATCACCCCATTTGGTGGTCCCTTAAGTGTCGTAAAAGGCCACTTTGTGAAATGCAAAAAGATCTTATGGCTTCCGATAGATAGCGCTGTAACGCGACTGACAGCTGCGTCAAATTTTCGAAACGTCTGGTGCTGCGATTGTTAATCAGTCTGCTTCTCTACAGCGGGAAGGGCCCATGTCCAGGTGGGATTTATGCTGATGATGAAGAAGAACAAAGTGGTGGATTGGTTTCCTGGTTTGGATGACAATATATTAATATACATATTAAATAAAATATTTAATAAAATTAAAAAATTGTCACCCGTAACGTAAAATCTCCCATTTCTGTTTTGGTTTTAATATTTTAGATTTACCTTTGGTCCTCCGATCTAGATGTTTACTAATAGGAGCACACAGTTCACTTGATGGAAAGTGTATAATGTGGCCAATAGAAACCGACATCTAACTCCTCAATACATATTTGTAAATTCTAATAGAATGTTTCTTCGCTTGTTATCAGGTGTGGCACAAAGGTTGCTTCAAATGTCAGGAGTGCGGTATGACGCTCAACATGCGCACCTACAAGGGCTACGGGAAACTGCCCTACTGCGAAGCGTAAGTATTTTAGATACATAATACTAGATGTTAAGGCACCACACATAGTAGCTCACAAAATAAGCACTCGACTTAAAGTAAAGTACAAAGTAAGGTTGAGGTTCTATGCTACAAGGCAGGCCTAACTAAATGTTTTATTAAAGAAAAATTGTACAAAAAGGGTTATTATAATATCAAAGAATACATAAATGAAAAAACCCTGGGAATGAGATGATCGCCACCATGCTGGTTCTATTAAAACTCATTTAAAATTTGTACAAACAAAATTATTGTAAAGTGAAATATGTTTAAAAAAAGTCCCGCTGGGTTTCTTGCTGGTTCTTCCCAGGACAGAGGTATTCTCCTAACCCGTGGTACATAAAAAAATGATTTTCAATAAGTATTATGTAATAATCTATATTGAATAAAAAATATTCTATTCTATTCCATTCTACACCGAACTGAGGGACTTACTCTAACTAGTCCTACGGTAGGAACTCAAATAGAATAATGTACAACCCCAAAGTTCGGAAATAAATGGCTATATTATTATTATAAAAAGTAAGTTTACAGCCTATAAATATGTCCCACTGCTGGCTACAGGCTTCCTCTCATTTCTGAAAGGGTCATGGAGCAACGAGGGCTAATAATCTTCCGCTCACTAGGTGTCGCTAGTTGACACCGAGGTGAAGTTTTTTGTTACACAGTGTTATTTAATTGAGAAGTTAGTTTTAAATAAAAAATATCAGTTTCTAGGTTATTATATTAATACACAAAACAAAGCCTCAGTGGTTTGCTCTTAAATTTTTTGCACATTTTAACATTTTTATAATATTTTCTACTTTTATGAATATCTGTGGTTTGGTTAATTTTTTTAAGCTAATTTATATAAAATATAACTAATAGTACGGAAAGAAACATAAACCTTTACATTTTCCGAACAAATTAACTTTCTCGCTATGAAATCTGTCAAATATTACACCTTATTTTTAAGTGGCGCCTCCCTGGTGGCAGAAAAAGTCGTGGATCATGATCATGAGTCATTAATCTGCCACGCTACAGTGCTTGTTGGTCGACTTTTCTCGAAGAATTCTCGAAGAATTTTATTCCTCGGACATGCAGGTTTCCTTCACTGCCGAGCATGTAAAATAGCGCTCGACTAAAACTTCATAATAAATGTCAGAAGAGTTTAATCGCCGTCGGCTATTGTATACCGATTTACCGTGTATCCCAAAGTGAAGGCAAACATCGTGATTAAAGAGGCATGTAAAAGAAATATTTAGAGGTCATATGACGCCTGACAACACGCAACGAAACAGTGTGGCTTACGGATTTAACCATCTCGTTTTACCCACACCGAAGACATGAAGCATCGCCAAAAGTGCGAGACCTCTGATATCCCATTGTCATATCGTCTGCCAAGCGTGACGATTCACTCAACAACAGGAGAGTCTCATGCGTTTAAAATGGATTTAAAAGGACTGTTCAAGAAGAAAAGAAGAAGTCTCAAAGAAAAAGAAGCTAACTTTAACAACAATTAGCTTGCTTACATCAGAATTTTTTAAATATGAAGCTTTTGCATCTCTCGATTATCCATATTATCTATATAAATAAAATGATAGAGGTTTGCAGATGTGCGCGTATCACGGAAAAACTACTGGATAGATTTCAATTAGGTTTTCTAAGTATTATTTCTTAGACGCTCGACCCTAACCTCAAAAAAATTATTGCGATATCTTCATTGAATGTAAAGTTATTAAAGTTTTAAGAAACAACGATTTTTATAAGCACTGCGTGTTCAGTGATGTATGTAAGCAACGCGGACGACGTCGCGGGTATCAGCTAGTCTTTCTTACAATTATCAATTATCTTACATCTTCCAAACAATGCTATAAAAGCAAAACACAACATGTTACATTCGTTGAGCATTTTTGATCAAGCGTGTCGGATCGCGCCGCCCATCCGTCTCAGCATTTTCACTTTAGTGACGTGGCCAATTTATAGGCTGAATTATTTATTAACTTTCGTCCAATCCAATTGTCACGGGCCGTTAACAGTTCTCTCGGTTAGACCGCTATAACATTATCATAATCTTATGTATGATTACAGATATTATATGATTCATAGAAGTATGAGTAAACTATGACAGTTTAGTTTGTACATCATCATTACAGCCCTTTAGACGGCTCCGTGGCGCAGTGGCTTAACAAGAGTTGCTGCGCTGAGGGCCGCGGGTTCGAATCCCGCACGGAACAAGTATTTGTATGGCCTACAAATAATTGTTCCGGGTCTGGATGTTTGTCCTTGTGCAATTTGTGTTTGTAAACTGCCTCCACGATACAGGAGAAAATCCTAGTGTGGGGTAACGTCTTTTTTTTTAAAAAAGAAGTAAAAAAAAAAAAGAAGTCCTTCACAAGTCCACTGCTGAACATAAGCCTCCCCCAAGGAATGCCACAAAGCACGGTCCAGAGTCACCTACATCCATCGACTTCCAGCATGTCTTACCAGGTCGTCACTTCGTCTAATGGGGGGCCGCTCTACACATCGCCTACCGGTACGAGGTTAGTTTATTATACATATGGGTCAAAATGTACAAATTAAACTGTCATTTTCTTATACATTTAATAGTGTAGTAGCCCTTACACTATTAAATGTAATTAGTTACACTATTAAGTGTAATAGGCCTTAAAAGACGTTACAGTACGTTATCGATCATAAACTGTTTATAAAGTAAGAGTGAATGTTAACATGACAAAAAATAATGTACGTAACTGCGTCCATTATTTTTTAAATTTTTTGCAAAAAGGACCACTGAAAGCTATTTTTGACATATTGAGGTTTGAAGTATGGATCTGTTTAATGATGTCTTGTTTCAGTTTGAATGTAATTTTACCTTGTTTTACTTCATTATAGTATAGATAGATATAAAGGAGTTTTTGACATATTTTTGTATGAAACAAAAGTGACAAACGAACTTACAGTCCACCTGATGGTAAGTGGCTCCTGCAGCCTAATTAAAGAAGGCTACAGATGTGTTGTCACCCCTGAGGACTAAGATGATGAATGCCTTATAGCCTGTAATTTATACTGGCTCTTTAGCCAATCTGTGACGGAGCACCTTGATGCCTACTATAGAGCATTGACGTTGTGGCTGAGAAGTACATCAATTGAGGATGCTTCTTTCGAGTATTATCATATTACTATAAGAACAGGTTAAGTATGCCTGCTTGAATTATTCACACGTTTTATTTATTGTAAGCATATTCTAGTAATGAACAAGGCGTTTAATATGAGTGAATCAGAGACGAGGCTCGATAGTGTTATTCATATCATAATTGCCAGATCATTATCCACTTTGTTTCGACTCAGTACAACGACTCGTAATTATTTGAGTGAATCATGTGCGCAAATACTCCAGCGTTTTTCCTCCTACTTATTTATATGGTCGTTAAACACACGTGGGCTCGCTCAGATGTCCATTATTGAGACATAAAAGGTTTCGAATTCAGAACGGGGCCAATGTCAGCGCAATATGCACAATTGGGCATTTTGGCAAACTAAGAGGGAGTACGTGAACACGCTTTATCTATACAAATAAATGAAATTGAAGTGCCTGTTTGTAATGTTAAAATAATGGCTTTTTATTAAATGCATATGAAAGTATATACGGTACTTATAACAATAAAAAACAATTTTGAAAATTTTTGTTTGTTTGTTCCGACTAACCTCCGAAATGGCTGGGCCGATTTTGACGGGACTTTCACAGACAGATAGCTGATGTTATGAGGAGTAACTTAAGCTACTTTTATTAGAGATGGACCGTATATTCGTTTCATATTCGGCATTCGGCATATTCGGCAGCTTTACCGAATATTCGTATTCGGCGAATATTCGGCAAAATCACCGAACATTCGTTAAAGTGGTACTCAAAGTGTCCACTGTATTGGAATGTACGAATATGTTTGTCCACAAGTCAGATGTAGCCGATAGACAATTGGAATTACTTACCTTGAATACTGCTTTTCAATTTTTCATACAGTTGTGGAATCACTGTTTCACCTATATATTTAGTATTTGGTATTTGGGTTTTACCAACTGCATAAGCCGATTAAAGCCTTTATCTTCGACTATAAAAATTGGCAGGTTATCTATTGCTATCATTTCAGCAATTGAATTAGTTGGATGTGATCTGGGGTCGTCGATTCGCCATTTGGAAATAATTTAAAATTTTGTACAACCGACATCAATATAAATTATTAAGGATAACTCAAAAACTATTGGTCAGACCTTGATCATTTATATGGGACCACATGAGAAGCACCAGCTTTCAAATAAAAAAAGAATCATCGAAATCGGTTCACCTAGAAAAAAGTTATGAGGTAACACACATAAAAAAAGAACATACAGTCAAACTGAATATGTACCTCCTCCTTTTTGAAGTCGGTAGATAAATGAATCTTCTAGTGTAGTTTGAGTGGTTGGACAGGTTTTGGTATTTGTAGATTGAGCACCAGTGGTAGAGGGTTGGATGACCTGTGCAACTTCACATTCATGCTGTGTCGTTTCAATATTTTGTATATTTGAGCCTACCTGATGCACAGGTTTTTCCAGACCAGAAAATTCCGCAGTGTGTTTCAATTTTAAATGATTGCTCAAAGCCGAGGATGTAGCTTTCCTACCGCTGCCATCCCGCGAAAGTATTTTTTCGCAAATAGTACATTTCACTTTACTTTGGTCCCCAGTTTCTCTAAAATAAGTCCAAATAGTAGATCTCCTCCTGCCACTCATTTTTATCATATAATTATCAATTTTCACTAAGAATAATACAACGAAACACTTTTTTTCTCAAAAAAACAGTCAAAACATAAGCATGTGCCGGCAATTAGCTCAGTACTAGATGATGCAATAACATGTCAGGTGTGGCGGGGGAGCGAGGGGCAGGGTCCAGCTCTAATCCCGCGCGCTTTATGTAAATAAGTCTCGACATGAATTGGTTAGGTACCGAGGTAATCCTGCCGAATAATGTTCGGCCGAATATTCGGTTCGGTAAAAGTTTTACCGAACTTTCGGCCGAATATTCGTATTCGGTGAAATCCATATTCGGCCCATCTCTGACTTTTATTTAAAAAAATAATTAGAGTACCGCCCAATAAATTAAAACCTATGAAATCCGATCGTAATAAAGACCACGCGGGCGAAGTCGCGGGGAACAGCTAGTTATGAATAACTTTCAAAACTTACCTTTTTTTATAAAGATTTAACAATATTAGGGTGACAAACAAGGTAAGCTGTAATGTCTCACAGTATAAGTAGCGGCACGAAAGTCTAGCGGTGAACGTTTTTGCGCATAAGTCGCGCTGATTAGCTCGTACATATCGTTTGCACGCGCTGATTGGCTCTCCAGTCGCATTCGTGCAATTCAATTCGTGCGCGTCCCCTCCACGTTTAGTTTAGCGCTAGACTTACTTGCCGCGACTTGTGCGTACAATAATATACTCATATGCCTTTCGTACTCAAGGCCTTTTAGAGCCAAACATTTTAAGCTTCTGAAATCGGCGCAAGATAAAATGTATAAAATAATTAATTTAAATCCCTGAAAATTGTTTTATTATTTTTAGTTCTTTTAAGTTGGTTATTAATTTTTATTAAAAGTTTTATTTTTGACTCCTTTTGAGTAACACCGAACCCTAACTCTTAGGGATAGAATGTTTTCTATAAATTTATGTTTATTGTTTTATTGGTTTACTATTAGCAAAGACACCGCGCAACATAGGTTACGTTTCGAGCCCTTAGGTTAACACGAAACACGGTCAATAATAATAAATAAAGCGGCAACTGTCTCTGATTCCGGAGACAGTCCCGCATTAGCAATTGCAGTGCCGTATTGTTATCTAATAATATTAAGTGGGCATGTGGGCGGACGTAGAAAGATTTCTCGTAAAAAGTGATACCTGTGCCTAGGCCATGAAAAGGAAGAAGTCAAGAAGATTATGTCTTTATCTGTCGGTAACAACACATCACAAGATCTTGCGGGTATATTGTTTTCCGTCATCTTTTACTAATTCCTGGGCAACATAGGTCCACAAAATGTACTAAAGCAAAATTTCGTGAAAATTCCCTACTCATACGTCCCCAACAGCACTTTCCAACCACGTCACGTTCTATTACAAATGAAAACGAAACTGCTCACGTACCAAAATACATGAATACAGTTTTTATGTTTAGCACACGAGGCATTGTCGATTACGCTATACCGTGTATGTGACCACTTATGTGTCTAGCTCCTAATGCGTATAGCACAATAAAAATGAAAGTGAACAAACTATATAAAGCATACACAATCGCGCATCCGTTGCCGCTGCGACAAAACGCCACAGTACTATTTTTTTTTAATAGAATAAGGGTGACAAACGAGCACACAGCCCACCTGATCGTCAGTGGATGCTGACGCCCATAGACATCTACATTTATCTCGATTAAGATTCAAAATGCCGATACGTTGTCAACCCTGATCACTAAGATGAATGCCTAGTTTCCAGTAAAAAGGGTATCCGGTTCTCTACACTCACCATACGAAACACAGCGGCATTAAGCTGTTATTTTACGTTGGTATTTTGTGAAAGCGTGGTCCTACCACGTAAAACATTGCTATAGTGCGATTTTTCCATGTAGGGTAGGGCTTCATCATCACTTACTCATACTTACGAGGTGGGATTCGTCGCCAAGCACTAGTTTATAAACTTTGAATACATATTTACTTGGTGGAGGCATGCTGCAGCTATATTATGGTTGTAACACGAATGTGTCGACTCGACCGGGGAAGAGGCCCACGCTCATACAGAATACCAGCTTAAAATAGCAGCATTAACGCTGCTGTGTTTTGTATAGTAAGCGTACCAGAGACCCTTTTTTATTGGAAACGAGGCATTCCATCTTAGTCTTCAGCGATGACAACGGATCTGCATTTTGATTCTTAATCGAGAATAGATGTAGATGCCTGTGCCCCGGCATCCACTTACTATCAGGTGGACTGTGTGCTCGTTTGTCATCCTGATACTATAAAAAAATGTTAATGAATATAACAACCATCTGCCACTACCACTAAAATGATATTACGATAGTCTTTTATTGACGGACCACAAACAACAAATCAATATAAACTTTATATCAGAAGCGTAAAGTTTAATTTGGCATTATGTTTACTCCAAACGTAATTGGTATGCACGGTGCAAACGAATTGAATATATTTTATGTACTGTTTCTATTTGTTTATTGTAATTATTGTTATGTCACAATGAATGACAATGTAGTTTTATTAAGTAATCATAAGTAAGTCGTATGCCTTGAACTTATTAAAAAAAGTTATTTAACGAGTAAAAATGCAGAATTGCCTCGTTGGTGTAGTGGTCGTAAGCGCGACTTCTGATCATGTGGTCCGGGGTTCCAATCTCGGCTCGGGTCAAAATTAGTTATTGGAGTTTTACTGTCAAGAAATTCTCAGTAGCAGTTGGAAATTTAGAAGCTGGCGGTGTTCCAACCCCGTGCCTCGGAAAGCACGTAAAGCCGTTGGTCCTCCGTCGGATCTCTCTACGGTCGTGTTGAATTCCGTCCCATCGGACTATGAAAGTGAAGGAATAGAGAGTACACTAGTATTTGCGCAAACACTCGTGCACTATAATCCTGTCCTACGCAGATGGCTAGTATCCGTTGAGACTGGCCGCTGTGACCGAATTCCACCCTAGGGGCCATTATTACATACAGACTAAATTGCTGCCGACTGTATGTATAACATTCAGCAATACTTATATTAAACTATCCTATTACTTATAATAGGATTTAATTTTCATTACAAATTAAATTATAGGTTTCACTTTATCTCTGTTTGGAGGCAGAGGTACGAAAATGCGAATAGAGTAACAGATTTTGTTCTGTAGCTATCGAAGAAGTTAATCCTTCGTTATCGTTACAGCCTATTAAGGTCCATTGCTGAACATAGGGCTTCCCGATAGATTGTCTCATAGGGGAGACATTTGCTATAGCTGCCACGCTTGGCAAGTGAGGTGCCAACCGCAGTTTTTTTTATTTTTAGTCGTTATTAGGAAGACGCTGCCCATCCGATTCGTTTCCCTCTTTCGCCTCTTACGACACTCACGGGATGATATGGGATAGTGGATATCGAAGAAGTTAATACAAATATAGTAATGCTAGATGTTAAAATAACCATATTAGTAAAATAAAACAGATATAGTTTAGGAAACCAGGGAAAGAGAACAAATCAGGGTTACGGAAGAGTCATTGTTACGAAAGAAGTCCTTTAGCTGCGGCGTTACAGTCTTCACGAAATTTGACATTTGCTGACAAATTCCATACTTAAAATTTTAGTTCGAATCATCACTGATACGTAAGAAATAGAATAAATACGGGATGGATGAAATGGCGACAAGTCAGACACAACTTGCGATGCGCGGTTTCCCCTTGAACTCAAGGAAAAAATATAAAAGATGATCATAAGACCTGTCGTATTATATGGGTCCGAGTGCTGGGCTTGTCGCTGGAATGCGGTTGTTGAGATGGATGTATGTGCTGACGAAATTAGATTAAATCAGAAATGAATTTATGAGAGTTTGGAAGTGACCCCGTTCACGGAAAAGTGGTTGGCTAGCGTGGTATGGGCATATTATGCGAAGGAAAGAAAATTATATAACAAGAAGAATTTTGGCTATGAAATTAGATGGATATAAGAGTGGAAAGGAAAGAAGAATGGAATGAGACAGATATTATATGCGTAATAAAGGATTGGAAACATGAAGGCTAATAGAGAAAATGGAAGAGGAAGACATGCTAGCCCGACGCGAAATAACTTTGTTATCCTAAGTTATTTGGCGTCGGCATACATTTAACCCTTTAATTCCATGTCCAATCTAATGCATTTTTCAGTTTTCCTATACTTATTCAATTAATAGACGTTTACTAAAGCCACAAATAAAGTTAATTTTTTATACTGTCCCCTTCCGTTTTATGAGGAGGTCACCTACAGGTGACACTGGGCATGTGCTATACGACTTATGTGGTTTTAGCATTATTTCAGGAGTAAAACACAGATTTTATTTATTTATTAGAATGTTTATTTACAAAATCGTTAAAAAGAACAAAGAACTAAATTTAATCTATCTTACGCCTATTTATTGTGGAAAATATACCAACATTTTAGATGCAAACCGATATTACATTTACTGCACATTTTCTAGTGCGTTGATGACAATACCCGCATCTTCGTTGTGAACAGTCGACTTGTGCATGATCATCTGCAGTTCCTGCGTTTCTCACTTCATTAGGCACTCTCAGTTGCAGAGGGGCGCCACAAGCAGAATTTCGGTTCGAAGGTTTTCCGTACATTGCTAGGTAAGTTGTCACCACATTTCGCCGGAAATCACAGTAGGACCAGTTAGTATCTGACTGCCTTTTGATCAGCCACGCATTTGGCAAGCTGCATCTAATCCAAATGCAAAGAGAGGAACCACCATTTTACCCCGTAGAGCTACTCTCATAGAGTCAACATTTTCGTCAAAACGGTCGACTCCGCCCATGTATTTGTTGTACATTTTTATAATAGCTGGGCAATCAACTTGTATTTTGGCCCTTTTTTTATCAACAAATCCAATTCGATCTACTTTGTAATAGGATCTAATCCATGGCAGTTGGATAAAATGGTCACAATGTTGTTGTCATGCCATTTTGCGACAATAATCCCCTCAGATGCTTTATGATATAACTTTCCTCTGGGTTCTTTCTTCATCTCTTTGGAATTCAGAAGTTTGCAGTTCTCTAAGCGATTTTCGCGAACAGTTCCAGTGCCTCCTATATTCTGCTCTCGCAAATATTTTATCAAAGGTAAACCAGTAAAAAAATTATCAAAATACAAGTTATATGGTCCCAACTCTTGTGGCAATCTTTCATGAAGTTCTAAGACAACAGCAGCACCTAAGCCCAAGTCAGATTGCATCTTGAGACTGGGACCAGACGCACCCTGATAAGGCTCACAATTTACTAAATACCCATGGCGAGTAGCGGCTGACCAAAGCTTGTAACCAAATCTAATGGGTTTTCCGTGTATGTGTTGCTTGGTACCGTGCCTCCCAAAATATGGTACTATAGTTTCGTCAATCGAAATATGAGAGGAGCCCGCTCTCCTGAAGTTTGCTGTGAAATTTTTATTCAGTTTCGTGAAATATTCTCGAACTTTAGCAAATTTGTCATTGGATGGCAGAGATGTACTGTCGCAAAGATGAATATATTGCTGAATTTCGAAAAACCTATTACGCCTAATGCTAGATGCTACTAAGTCATTGTGTGTGTCACTTTTTACTTCCCAGAACATCCTCATATATTTTGGCGTCAAATACCCTGTCAGTAACAATATCGAAATATATACTCTAATTTCCTCCGTAGTTACATTCAGAGTATGATTCCTTTGTAAGGCATAGAGATTGGACATCTCAACTATATAACTAATCAGTTCATCACTATAAAGCAATTCAAAACATTGGACAGGAGTCATCTCCTCCTGTAAGTGGGCAAAAACTTCTTCATCTCGGTCTCCTTTACCACAAGTCGTAATAGAAGCAGTGGTTACATAATCGTACCATTTTTTTACTGTATTTTCTTTTTTTTTCATTTTCTTTCGGGCAGGCATGGATTCTTCTTCTTCTTCCTCGTCAAGATTTTCTCCAGACATGGAAGGGTGGTTCTGTGTCTCAACTTGAGATCGAAGGATGCGACTAGGAAGATGCAGGATATTAGCTTCATTTTCATCACCACTGTCTTCATCAGTTACATCGCCGTCGTCAGGAGGAAATAAAATTATATCACCTTGGTCTTCTTCGGCCTGCAACGCCTCGACAATCTCATCTAACGTCAACCTATAATAAAATGAAACAATTTGTATAAGCACAGCGATATAACCAACATATAACAAAGTTTTGTAAAAACAGTAGAAACACATAATATAATGCCCAGTGTCACCTGCAGGTGACACCGCACATTAGGCGTTATAACAATACCACTTTTAGTTTACATTTTCAATAAATACTTGTATATTATAGCTTATATATTAATTTTTAACATTTGAAAAGAAAAAAACACAATACTTACGGTTTGGGCATTTTATTTTCACTTTTTCTTGCAATAGATCACAAAAACGCAAGTTGATGCAATTACGCGCAAAATAACGTTGTGACATTGACAGTTGACGTATGGTGTGTGTTTCCAGATATAAAAATTGTCAAGTTTTACTCTTTGACATTACTACCATAGTGTTAGAATTAGGAAATAATATTTTCATGTGGTATAAAATAATGATTAAACTTCTGTCACCTACAGGTGACACTGGGAATTGACGAGTTAATAATTACAAACAACATATAAATTTTATAAATTGGTATAAATTTTATAATTACAAACAACAAACGGTATACATATATACAAACATACATACAATGTTTGTTGTTTATAATATGTGTGTACATATATACAAACATAATATACCTATGGCCTGAAAAATAAGGCCAGTAAAAGTTGTAACAAGCATTTTGTCCTCGTCACAACGACTTACCATTTTTTTTAAATAAAACCACCGGTCAACTAAAGAAAACTATAGATGAGTTATTACCTCAAGGACTAAAATGAAAAGCCTCATAGTAGGCAGAAAAAGAGCCCTACCATTTAGTAGTAGTAGTAATTGGTATATTATACATTATTTTTCAAAGAGTAGCCAAATTTTAAACTTAAGTTCAAATATATAAATAGTGATATACCGTTATTGCAGTTTTAGAAAATACGAGTAAATAAGGCTTCCACTTTTATTTGAAATTATCCCAAATTGAATGTAATTTACGGGCAACAACGTTTTTGCCTACCGATCGACCCTTACGAATGTGTGCGTGTGCAGTAAAATCAGTTGAAATAATGCGTTACAACCACTGACCTCTATATATGGACTGGATATACACCGTGACATAATGAGGCGATTTGATTTTCGCCATTTTGGCGCTGACAGCAGAAGTGAACGTCCAAGGAACTAATAATAGAGATAAAACAGTGTGACAAAACACATAAAGTCCATTCTATTTAGGAATCATATTAATATAATGCTATACAATAAATAAATGTATCAATTAATACCTAGGCCTTAGACGCAAGCTTTATACCTCATATAAAACCAAGATCGACGTTGCGTTGGTCTATCTACGTTTTTATTCGTAACTACAAATGAGGTTTCAAATGAGGAAATGCCTACGCATACCCGCTTCGCGGTGGCAAGAACGGATTATGTCGGACTCGCACCCACTAAAACCCCATGGTGTTCCACCTTCGCCGCACATTGGCAGGGCCACGGAAACGCTTTTAAATACATCAGCCGCCCAGTAGCAGCCGTTCCTTAGTTGAGGACTTCTCCTCCCCCTTTCCTCCTCAGATAAGGCACACCAGGAACACAAGGCACACTGCACTTCGCGAGCTCCAACTCCACCTGCACAACAGACTCCCCCAGCACCAAGTCGTGTAGCCCCGCCAAAGTCGCGGAGGATAGTAGAGTGGCGCATCGCTGCAGCGATATAGGGAGAGGACTCTCTTCTAGCCGCATCCCACTAACACATATTCAAGGGTTCGACAAGCCCACTCAGAGTGGCCACCTTGGCCCAGCCCTTCACTTCGGGCCAGCCATGTGAGTCGCCCTACGTTTACCATGGGTTACTTAGGGAGGAGCTATTTCTCACTTTAACTCACGCAAGCTCACTAAGGGCATTAATAATTTTGCAGTCCCATTATAAATTTATTCTCTTGATATAATAAATTGGTCATATTTAAACAGATATAACAAATATACATCTTGTAAACACAACGTCAGGCGACCTTTCTACACTTGGCTATAGCCCTTGAGTCTGGTGGAAAATAAGGAGAGAAGAAATAAAATAAAACATTCGAAATAATAATCTAGTACTTTTATACTTACTGGTATTGGTACTACCAGAAAATATTGTGGGTATACTGCACTTTTTCAAAGTGGTGCGTTTCTCATGTCTAATAAAACAGTCGTCTGTGAAGTGTTTAGAACAAAGATAATCATTTTGTTTCGAACGCCAATTCAAAATTTTTATGCTTTTTAGCCATAATTTTAGTCTAGGTTCAGTTGGAAACCTGTTAATTAATAATCATTTGATAATTATCTGTTGTCGGCGACTTTTGTTGTTAACAGATATGGGTAGAAAAAAACATCGATAAGTATTATAGACATGGAACTCGACAACCCTATTGAATTTTATTGTTTATCAAAACTCAGTAATTTAAAGCCAAACATGTTGGTAATTACGATATTAAGATTAGTAACAAATTTTTAAGTACCTATATTATCAAATAGTTTTAATTTGTTTAATATTAGCTGTAAATTAACTTACTTGTGGAATGTTATCCCACTTTCCTTTTGGTAACGAGTTTTATATATTACGCACTCTCTCACTATTACTAAAAATAATTCTTATTATGTAACTAAAATCAAACATAATCAAACCACATACAATACTTTAATTTTTAGTTTAAAAGTTCAAAGTACAGAGATACTTTTTTCCCGGGCAATTTTAGTTCCCGGTACGGACAATGAGGGCGCTTCAAATCGGCAGAAGCATTTTGTATGGTATAGCCAGTCCAGCATACTTGTATATATAGAGGTCAGTGGTTACAACGCATATTGAATTTAAAAGATAAAAAGGACAGAATGTTTGAGATTTTTTAAATAAATTTAAAAACATCCTGTATATGTGTAAGTATGTACAACATTTGGTCGAAATGTCCGTGAAATCCGTTTTACATAGTACTAACATCGATTTTAAAAATTGTATTTAAAATATTATAATTCTAATCTAATGTTAATTTTGTTTTCTCAGTCATCCCGAATCATGAATGAATTTTACTGAAAACACTTAGTCGTTATATTATAACACATAATTACATAATACTTATTATATTAAAAATACATTGTATGTTAAAAGTACTGAATCTATGCATAAAATGTTTTCACAGTTAGGGAACTATTATAGCCCAAATAAACATAAGCATGGTTACAAATGTTCGTACGTAACGAATTATTGTATACGGACAGTGATATTAGCACCTTTAATATTTTTGCACGTTTCAGGCACGTGCCGAAAGCGAAACCCACTACAATGGCAGAGACGCCCGAACTGAAACGAATAGCTGAAAACACTAAACTACAGAGCAATGTCAAATATCACGCCGACTTCGAGAAGAGTAAGGGCAAGTTTACACAGGTATATGTTTTTCTAAAATTTAAAAAAAAACCTTTAGTATTGGTTCACTTAGTGAATGCCTCAGTAGTTCTGCATATATGTATACGATACGATAAGATTGGCTTATCGCACATTAGGACGTTGAACAATTTAAGTATTTTCCTCCTTTTTAGCGCGCATCACGTGTACTTTGTGAGCTCTGCCAGAGTAACTTTTGAAAATATTGGCGTTTTTTCGTATAGTGACGGCGAGAGTTTATTATCCCACTTCGTGTTGGTAGGTTTAGTAAGAAGAACAACTATGGGAAGTTCCAAAAGGTCTTATGGCTATCAAAAGATGGCGATATTGCCATCGCGTATTTTATATCAGATGTAAGATATTTATACCGGTAGCGGAAAGCAACGTCAAAGGTACGAGACACATATCCGCTTGCCGTAGAGATTATGGCAAATACATAATTGGTTGTCGTTGATGAAATTTATCGGGAGAACGTAATAATACCTAAAAGGGCTTAAATGATTAAATGATTGCTCAAATAACTGATAACTGCCATGCTGCAGCTATATTTGTAGTATAGTTGACGAATGGGTCGGCTCGACCGGGGAAGGACCACGCTCTCACAGAATACCAGCGTAAAATAACAGCTTAACACTGCTGTGTTTCGTATGGTGAATGTAGAGAACCGGAGACCCTTTTTACTGGAAAAGAGGCATTCCATCTTAGTCCTCACGGGTGACAACGCATCTGCATTTTGATTCGTAAACGAGGATAGATGTAGATGTCTATGGGCCACAGCAACCACTTACCATAAGGTGGACTTTGTGCTCGTTTGTCACCCTATCGTATAAAAAAAAGGATTTTTCAGTGATCCTCACAGATTATACAGGGTATTTTTGAAACGCTCCCGAAAACGAAGACAGATGATAGTACTAAGGATACCTATGATGATGGGTCACAAAAAATTCGATCGAGGAAAAAATCATCTTTTCACAACGTTTTATTAACTTTATTCACGCTCCATCATGTTATTACAGTTATTTGAAACGATATTTCACAAAAAAAATCATGAAAATACTGAAACATAAAACCAGCAGTGGAATTACTGAATTACAATCAGCTGACTAGGGGTCAATGTACGCAACTGCATCAAATAGGCGCGAAATTCAAATGTAGAATATTACATTCAACACCCTTCCTGAATTTAAGCCTCATTATGACAATAATAACTAATTAAATTAGGCAGTAACTCACAAATTGGCAAAGTAAAGAAAATGAGTTATACTGTATGTTACAAAACTACCCGTAAAGCCGAAAGGAGGTTAAATGGGGCCTTATAACGAGTCCATTCACAATATTTAAGAACCGTAGTAACGCTGTATAACATACCCCAAAAAAATAAAAAAATATTATTATTTTCACTGATGTGCAAACCCTATTTCAATAAAATTAAAAAGTAAACTACGCAAAATGTACCTACATTTCTACCTAATTCATGGAACGACAAAAATTTAAAAGACCTAACCTAACGAAACAACCTAAACGAACACTTACTTTTTCATAATAAACGTCAAATTTACAGAAACGGCTCAAAGTGTGCTCTGCCTTGCTCAATACACAACCTCGCTCGTCGGGATATGGCTTGTGTGGCATTTCGCACCATCGTCGGTGTTATCGATGCGGAAACCGATCTAACACACTGTTCCATCTCGGCAACCGTTGGGCAATCGGAGAAATACACTCTGTCCTTCACATAACCCCACAAAAAGAAGTCCAAGGGTGTGAGGTCCGGAGAACGAGCAGGCCATAGCACCGGCCCCCGCGGCCGATCCATATTCGCGGACAGCGAACGTTAAGATGTTCTCGTACGTTGCGAGCAAAATGTGCCGGAGCTCCATCATCCTGAAACACCATGTTTCTTTGGTTCTCAAAGTAATCCCAGTCAGCCACTGGAAAGTCGTCAATCGCCTTCTCGAATTCCGTTTGTAAAAACGTTAGATAGTTGCTACCGTTCAGACGTGATGGCATAATGACGGGACCGATGACATGCCCGTCATAAAGGTCAGCCCACACATTCAGCTGCCACTGGTGTTGGAATCTGCCCTGCCGTGAAACATGTGGATTCACGCGAACCCAAACGTGATCGTTATGCATATTTGAAAGTCCTGACCTCGTGAATGTTGCCTCGTCCGTCCAAAGAACATAGTTTACGTAATTAGGGTTTTCCTCTAACTGCTTGAGGTACCACTCGCAGAAGTTCCTCCTGGGTGCAAAATCGGAGGGTATCAGCTCCTGTGTACGGCGATAGTGATAAGAGTGACGATTGTCGTCACGAAGAATCCGCCAAACTGCAACATGGTTTATACCGAATCTTGTTCCGGCTCGCCTCGTACTTGTCGGCTCTTCTTCAAAATGCTCTAACACTAATTCAGCCTGCCTGGCGTCGACTGTGCTTGGACGTCCACTTCCAGTAGACCGATGAAAAGAGCCGGTGGAATGTAGTCGTCTTGACATGTTCAGAAAACACTGGTACGAAGGCAGCCGTCACTGTTCAGTGGGGGTTCTACCATCGATAAATCGTTGCCGATACAGTTCGCGAGCACGATTTAAATTGCTATCTTCATGGCCTACGCATAACATCATATCGTAATATTCCGAGTTAGAAAGCATAGTTATTTTGCAAAAAATGTTGGAAAAAAAACTCGAAACAGTTGTAGGATATCGATTAGAAAATTTGAAATTGACAACATATATTTTTTTTCCAACTTGACATTTTTTGAAGCCAGTACTTGAGTATAATGACATCCTTGTATTGAGGTAGCAAACATTTATGAATGAAAAATAGAAAAACTATTAAAGTAGACAATTATTAGGTAAAATAGGTACGTAGGCCTTTCTGTTAAATAATCTGGTTCCCTGACATGACAGCTTACTAGGGTTGACAAAATTTTTGGCTTTGATAATTAATTATATTTTTTACGGGGTATTTTGTAACACGTTGTATACATTATTCCAAATTATATAATAACATTTTAAGCTTTAACTTTAAATCTAAGTCCTGAATCAACAGAAAACTGTATTATATGATAATATTCCAAGCTTTGACCTTATATTTAATTTCAATATGCTTACATCTCTTATGAAATTAATATTTTAATGACACTGATAGCACTTTGGTTATCTAAATTAAGATACATAGAGTCCTGTTTTATATTCATTTATGTCACTAAAAACTGTTTGATCACATTGTCTCTTTGGTAGCAGCACAGGCTGCCATAAATTCAACATCTGTGATAGACAGAGCCACTGTTTGTTGTCTTTGGCTGGACCAAGTCACAGTCGCCCCATTCTTGATGAATACGAGGGTGGATTGAAAAGTACTCGGCCTAACACAGATCCATTCAATTCTAAAATCAAATCTACCCACATTATTTAGTTCAGTTCAGACTAGTTCATTGTGTGAAGTTCGAAACGTGTGCGATAATTAGTTGTGATTTTATAAATTTATTAACAAAGTAATCGGACATAATTTCCGCGAATGGAGCAAATCGAGCAGCGTGCCGTCATTAAGTACCTCCATAAGAAGGGCTATCATCAAAAGCCATCCATGATGACATGGTCAGTACATTAGGCGATTGTGCTCTGTCATATTCATCCGTCAAAAATGGATAGCAGAATTTAAGCGTGGTAGAGAGTGAAAGATGAACCCTGCTCTGGAAGGCCTTCGACGTCAACTACTGACGAAAATATTAAAAAGTACTTGATTTAATAATGGAGACCGCAGATTAAAATTAGAGAGATAGCCGAGATTATAGGCATCTCTTATGAACGAACTCAAAACATCATTGTCAACGAGTTGGGTTTCCACAAGGTGTCTGCGAGGTGGGTTCCGCGACTGCTTTCAGTTGAACAAAAGGACGCGATTGACTATTTCACGCGACTGTTTGGAGTTATTTGAAGCCGATGCAGATGATTTTTGAATCGTTTTGTTACTATGGACGAAACATGGGTTCATTACTGTACACCGGAAACAAAACAACAATCAAAACAGTGGAAGACCTGGTTCACCACCCCTAAAAAGGCTAAGTCGATTTTGTCGGCAAATAAGGTGATGGCTTCAGTATTCTGGGACTCGAAAGGTGTGATTATGATTGATTATCTTGAAAGGGTCAGACTATAAACTCTGATTACTACTGCACCTTACTACGTCGTTTACGAGAAATAAAAGAAAACGTCGAGGAATGCTCAGAAGAAAAATCCTGTTTCATCAAGATAACGCCCGTGTTCACACGTCAGTACAGTCAATGGCTGAAATTCACAACTGTGGCTTTGAACTGTTACCGCATCCGCCGTATTCACCTGATCTGGCACCATCAGACTTCTTTCTGTTCCCTAACCTAAAAAGCACTTGGGAGGTCAAAGATTTTCGACAAACGACGAGGTCAAAGCAGCTGTAGACGCATATTTTGACTCTAAGGAAGAATCATTTTTCAACGGTCTAAATGCTTGGAAGGAGGTGGCAAAAGTGTATTGAACTTGATGGTGATTATGTAGAAAAATAAAATATTACTGATTTAGTATGTGTTTATTTTCTTGGTTAGGCCAGTACTTTTCAATCCACCCTCGTACATAGCCAGTGATTGAACGGCGTGTATCCATATCATTTGCATATTCTGCGTCACTGTAGACTGTGACATCTGATGTTTGTGGATATTGTGTATAACACAACCCATAATCTTTTGTATCTTTCAAGTACTTGAAAAATATGACATTATGCTATGTAAATAACTAAAATAAACTAATCTAGCTGTTTCAACACATGTAAGGCCTCTAATTTTTTTACAGCATATGCTGCAGAACTGTTTGCTAGCTAGTTTAGATATAATATGAGTAATTCCGAGAAAACAGTAGATTCAACAAGGCCCAGCTCCTCCCCATTTAAAAGGGTTTGATTGTATATCGACAACACGATTTTCTGTACTTAAAATTAGTGTAGTTTCATTAAAATGTAAAAAAGCATAGATTCATTAAAATGTAACTTCGCGAACGAAACATTTTATTAGTCTATAATAATTTATTTTTGCCCAGCTATGGGGCCGTGTGGGTCCGTTTGACTGCATTCCAATGGGTCTGATTGTAACAATCAAGGAAACGACTCACCAGACTGACGGCAAACATGATATCGGTTAGACTCACTATGGCCAAATGCATCAGAGAGCCCACAGCTTCTCTGTATGGTACATCCTTCTCACCCTCTTCATTTCCTCTCTGCAACTTCATGTGGGGGTCAGCTGGAACACTGTTGGAATTAGCATTAGACATGTTGAATTTCGCCAACATTTGTTCTACATATTTAGTCTGATGGATAAATATGCATTTACTAGACTGTTCAATTTGCATTCCCACAAAGTTTCCAGGTTTGGTTAGTATTTTAATTTCAAATATGGTTCTCAAATCTTTAGTTATTTCCTGTAAACCCATTCATCTGAAGAAAATAACAATCCATCGTCTACGTATAAGCATAGATAGCATTTCTTTTTATTGACTTCACCAACATGCACACATTGGTCTGCTTTGCTGTTGACTTTTAAGCACAGAGTCAAATTTACTATTCCAACACCGTGGAGCCTGTTTTAGACCATACAATGATTTATTAAGTTTACATACTATACTGTCTTCATGGTGCAGGCCCTCTGGTGGTTTCATGAATATGGTCTCTTCAAGTTCTCCATAAAGAAATGCTGTTTTGACATCTAGTTGTATAATTTTTAAATTATTTTGTGCTGCAACTGAAAGAAGTAAACGTATAGAATCATACCTGACTGTCGGAGCATAAGTTTCATGGTAATCAATACCCTTGGTCTGTGAATACCCTTTTGCACACAGTCTTGATTTATACCTTGGACCTGTTGGTTCATCCTTAATTCGGAATACCCATTTACATGGTATTACTTTTGCATTCAGAGGTTTTTCAACCAATGTCCAGGTGTTATTTTTCTGACGGGCTTCCAGTTCCTCACCAATAGACTTATCATAGGAGAATCTAAACTGATGTCGGGTGAGTAATCACTGTCTGAAGATGCTTTATTTTCACATACAGTATCATACGAACTTGTTGAAAATTCTGCATCTATTTCAGTGGTATTATTTTCTTCACTATCATCAATTTTCGTTACAGGATTCTTTTCAAACAGTTGTACAGGCACATAATCTCTTTTGACTGTATATTCAAGAAATGTAGCATCCCTGCTTTTTATCACTTTTCTAGAGTTTGGTATTATGAATCTATAGCCTTTGTGCTCACAATAGCCAATGAATATCATTTTCTGTGCCTTTGGGTCCCATTTTTTACGCTTCTCTTGTGGCAAGTGTACCATGGCTTCACAACCAAATATGCGCATGTCTTTTACATTTAGTTTCCGTCCAGACCACAGTTCTTCTGGTGTCTTAAATGACAGGGACTTGGTCGGAGAACGATTGATTATGTAGGCAGCTGTATGCACTGCATCAGCCCAATATTGTTTTGGCAGTTTTGCATTAAGCAGCATACATTTTGCTCTTTCAATGAGAGTCCTGTTCATTCGTTCTGCAGTCCCGTTTTGTTTCGGAGTATATGGTATGGTAGTCTGGTGTATGATGCCAGCACTTTTTAAGTAGTCAGAGAATTCCTTACTGACATACTCTAGGCCATTATCTGTTCTTAGAATCTTTATGTGGCTATTCAATTGATTTTCTACTTCATTTTTGAACTCTTTGAATTTTGTTAGTGTGTCACTCTTTTTGCTAAGAAAATACACATAAATCTTCTTAGTATAATCGTCTGTGAAGGTCAGGAAATACTTGGCACCTCCTATTGTTTGTGTTTCCATGGGGCCACATATATCGTAATGTACCAGCTGAAGAGGAACCGTTGATCTGTTTCCTGCACTTTTAAAAGGTAACCGTGTTTGCTTACCTTCTTTACAGGTGACACATGTCAGACTTTCTGTATTTGCTGAGAAAGTTACATGGTCATCATTTTCAGGCTTTTTCTTTAAACTGTCGAAATTAAGATGTCCCATTCTTTGGTGCCACAGGAAAATATCTTGTTCTCCAACTTCAGACATGCATGCATAGTCTCCTCCGGGAGTGTTCAGCCGGTACATGTTGTTGATGATACTAGCTGTTGCTACTATCTGATTTTTACTGTTCATAATAACACAGCCGGTTTTGTCAAATCTTACTTGGCCACCACTTCGAATAATCTGACTCACAGAGAGCAGGTTAGTCCCTAGTTCGGGAATATATAAAACATAGTTAAACAGGACCTTTTTCTTCCTTTTCCTTTATCATTATAAGTGTCCAAGCTTACTTGCCCTGAGGATTGCACAGATAACTCCTTATTATCTATTTATTTATTTATTACAAGATCCACAGCACTAATTACAATGTAAATGAACTTAAGAAATAAACTTACAGCCAATAACGGATCTACTTTATACATTTTTTAACTTATATTAATCGACCGACAATAAATAAGTTTGAGCCACAAAAACATACTATTTTAGAATTAAAAATTAAAAACGGTGCGTCTCTCTGTCTCTGATCTGTGTGTCCGTATACGCGCGCGCGCGCGCGCGTGTGTGTATGTGTGAGTGTGTGTGTGCAATATACATATTAACCATTTCCTTCAAGAACTTCCCTCTTTAACACATTCCTACTGCTATGAAAAATGTCAGTAACATTAAACATTAATCTGCAACTCTTATTTTCTTTATGGAAGAGGTTGACTTATTCTGAAGCAAATCCTTGTGTTTGGTCATGTGCGAGGTTGCACCAGAGTACACATACCAGGCATCATTTTGTGAGAGTGATGCTACAAATACAGCAGCATAAGACGAACTACTTGGTTTTTGTGTGTCTTTAGCTTTAGATTTACATTCTGAACTTTTATGACCATATTTATTGCAAGTATAGCATCTAGGTCCTTTTGATGGCTTCTTATGGTTTTTCTGAGACTTTTTGTTTACTAAAAATGCCTTGGAGTCATTTTCAGACAGTCTTACATCTTGTTATAACTTTGCCTTAACTGAATCTGAGGTAATTTTCATTCCAGAGCTCTATGGCTATTATCATAGGCTGATATGTGTCAGGAAGACCGGAGAGTAGCAGCGTGCCCAGCCACTCATCATCTACATTAAAGCCTATATTTCTGAGCTTATGAGCGGTACCAATTATTTTGCTTACATACTCCTCTACATTTTGACATCCACTTAGCGATGTATTACACAGATCAACGCAGCAGACCAACTCGACGTGTCAGCCCAGAGTCGTTGAACGCTGACGACAATTTCTCCCATACTTCTTTGGCAGTGCTTGCCTCTTGAATGTGCACATAATTTATTGGATCGAATGAGAGTATTATCTTGGTTTTAGCTTTAGTGTCCCGTTTCCTATCTACAGATTCTGAGGTGTCTTCTATGTAATCCCAGAGTTCCTCGTGTTGCAAGTAAGTTTGCATTGCAAAACGCCAGGTTGCATAATTTTCACGGCGAGACAGCTTTTCGATAAACGCAGTACTATTATTTAATGCCATTTTTTTAACAAGATAACTCAGTTCAAATACGTAAATGCTTCACAACAAATTAAACAATAAAACACGTTCACACGAAACACGTTTCGTTTTGAGGTTAAGTTCACTTCAATGTCTTTTATCGCTGATATTACGATTGGATTTTGCACTGTTTTTATTTCTGAGCTTTTCTGGGCCCATAACCTGTTAAATTAAATAGACGTTGCTCGACTTTTATTAATTATTTATTTAACAAAACTAGCACGAGTTACAAAAGAGTACATTTTTTTTAAATAACTGGTTTTACGGCTCTGGGTTCTAGCCCTTCTGAGCCTGAAGTTACAATGTATAATTATCCTTCATAGTACACTGTTTCACAATATGTTGATGCGTCACATTGTGCAGCCCTTGGGAGATTTTGACGGCAACTTGAGCCAGCAGACAGCTGACAGTTGGCGATTGTATCTCAAGGCGCCTAAGCAGATATGGTGTCATATCTTGAGAATCACATCACCATCAGAGCACTTGTTTCACCGTTTCCACTAATAGTTCACATGCGCAGACACTTAATACACAAAATCGCACTACTTTTACATATCAAAATCCACTTCAAACCATTATTTAAACAATAATACAAGAGCTGCAATCCTCCACCGTTCAAGTTCCCGCCAAAACTCCCACAAAAGAGTACATGTTCACTTGATGTCACAAGTAGTAAGTGACAGCTATATATTAAAGTGCGCAACTGCATCAAATGGGCGCGAAATTCAAATGTAGAATATTACATTCAACAGTTTTCAATCGACAATATGAATACATTGTAATACCCCTCAACTTCCTTTGCAACTACATTAACACTGTTTTATATCGTTTTGATCACGTTCAGCCACGCAGTAGTCAGTACTATCCGGGTTATTTAACTGAAAACTCTCCAACATTTCAGGTTGCAGATGACCCAGAAACACTAAGGATCAAAGCGAATACGAGAATAATTAGTAATGTGGCGTACCACGGCGATTTGGAGAAGAAGGCGCAAATGGAGAAGCAGCGGCAGATTAATGAAAACGGAGAACTTGTCGGTAAGTGCAGAACTAGTTAAATAAGTTTGACGTTAGTTGAATCACTGTTACAAGTAACAAAGTGGCTTTGTTAGAAAAATTCCTAAAAATACCCTTTGGTTTCAAAACAAAATTCTAAATCAAATATTATTTTCAAGTATTTTTTCTTTTATGTGCAAAACTATTCTAGCTATTTTTGGTTAGTAGTGAGCTAAACCTACTGTAAATTGGTTTTGGTCAAAATCTTTTTTGCTCTATTTAATCACAATACGTTATTACACGTTCATTTACCATTTCGCACTTGTAACATCATAGCGTTTCGGGTTGGGACGTGTGTCTGTGGTTTATTTTAAATGTTTGTTTGTCATGTCATGGAAGAGAATCACTACATTTGACGTCTATGGTCTAATGAATATCATCCATATTATGATGGTTGATTGTTATCGTTACTTTGATAATCGAGACTGTCTATCGTCACGCCTGTAATCACCGAGGGGTAGGTGGTCCAAAGAGGAGCGAGCTACTCGGACTACGTTCAGTCAAAAAATTTGGGTTCTAAACCCATATTATTTCCGAGTAGCTGGAAAATTGTAAAAAAATGACAGGTGGCTTACTCATCGCCTACACAAGCACAAACCCATTGAAACAGAAACAGAAACTTTTTATTCAATATAGATTATAAATAATACTTATTGAAAGTCACTCTTTTGTTTATTATACACACATAAACACATGTACAAGTGACACTTTTTGTGATAAGTCCCACATTAAACGTGGGATCTATAAATTCCAGATCAATAAGGTACTGGTGAAGCACTTTAAAACATTACATTAGCTTTAACCTAATTTAATCTACTGCGGAATGAAGACATTTTTCAGAATGCGTCAGCAGGCCTGACCTTGAAAAATTGGCCAATATCTCACGCCGACCAGGCATCTTTATACACTCACTGTTCCCATCACCAGTCTGTCAGGAACCATATTATAATAAATTATAATATGTAAGGTACCTGCGGATAATAAGGCCTAGCTAAGGAAATTCGAAATTATATGAGAAATATCCAAGTTGGTCTACAGATTTTAATAAAAATCATTGGTTTAGTACAGTTTCTATAAAGTATGAGCGAAAAATTGTAACATTTGCCATAAAGAAAAACAAAATTAAACATTTCTAAAAACCTTGCTATTAGGCCTTATTTTATTATGGTAGGATAATAAGGCCTACTGCTTTAACGAACTCAAATAATCAAACTATACGTAATAATATATTTAATATTTGTGATCAATAATCACACGAATGAAGCAACTAAGACTTAATTTTTTTATAGAATAAGGGTGACAAACGAGCACACAGTCCACCTGATGGTAAGTGGTTGCTGTGGCTCATAGACATCTACATCTATTTTCGTTTGCGAATTAAAATGCAGATGCGTTGTCAGACGTGAGTACTAAGATAGAACGCCTCTTTTCCGGTAAAAAGGGTCTCCGATTCTCTAAACTCACCATACGAAACACAGCAGCATTAAGCTGCTATTTTACGCTGGTATTCTGTGAAAGCGTGGTCCTTCCCCGATCGAGCCGACCTATTCGTGCTACAACTATACTATTAATATAGCTACAGCATGACTCTACCACTTATAAATTAAATTGTAAAAAAATATAAATTGCCTCGCCTAACAGCACTTAAAGTCGTTACTATAATAATGAACTAACTGACAAACAAACGCACTCGTCGTGATTATCATCAGTGCGTCGGTTGTGTCTCGAGTTGAGTTGAGTGTTAGGTTGAGTTGAGTACTGGGTTGATTGCTGGGTTGAGTGTCCTTCCAACCGAATTCTGTGTGAAAATTAGTAGGCCTTAATAACCGCCGACCAAGTATTTCAGAAAAACCAAATTTAAAAAAAATTTACCACGATACGTTATTCAAATCTTTAAGATCAACAAATCATGTATTCGTAAAGATAAAGATTTCTATTTTAGATAGCTAAGTGTAATATTACAAAACATACCTACGATTTATTTGGACTGATTTTTATTACTGATGCAGTGCGGTCATATCTTATAATGCAACTCTGGTGGCAGGACGCGGGGTAGCGCGTTTCTGCAAACTTGTAGAGAGTATCGTGCAATAGGAGTCTGTTATTATATCCTTGAGAGAGAGCGGTTATTATAAATACGATTTTTGTTACTTAGGCCTTATTAGCCGACAGGCCTTATTACCCGCATGTACCTTACTCTACTGTTAATAGTGATCAATATAAATCAAATAATGTTTAAAAGTATGTACAAGCCCTGTGTAAAGATTGAACATTTTTACACGTATAGTAGTAATAACTTACAAAATCTTTCGAAAATTTTCCATTTGTTCCACTTACAAAGCTATTTTTGGTAATAAGGTCAAAACCAGACAGTTTTCGAACGCAGAATGGTGCGGGTGTGTCTGTTTTATGTACACTGAAGTTTATTTTACTTTCGGCAAAAATGTAAATATAGGTTATTTGCAAGTAAAAGAGCACTGTTTCATTTAAATACTGACGTTTTACTGCCTGACTATCTACAAACATCTCAATGCAGGCATAGACATCTTATTTATGAGATGGTGTTGTAGCTTTCACCATGCTGTTCTTAGTTCGTGCATGCTAATTTTTTATACGATATTTCCTTTTAGCACCGGGTATGTTGTTAATCTCTATATAATTACTGTCCGTTAGTCTCGCTAAAACTCTGGGTGAATTTTTTTGTGTGTATTTGAATGGGTCCCTAGATGGTTTAGATTCACATTTGGACCCGGTAGGTGGCGCTGTTGTCGAGATCCAGAAATCACTACTAAAATTACGAATAAGTTTCAATGGCAGCACCAAGATTGAACCCTTGTTCACTTACCATGAAGTTGTAGTCAGATCCTGCTCGATTGTAAAAACCAGTAATGATAGTAAAAATTATATGTTAACAATAATATCACAGCGCACTATGTTTTCTCGTACGCAAACTGTCTGTATTTGCAATCAATGTTGTTATGTCGCTAACTGTACCGCTCCATCGCTAATTTGTGTTTGTCCCATCACCGCTTCCATGTCTAGATGTCGCCACTAACGACAACTATCACCAACAAATCGAGAACTACGCCACGGAAATGCTACCGCCACCAAACATGGCCGCCGCTCCCCACTTACCACCCAAGAACCATTACCAGACTCCAGCGCCGCAGCCCCAGGTCCAAGCCGCCCAGCAGACCAGGCAGTACCAATCCGAGCAGCAGTACAGGCAGCAGAAATACGAGGACTATGCGTACCGACAACAAAAATACGACGACTATCAGAACCAATACGCTCACGGACAGTACCAGCAACCGAATTACGGGTTAAATAATCAGCAGAAGATCGGCAGGATTCAGGATTACGATCCACTCAGCGACGGCCCAAGAGCACCCCCCAACATACAACACGCCTCGGCTACTGTCATTTACAATAGCACAAGGGATGGAAAGCAAAGAGGTCTGTATTCATTACGTCGAGGGCGACTGTTAAATATTCTACACATAGTTTTTTTTAAATTTTCTTAAATTTATTTAGGATGGCTATAAAATATAATTCTTATAAGGAGATTATTTAAAAACAAAGAACCTGAGTGCAGTATTGTATAATAATAATAATAATAATCAACAAATATAATGCCACGTCCATAAAAATACTCTTCGAGTAATATCTATAGATCTTTGCAAGTTTTATACACATTAGTATTGTTATCATAAAATTTACCAATCCAATGATACCTTGTATTTCAAATTGGGGCTTAATTTTTACAATCAGACCTTTGGGACATGGATTTTTATAATAAACTGCTAAGTAAATGTATCTTTTCCAAATTAACATATTTTACCTTTTCAATACATGAAATATGTCTTTAAATAAATTATTTTGGAGTTTTCATCCCTCTTTTGTTATTTATTTGTTTGTTAAGCTTATTTTGCGTTAAAATTAGTGTTAGAATACAAATGATTCTAGTTTTCAAATTAATACTTTTCTATTTTGCTTACGTAAAATAACTTTATGTTAATGGTATATAATTTATTTTTAAGTCTCTTTGCAATAACTTCAGGTTACTAGAAGTTATTGCAAAAAGTAGTTACCTGAATAAATAATACATTAATATGGTGTACAATTTTTAACAGCCGCCTCTCCAACTCACAAGCTCTATTGTTTTTTATGTTAATTATTGTATTTGTGTGTTATGTGTAAACCTGTATTTTATATGTCATGCTTATACCATAAGGTTGAGGGCACCGTACACTTGCTCTGTGTTTGCGTTTGCACCGCCATGTCATAAACGTCAAAATATCATATTTTATAAAATATTCCACACTGTCGTTATCTACTAGGTGGTAGGACTCCTCTTCTCTTCTCCGGGTTCCATCTGGGTAGGTAACACCTTCTTACCTATTTCTGCCTCTAAATAGCAGTGCTTGCACTGTTGTGTTCCGGCCTCAAGGTTTACCCTTCAGAGCCGGGATAATTACAGACATGAGACATTCCATCTAAGTCCTCGGAGGTGACAACACGTCTGTAGCCTTCGTTGTTGTATGTTGGCTGCAGGTGTCCATGGACCGCAAAAGCCACTTATCATGAGTTAATTTGTCTCTTCAGTTTTTAAAAAAATTACACATTGGTATGAAATATGAAAACAAGCCCCACAGGCTAAAGTATACAAGGAAAAAAAAAAACATTATTTAAAACTACAAAGGGCAAAGGGTTATCTTATTTAGAAATTAACGATCGTTTCTTGAATAGGTTTTTAGTTTTCTAAATAACGATTATGTTGCACATATAAATATTTCTAACAAAACTTTTGTTCTAATATGCAATATATTCTATCTGAGTAGACCGCCACCGTCAGTAACCATAATAATGTCCTCCAGATCGAATTTCGGTCACGGTGACCAGTCTCAACAGAAACTAATCATCTGCGCAGGACAGGATTATAGTGCACAAATGTGTGCGTAACACAGTTGTACTCTCATAGTCCGATGGGGCGGAAATCCGATACAACCGGAGAGAGATCAGGCGCAGTACCAACGGGACTTACTTGCTTTTCGAGGCACGGGGTTGAAACACTGCCAACTTCCTCACTCCGGGCTGCTAATGAGAATTTCTTGACAGAAAAACCCAATAAGTGATTTTAGCCCGACCCGGGATTCCAACCATGATCAGCAGCCACACTTACGACCTATAGACGAACGAGGCAGTCATAAGGCCCATCTGGCTCTTGGTAATACCAAGACCCAAATGCCTTTGATACCAAGGGACGAAATGGATACTTTTACGCCGTCAATACAAAGCAAAAACCATAAACACCCAATTATTCCATGTAATAGACGAGAAAAGACTACCTTCGTCAAAATAACTATAAAGTTACCAAAGTAATTTACTTCAAATTAAAATAATTTGAATATACCAACGAAGTGTTTCAATGATCAACCCTACCAGGTGCCCACCAAGCGCAGCAGCAACAGAGTCGACAAATAGGTCGGGTCACCGATCTGGACCCGTTGGCCTCCGAGCAACCGCGACCCACCAACAACCACCACCACGCCACCAACCAGGTAAACTAGACATTCTCCCATTTATTAACGTACTTTTTAGTATAGGTTATACATACAGTTGGATATGTCTTCTTCCTTTGAAGGAAATGAAATGATAGTCGAAGTTCATATCATGTTTTATAATTATATATAATTTCGACGTAAGAAAATAAATTTTGTTTGTCCTTTTTTTAAACCTACTAAATCTGCTACCGTTTCGAAATGAGGTTCGTCTGACCGGAGAAGAAACGGAGTAAGAAACTGCGCATTTATCCTCTTGTAATTTTTTTTAAAAGGGTAGCAATGTAAATATACCTACTGACGAGTTTTTGAATGAATGAATGAATCATACACACACATATAGATACACAACTCGCAGTTACTCACGAATCTATGCGAGTAACATAGGCCCAAATCAAACACCGGTATAACATGTGTCTCATCTAGGGTTGCCACCTTTTTTTGAACAAATATAGTATTTTTCCCAAAAAAGATACAAAAATATAGTACTTTTGGAAAATTCAGTAAAAAAAGAGTACACATTTATTTTTTATCTTTATGCATTTTTCCATAAATATTTGTTATTGCTCTTCGCTTTGGCCATCAACCTTTAAAATAATTATAGGAATCTGAGCAATTTAGAGCCATATTAAGATAAATTAACAATTCATTTTTAATTAAATTTATTATCTATTTCTTTCTTCTTTCCATTTAACATTCATGACGCAAAAAATTCTTTCCGTAAAACCAGGCCTGTCTCACTCCGCGCTTTAGGCATGAAAATATACCTACTAGAGACTAGTTCCGTGAGGTTGTCACGCACGCGGTCGAGCTGACGCGCGCCTTACGTTAACAAAAAATATTTTTTTTCTTATAAGTATTTAGGCACTTTTGATATTTATTTTTGAGTTTTTATTCAAGTATGGCCTCTCAAAAAGCCAAAAGGCACTGCATAGCATACGGGTGCTTAAATAACAATAGGAATGTCGATTTTTCATTCTTCACTGTTCCTAAGGATACCGAAAGGTAAGATATTATTATTTATAGGTGGATCTAGATAATTAGGTACCTAGTTACTGACGCCATAGTTACAGATTTATTATTTGATCAGCGACCCGACCAGAACTTCGTAGTTTTCGATTTTTTCGCGTATAATGCCAATGACCTAAAAAACGACTATCAGTATAAGTAGATCTCCCAGTACCAGTGACTGCAAGTAATGCAAGATCAGCATATACTGGTTATTAGTTTAACATTTGGTCGATAAAAGAAAGAGATTGAAAATTGCAGCACTTCTATTTGCCACTCTTTCATTAATAATTCCGTCGCGTGTCACATGTTTTTAAATAGCAAAAAACAGACAAGTGACGGCTCCGTCGCGCAGTGGCTTTGCAATGAGTTGCAGCGCTAAGTGCCGCGGGTTCGAATCCCGCACGGAACAAGTATTTGTATGGCCTACAAATAAGATATAGCCATGCTACAGCTATATTATGATGGTAGCACAAATGGGTCGGCTCGACCGGGGTAGGACCACGCTCTCACAGAATACCAGCGTAAAATAGCAGCTCAATGCTGTTGTTTCGTATGTTGAGTGTAGAGAACTGGAGGCTGGAAACGATTAATTTCATCTTAGTCCTCAGCAAACGCATCTGCATTTTGATTCTTAATCGAGGATAGATGTAGATGTCTATAGGCTCGTTTGTCACCCATATTCTATTAAAAAAAACACTCACCTAGATCAGTTGTACTCGTAAAGTCCGAGAAGATGCACGAATATACGGAAGTCGATGCTGCTGTTCCTCTGTGCACCATCAGTCTTTTTTAAAGAATTAGGGTGACAATCGAGCACAGTCTACCTAAGCGCAAGTAGATACTGTGGCCCGTAGGCATCTACAACTATTCTCGATTAAGAATCAAGATGCTGACGCTTTGTCACCCGTGAGGACTAAGATGAAATGCCTCTTTTCCAGTAAAAAGGGTCTCCGGTTCTCTACACTGACCATACGAAACACAGCAGTGTTAAGCTGCTATTTTACACTGGTATTCTGTGAGAGCGTGGTCCTTCCCCGGTCGAGCCGACCCATTCGTGCTACAACTATACTACTAATATAGCTGCAGCATGGCTTTACCACGTATTCTGTAAGAGCGTGGTCCTTGCAATTTTAGTAATTTTAAAAGGTTCCTGGTTATTAAAATAGTTTATGGAAAAACCAAATCATGACAATGGTATGTATAGATTACAAAAAAAAAATTGCTCTAGTGTGTTTATTTAAGGAGAAAACAGAGAAACACATTTGTATAGACAAAACGACGGCCGGATATCCTCTTAAAGTGCTAATGATCGACGAGAATAGAATTTAGGTTACTTGGGTTAAATATTTAGGTCGCCTAGCCCGTGAGGAAATCAGTAACGCAATTAATTATATCGTTTGTTACAGCGAGTGTACATAGCGATGTACGACTACGAAGCCAACGATAGCGACGAAGTGAGTACCTTTTACCTAATATAATAATTTTATGTACAATGAGGCCTCAACGAATAAGCCACCACGGCGGCGTCATTTTGGAAGGAGGTGACATACTTCACAGATTTCATAGAGGGGGAAGTTGTCATTTGTTAGTAAAGTGTAGAGATTAAGGTTTCTTTTTTAAATAATAGTCATATTTTATATGAATAATAATTTGAATTGGAATTTGGAATATCCTAAAGTAGAATTTAAAAAAAAGCACACAGCAAGCAATGAGGCATTGTTTTGTGTATATACAGTAAAACTCGCTTAAGACGATTTTGAAGGGACCCAGCCAAAATAGCGACTTATGCGGGGTAGGGAAAATAAAACATATCATTTACACATTTTGTGTAGGTATTGAATTATAGGTTATTTTTAAATTTGTTAGAAAGGTATAATATTATAGGTATTTAAATACGTTACATCATAGTTAATTATTATTTATAATGACATTACTTAAAGTAATCACTTATTTTGGTTTGACAAAGAGATTTTGATGCATTAGTAATGACAAGGCTTTCAATATAACTTAACTTTTGCAGTGCGTCTTCACTTTCCCCGAAAGAAGAAACATAGCGCCTTCAATCGTTTACTGCTGATAATGCCTCTGCGTTTGACAAAATCGAAAATGACTCTCCTTCATCTTCATCGTCATCACTTAGGGCTTCTTTTTGGGTGTTACTCACATCTACAATAAGATCTTCGATTGAACGGGTTGCGTAGGGTGCAACATTGTCATCAATGGAAGAATATCCAGGAAAACCCTGCAGTATCGCGCGTTCTTCTTCCAACACGACGTCAGCTTTGCTATTTCGGAAACCTGCTTTCGTGAAACAATTTTGTACGGTTTAAGGCTTAATTGCTTGCCATGCCGCTGCAATGTTTAGGATCGCATCATGCACAGTCAAGGGTAGGTTGCTCTCAGGGTCTTCCATTTCTTTAAGATAGCGATATATCAATCGTGTTCTATAGGCTTGTTTAAGGACTTTTATAATGCCCTGATTCATCGGTTGCAACTTGCTTGTCGCATTGGGAGGTAAGAAAACAAGCTTGATGTTCTTTAGCTCAACATCTTTAGGGTGAGCGGGAGAGTTATCAATGAAGAGAATAATGCGTGCTACTCGGCTCCGCTCCGGTGTTGCACAGATGGTGTATTAGACGGAATGACGAAACGTATTAAGCGTGTTAAAAATGTATGAAAACATGCCTCAAGACCTCAAGTTGCAGGGACTGATATAAAATGGCGTATTATGCGAGAAATCGTATTAAACGTGATCGTATTAAGCGAGTTTTACTGTACATACACTAGAAACGGAAAAATTAATATTTAATTTAAATCGCAACTTTTTAATGATGATGTCACTGTGTGAGCAATATGCGTAACAAATAAGTTCACTTTAGTCCCAACTAGCGACATCTGGTGAACGTAAGGTTATTAGCCCTCATTGAACTGTGTTGTGTAGGAATGTTTCAACCCACAAAAACATAAAGTTATTCGGATTTGAAAGTTAAATAATGCATTTTTCTTGTGGCGGAAGCCTTGTTATATCATAATATGTGCCTATATCATTTTAAAGAAAATTGAATGTAGATTTTGGGAATTGAAATTCAAAAAACCTACTGTGAAATTATTTCGGTAAATACAAAATTAGCTAACCGTGGAAATATATATATGTCCATCAAAAAGGAAATGCAATCGAATTGATTACCTCTACCTTTGTCAATTTGCACACGTATTTGTTTTAATGCAATCTTTTTTTAGTTTCATCGTTCGTTTAAAGAGGAATTACTGTACTGCTGTGACCCCTGGAATTATTCAAATTGCACCAAGGTGATGTGTTAAAATCATCCCGTCAAGGTAGATAGATAACTGAGTAATATAATGTGCAGGTTTCATTCCGCGAGGGCGACTACATCTCGAACGTGACGTCGATCGACGAGGGCTGGATGACGGGCGAGGTGCTGCGCACGGGGCGCACCGGCATGCTGCCCGCCAACTACGTCGAGCTGGCGCCCGCGCACCGCCACCACGCGAACTGAACACGGGTAACACACACACACACATAACCCTCATCTACACCACACACTGGACACGGAGTGTTTCATACGTGAATAATCACATCTCGCTATTTCCATTTACAAACGACTGCTATTTTTCATAGCTATTGAAATGTATCAGCATTTTTCAATAGTAAATTACTATCCTTGCTGTGTAATTATTCGTAGTATTCTACGCATTCAAAGATATTTTAAGGGTCTTTCTCTGCACTACTGAAATTTATGTTCCAACAGCGTTTCACATATATATGACATTTATTATAAAGAAACCCTTATTTTTAATACTTAATCGCAAACGATTAAGCTTCAATTATTGTTTTAATATAAAACTGTTCTTTAGCAATTGCAATAAATTATATAAAGTTAACTAAAAAAAATTGCAGTCAGCACATTCTATGTACAATATTTGCGTATAAAATTTATCTAAATCAAAATATAAACTCAGTCAATCATGTATATTATATTTTTTCACTTTAACTTGTTCTACCATCGTCAGAAATATATGTTACTAAAGTACGGTCACGGAGCAGGAATTTTTTTATTGCTTTGCATTTTTAAACTTAATTCCCATCATAAAAAGTTTTATTTCTATTGCAACTAAGATACTTTTAGAACCTTTTGAACAGTAATTGTGATTCGAAAACCGAGTTTATTCTCAAGTTATTAAAATTCATATTTGTATGGATAGCAATCGTTTGGAATTCTTCCTGCTCCGCGATCACGCCATAGCAAGTTCCTTAGTTTTAGTAAAAAAAATCCATTGACTCTATTACACTAACTCCTCCCTATAAGAAAGTGAAACAGTTTTTAAATACTTTAAATAGTGTGGACCTTCCAAGTCCTAAATCTATTTTTTTCCTCCCTATAACTCGTTGTAAAAACTATTTCCGCCCTCAACATTTGTTGTAGAATCTATTTCCTCCTAGGCCAAATTCAGTACTGCAACCACTTATTATATGATATCATATGTCATATGCAAAATTGACTTAAAGAGTAAGCAAAATGTTTTTGACTTTTTAAGAAAAGAAGAAACCTGAAGTGTTAAAACTAGGGTTGTCAATTTTTTAACAGAATAAATTTAAGGGTATTTATTACATAACCTAATGACATTGTGATAAGGTTTAGATTCCTATAAAAGATATATGTCCGGTAAAAACGTTTAAAATTTGTGTTTACTTTAAGTCAAGTATTCAAAAAAATCTCGCGAATAGGCTTCGCTAGATTTTTTTTTCATTTGCCCAAAAAATTTACAATTTTGGCAGTAATTATAATGGTATAATTTACATTAGGAAACTGACTTATTTTGCAGTACTACAGTTACAAACATTAAAAAAACGTCTTAAGCAAATCTGTGTAATGATGAAAGGGAGGAAGAAATAATGACATTATATACAAAGAGGATGCTATGGATCATGTTTGTTATGTTGTAAATACAGTAAATACAATTGTTGACATATTACACTGGTGCATAGTTTAACACATTAAGTACTGTATTTTGTGATACACATATATATTATATATAATTTTATTAGCGCGAGAATATCTTATTCTTGTTAAAATGACTTGCCAACAAAGTGAAGAATTCAGTTATATCTCGGACTAAAACTATAATAAAATTGACTGAACCAAATAAAACGCTTGACCAGTAAGGCTTAAAAATTATACGTTGGCATAGAAATGTGTTTAAACTTTTTTCAGACAATTTCTATATAATTTTAGTCTTTAAATTAATATTATTACCGTGATATTTTTTCTATTTAAATCGAGGTAATGTGGCGGGTCGCATTTGCGATTAGTTTGTGAATAAAAACGGACAATAATTGTCTTCTTTACATAATATGTATATATACACAAATAAAGATATATATTTTTATATAAATTATACATATATTGTAAACGTATATCATAATTACTTATTGTAACTTAAATGAAAAAGGAATTATTTTCCTTTTGTAGGACCAATATTTCTTAATCTTGCATTTATTTGTATTCATTCCAATGCAATATTTTATACTCTTTTAAACGTTTTCACCTATCAATATTTCATTGTTGTTTTTTAAACACTTAAGTAGGTAAAGTTTCGGGATAAAGGATTTTTTTTTCTTTTATAATATTTATCTCATTTGCCTGATGTTGAAGCCTTACAGTCTCACTTTGTTAATAGTTTAATATATTTGCTACTTTTAACACAAGTAAAGTGGAAGCAAACATTCTAATTTTTATTTTAAAATAATTTATAGTTGTGATGTTATTCATACAAGCTCATTATCTAGAAATAATAATATGTTTGAAAGAGAACTCCGGAAGCAGCACACTTTCAAATAATCTGAGCAATTTTTTTTTGTATAAATCATCTTGTTATATTTTAATAAAATATATTTCTTACATAATAGGGTTGAAGACCCTCAGATCAAGAGATTCTTGCTTTGTAAATAATTTAAAGTATGTACCTTTATGGTTGCAGACCATATTTTATCGTTTTAAGTTAAAAATATTTTATTAACATTTTTTGTATAAGTTCACTAAATATCGCTCTTGAAATGCATAATATTATACAAAAATAATATTTCGGAGGCGGTAAATAATATTCGACAATCATTTGGACTCTGTATGTTATCTATTAATGATCAGTTGCCAGCTAGCACCTAGTTTGTTTACATATTTAATAAAAGCGATAAAAAAAAACTGCTTATTATATTACACTTATTGTTAGACGCAATTGTTAAGCATCAGTAGGTTAGGAATATCTTATTTATTCTTATCTGTTGCAGAAAACGAAAACATTGTTGTCTATGGCGACAGATTTGTTTTATTTGTATAAAGTTAAGTGTTCATCACAAAAATACGGCATGTTTGAGGCTAGAGCGGATAAAATGTAATCTAAAATTAAATGATAATATTACCAGTAAAATGTATGACAGAAATAGTCCCGTTGAATTAAAATCATACTTTTTGTGTATAACACGTCATTTTACTTTTATGTAATCTACTTAAGAAGACCACTGCAGGCAGTGAAAGCGACGTCCATATAAATTACAATAATAAAATAAATTTTCCGCTGTAGCTTCCAACTGGGACCAAAGGCAACGAGATCTTATGTATTGGAACAGTATTACACGACCGATGTTATAGTGCCTTTGTAATATTTAATAAAGTTAAGCTGTACATAACAGGTTTTATTTCATTAACATTGTATATGATGGCTTATATCTCAAAACTTGAAAACAAGATACAACCAGTACGTGTTGTCAGTGATGACATATGGATCTTTTTTTATATAGGATAGGGTGACAAGCGAGCACACAGTCCACCTGATGGTTGGTGGTTGCTGTAACATCATAGACATCTACATCCATCCTCAATAAATAATCAAAATGCAGATGCGTTGTCACCCGTGAGGACTAAGATGGAATGCCCTCTTTTCCAGTAAAAAGGGTCTCCGGTTCTCTACACTCACCATACGAAAGACAGCAGTGTTAAGCTGGTATTCTGTGAGAGCGTGGTCCTTCCCCGGTCGAGCCGACTCATTCGTGCTACAACTATACTATTAATATAGCTGTAACATGGCTCTATCACGTATAAAAACTTCAAATGTATTTTTTATTACTCCAAGGAGGAATCGGAACTATAAATGTTTTCATTTATTCATATAATTACAGTCTATCAAAAGGCCACTGCTAAACCTAGGCCTCCATAAGGGAGATATTTGCTATATTTGCCACGCTCGGAAGGCGGGTGCAGTTTTTTATTATTTTGAGTTGATATCAGTAAGATACTGCCGCCCATCTGCTGTTTAATTTCTGTCTGTTGCCTTAAGACATCCACAGGATGGTTTAGTAACAAATCATTATTACAACATGACTGAGTAAGCTACCTTGTAATCTTATGTACTTTAATATCTACATAGGTACCATATTATATTGTTTTTTTCGTGCTGTACATTTTAAATCCTCAAGTACTTACTGATTTACCTTTCAAGTATTAATAAAGAATTAATCATTCGAGATTGTGATGGAAATCTGGTATGGCGATGAATGAAATTTGTATTGAATTTCTTGCAAAATGCACGATAATACCATTACTGTTCCCTCATCCCCAGTACTATCCATCTCGTAAAGATAGGCAGACTGCGACCAGACAATGTCTTTCCTTTCTTTCTTTTCTTTAGAAGCATACGAACGGACGAAGCAGATGTTTTTCGATTCGTTGCTGTGCGGTCAGATGGAGCCCAACCGCTTAATTTAGGCATATGTGTAATAAATACTAATAGTGAGTCAACTCTGCGACAAGACGTAGCAACGATGGGGCGCGGTATGAAGGAGAGCGGAGACGCCCCCTGCCCGCGACGTCTGCGGTAGTACCGGTCGGCTTCGCTCGCGTACCGGTACGCCTGTTTAGGAGTGTCACCGTACACGGAATCAGTTGCACGCTTTTGGTGTTCACCCAGCAACATGATATTACTCGATATTATTTTGAAATATTGGGAAAGTAATTGTATGACGTTTAAAGTAAAATTGAATTCTAATAACCATGTGATTACTTTCATCTCGATTTTTAATTGAATTTATATGTAAGGATGAGAATTCATTATATCATTAAATTCAACAAAAAACAATAATAAATGTCGTAAATATTTGTCGGTTGCACATCTGTAACGAGGCGGTTGAATAAACAGAACCAACGTATAATTTTAACCTGCTTTATTTATTCTGTTCAACTCCCTATCAAGTATTTTAAGCGGAATACCGGAGATACTGATATATAGGCAATATATAGTAAAATTAGGTAGGTACCTACCAGCACAAGCCTTTGTTTCCATCACGACGAATCAGGTGAAGCTGCGGAACGCAACTAGTTTTGTAAAGTAGTAATTAGTTTGTATCATTGTATAGAAAAATAAATGATTACGAGGAATACTGATAAAATATAATGTTATGATAATATTATTATTTAAGGAAATGTTTTTGTGACAACCCTTGCATATTTCAGCGACTTGACGTCAAGACAGCCTTGTAGGTATTTTGCGGTATATATAACAAAGGAGTTGACCAACTATTAGTATTTATTACACATCATATGATTTAGGTAAGTGTAAATTATTTTAAGCACAGGTTTATACGTGTAAAATATACTCATTAATCATCTAAGATCATCATTCGTCATTGATCATAATCAGTTAATTCGACTACCTCATTGGTCTATCGGCGCGACTGCAGATCATGTGGTCGCGGGTTCGAATTCCAAGAAATTCTCAGTAGCAGCCCGGAGTCAGGAAGTTGGCGGTGTCTCACCCCCGTGCCTCGGAAGGCACGTAAAGCCGTTGTGCCTGCGCCTGATCTTTCTGCAGCCGTTTCGAATTGCCGTCCCATCGTAATGTGCCAGTGCACACCCTTAGGCACTTAAATCATCCTGCACTGATGGCTAGCTCGCTAGCTCGTATAAGCCTGGCCAACGTGAACAAATTTGAGGCTGTAAGACATAATTAATTATTCACACTATGTATGCATGTAAAGAAAAAATAGATTGTTAAAACTGTCTCGGTACCATGTCTTGTTTATAAATAGTACTGAATTATGCCCACTTTATACGGTTTTTGGGCCGATCAGAATAATAAATTCTTTACCGCTATGATGGTTTACTTTTCTATGGCTTCCTTCTTTCCAAAAGAAATTCAAACCTTTTTATTCTTTAGGTACTTGTTGAAAGTCATTTTTATATTTCATTTACCACAGGTTCGGTAATACCTTACTCGTGGGCGAGACTAATTTTCCTCCCACTGTAGGTCAATTAAATAGCAATCACAAATTATAGATTATATTTTTATTTTTTAAGTATAAAAGTATCGCGATTACTTCAACGACGAAGTTCAATCCGCGCATTTTCTACCAAACGCATTATTTATTTTAGACCCTTAAATGTCTACATAGTTAAAATCCTCTTACATAGCCACTGGGTCTATAAACAAGTTTAGGGACATCCCGACATTGTAAAAATAAAGACTTAAATCGGTGATGTTTATCACCATATACAACACTGCACTTTTTTGCTCTAATAATGTAATGTGAGGGTTTATTTAAAGAAAAAAAAAACAATTATTTTTAATAACATTTATTCACTATACAATTACATGTATAGGTTTTCCATATAATTAATATTCTAAATACTAATTAAATTATTTCATGCAACAGTAACTTGTGTATTTATTATGTTATACATAAAATCTAACAAAATATACTTTAATACTCCGTTATGCAACAAGCGCTACATCTGCCCATCCATAAGAAAGGCATGTATAAGGCACAAAATGTTAAAAACCGTCACTGGTTTTGAACATCTCTACACGAATGAAGGTGCGGTACCTCTTTCTAAACATTAATGCCGACTACAAATCTTACATTAGAAAGACAATATCAGTAATCATAATTATAATCCATAGAGGAAACTACAACTAACTGCCTCTGAGGACACAACTAATATTAATATAAGGTTATAAATATATTGTAATTCTAATAACTTAGGTAAGGGCATCGCTACACTCGCTAATATTCAGTTCGTTTTCGTGTTCAAGATACGATTGGAAATATCGAATGACTGCTGTGGTTTGTGAACTATATTATTTCCGATACGTATGTATTAGGTTTTTATATACGTGTTTTGTTTATGATTGCGATCTCCGCCTTAGTAATATCAGTTGTGAAAATTCGAAACTCGTTTAAACGAATCGAATAGGAGTTAACGCACGAAAACTTACGCTATAATATAAGCCTATCCACAACCCCAAACAGAGGACTGATAAGAGATAGTGCCAACCCTTTCTGTTATTTGCCATTCTACATCATCTTGACAACAAGGGAATTAAGCTTTTTTCATCCAGGGATCAATTACAAAAATAGTTTTGGATAATTACGTTGATTTGAATGACAGTCGTTCATTTAAAACCGTAGATAATATAAGGGCGCTCTATTAGCTTTTTAAATCTGTTTTGTTTTATTCATGATGGCGATCTTTGCCTACGAGATGTCAGTTGTGAATATTATTAACTCGTTCAAACGAATCAAATATGAGCAAGCGCACGAAAACTTACGACGTGCAATTAAAACTAGCATAATAATAGTGGGAATAACTTCAGCTGCCCCTAATACAACTTTAATAAACTTAAAAATAAACAATTGCACAATTAATATTGCATAATATAAGAATATAAAAATAAATGTGGTTGTATTTAATATTACGAACAATCTAGGATATTTACCTACTTACTAAGCGATATCGTTAACACACAATACATGGAAGTTAGTTTATATCATGAACAAATGAGGCGAAAATTAGTGAAATTACGAAGTAAAAAATTGTCCTAATATTTGATTTTACTGCAGATCTGCAGTCTCAATAAAGAATCTCAGTATTACTCAAAAAATCTTCTAGTTATAAACATTTATTCTTGTATGTAGTTTGATTTTTGATCACAACAAAAATTCGACATTTACTTTCAAATAATAAAATTTATCAGACAAGACACCAATAACACGGCATGACAAGGCAGAGTTCGCTACGCAAATTTCCGTTTACATTATAATTTTAATTCGTTCATTTTTTTTCATGTTTTAGCCATTACTCAAGATAGTTGAAAATTAAATTAAAAGAAATCATACTCTCCTAGGGGATCTTTCAGGCGCTATGTGTAGAATTCAATCTTTAAGCATTTCAAAACACATGACAAAAGAAATCCCCAATTCGACAGACGTCGAACGAAAAGGATCAGGGGTCGGTTGCTGATTTCTCGAATTTCGTCAACGAAAACAGTCTCCTAGAGTTTATCTTGAAACCCACATTGGAGGATTGTGGTTAAAAACCCAAATCGCTTTTAACATTTTTTTTAGTTTATTACACTTTGGGGCACGGCTTGCATACCTAACTTTTTTTCTTGAGTAATAAATTTGGTTTTCGTGTCGCAAAATAATTCGTACAAAAAGTATTTTGTAAAATAACTTTTAGTATATAAAAAAAGTACTGGTGATAACAATCAATCATATAATAACCATCATCAGTATAATTTTAACCTTACTTTATTTTGTTTTTATATTTTATTAGACAACAAAGTGACAAAATTTATTTTTTAATTAACAGACAATGTTGCATGAAATTCTATTCAGGTAGGGGATTCGTCAGTGATTGTTTATGAAAGGCAAAGAAGATTGATTTAACAATCAACCTCTAGGTAAATTCTTAATAATGCATATCGGGGGATTCTTCACACTCCACTTCTTTGTCTATGAATTTTAGTGTTAATCATCTGGTGAGGCAACACAATACAGCACCATCTACTTCTAAATACTACAGAAAGAACAGGATATTCAACTTTTATCAACTAGCATATGCTACTGATGCACGAACTTATAGAAATTTAATACAGCAAGATTTTTCATTATTGATTTTCAAAACACCATTAAAATATTCAAAAAGTCATCTTTACATATGCAAATATATAGGTGATCCTTTTCATCTTTTATACACTTGCAAACTTCAATGGTATGGAAGTTTAGTTGCTGGTTGCGCTCAGTAACAAAGTGTTGTCCTCCAGTTGTTCCAATCGGTAAGTGGAATTGTCAGGCATGTGGCGAACCAGGTCGTCTGTCAAACGAACCCTTGCACCATTGGGCCCCAATACCAATACTGTTTCAAAGTCCTAAAAAAAAATAAGTTTAATATATCGACATCTTAGATCATCATCATCATCTAATACATGTTGACCAAGTTTGAACGTGTGAACATACTGACAAACAACTGGCCAACTAACATGTGGACATGAATTGCCGAGTGCTATAGAGAGCGCCTTTGATTTGAACAGAAAAACCGACAGTGTTCCGATTTTTTTGATTTGATTGATTCCGAAGTGAGAAGAGTCGTGGCGAGCGATCCCGAGTAGTGGCAAGGCACGCCAAACGAACCGTATACACGTAGGCTCTAGCCTGTAATCGGCCAGCTAGGCGAGCGACGACGAGCAATGGCGAGGCTAGGCAAATGTTCTGTCCATATGTTGGTACTCGCATTCGCTCGGCCAATATGTATAGCCGGCTTTAAGTATACCAAAAGATAAGCTGCACCAAGTTAATGTGGCTTTGCTTATTGAAATTATTTTCAACCGACAGTTTCTTTTTCCGAACTTTTTCTACTAGGTGAATGGAATTTGATGATTTTTTTTTTATTTGAAAACTGGTGCTTCTCAGTCCCATATAAATTGATCAAAATCTGACCAGTAGTTTTTGAGTTATTCTTAGTAATGCGTATTAATTGTCTTCGACTACATTGTTTTTATTTTTACCACTGGTACCTATACAAAGTAATTACAAGGCAAAGTAAGTATACAAGCCTTACTCTTTTGGCTCATTTAGATACAAATACTGAGAGAATTTGTAATGATAGAACCGATGTAACGGATATAGTCCAATGGATTCGACTAAGCCCAAGCTGAAGTGACATTATCTTCTCCTTGATCTAAAAGTTACAAGGATAATGTTAGTATTAAGTGAGTTGTAAATTCGAGCGGGAAACCTTACCACAGGACAGTATAGGTACCTATGTCATCAAGTATAGTCTGTTCACTAAGATAGTGTCGGTACACCCGGAGGCGCACTTATTATTTTGCTTTTATTTTTTTATTTTTTATTTTGTGTTTGTTAAATAAATAATTTTCTATTCTAAGAATAAAATAGAATACTATTTCATTCTTATGGTTATTGTAATAAAACGAATATAAATAATAAACAGTAGCAAAGAACCTTTCACTACGGTGCTTCGTTTTAAAATGCCAAATTCTCCTGCGGGTGTACGCCGCACGCGGCGGCGCCTTTGAGAAGAAGCGGCAAGTGCCGAGGCGGCGCGACACAAAGGCGACCGTATCTAAGCGAACAGCCTATATATTACCTTGTTAACAGAGTTGTGAAGGAGCGATCTGAGCTTGTGGAGCATCTCCTGCGCGCGGCAAGTGTGCAGGTACAGGGCGCTGTACACGCCGCCGCCGCCGGGACACACGTACACCGTCAGGCGCGGCTCGATACGTCTGCCGCAATGCTCACTCGTTATTACACAAAAAAAACGTGTGCAGTTCACACATGGTAGAAGTTAAACCTTCAGAAAAACACTGTATACTTTATTTTATCTCATTCTCACGCAGACTAAATCCTTTTTTTAGATGTGTATGTTTGTCCCTTTATAGTGTCACTTTTTCGTTTCATCGAGTTTCAAACCACAACGATTGTAAAGAAGTTTTCACTTCAAAATACATTCTTGCTCATCACAATCCTACCGCCAACAGCAGTGACACCTGTGTTGTATTTTGTTTTGAAATATAAGAAGGTGGGGAACCGAAGCCCCTTTTTAATGCTAACGAAGACAGTGGTGACGATGTATCTACATTTTGATTCTGAATGGAGGATCGATGTAGGTGTCTATGGGCCACAGCATTTACTTACCATCAGGTAGACTGTGTGCTGATTTGTCATCCTTATTAAATTAAAAAAAAAATAGTTGTACTACTTACTATCTTCTTTAAATTACAACACATTATTACAATACGATTAATACTTACTTGGCATGCAAAGCATTAAATAGGCGTATTCCGTCAGCTAAGCCACAGATCTGTATAATGTCATCGCGGGACAACCTGGTAACAATTTATTCTTATTAGCATATACATAGTTGTAATTGGATATATAATAGAATTTGTAATGAAGATATCTGCAGTGGAACCAAAGTAGCAGATATAGCCGAACAAATCGGCAATGGGCCAGCTACTAGCTGGAAGAACCGACAACCGACGGGAAAGATTCTCGAGTGGTAGCCTTGTACCGTTCGGTAAGCAAAGTATAGGGCGACCCCTCACTAAATCTAGGGACGATCTGATAAGGAAGTTTACTGTTAATTTTCTATGATAAGCTCTCATTTTTTAATAAATAAACACTATAACTTTAATTCGCCATTTATTTATTGAGAAAACATTAATAAAGGTATACTATCCTAAAAATGGAATGGAATATAGGTAAAACTAAATTTTACCTATATTCCATTCCATTTAAATACTGTGGTAACTTTTCACCCGGTAGGAGTATTCGTGTCTGTAAATACCTAGGGAGCACCGCCGGGTTGAGAGTTGACAATGGGAAGTGCCATGCAGAAATCGTGAATAATAGAATAATTATTATCATGTTATACATGACATCAACAACCTGTCTTTATCTTACACAATCACTAATTTGTTGTTTTGAATTGCTAATAATATATTTAATACTACATTGTTTGATGACCAGTTAGCTATAAGCGCCCCCTTGCGCCATGACGTGTGTTGCGTAGTGTTGCTCGGTGTTACCGTACATGCTAAGTATGAAAGCGATGAATGGAATTTAAAACCATCATATCTTACCGGAGCAAGTCAGCGCCCGAAAAGTTGGCAAAGGTGGCGGCATGTTGCGAGAAACGGTTCAACGATAGCCACGACTGAGTCTCCGAAGATGTCGCGTCCTTTGACAGTCCACAGTTCTGAGGACAAATTGAAACTGTTTTTTAACGGATACAAACTATTTACGCAATTAATACAAAAAATAATACAATAATTCTATGCATAATTTGGACTTGATAGACAAGTATCTTTATCTCTCTAGTAATAAAGAATGAATACAGATAAAGGGTGAAACAATCAATCTCATGATTGTTTGCATAAAATACATACACCCAGCTCTTGACGCCTAAACTATCTACATAATGTAGCTAAATAATGATATTTATAAAATATTACCTTGTCGGGATCTTCAGCAGCTTGTGGCAGATCTGGCAAGATGGCACCAGGCGAGTGGCATGGTGGACTGCTCACTTTAACATCACTTTCACTGAAGTAACAAAAAGATTTAGTCAATATTAATGAAAAGTTTAAAGAAGTTTACTAGGTGGTATGACTAATTTTCTGCCTAGGAATCTGTGTAGGTAGGTACCACCCTCGTTTCTATTTCTGCCGCCAAGTAACACTGCATACACTGCTGGGTTCCAGGTATAGAGAGCCAGTTACATTACAGGCTGAGAGGCGTTCTATTCCATCTTAGTCAGCAATGATAACACATTGGTGGGGTGCTTTGTTTGAAGTTGCAGTAACTACTTCCCGTCAGGTAGACTGTTAGTTTGTTTGTCACAGGATGAGTTATATATTGTATTCTTTTTAATTTCTCTACATATTAAAATCTAGAAGTAGGATATTGAATTTCACTATAAAATAAAAATAATTTAACCTTTTTTAATAAGTATTTACATAAATTTGAATTTCTAAAATCTAACTCATCTTCAATCAATAAACAGCAATGGCTGCCATTGCATTACAAGATGGCTGGTTTTAGATCTAATGGTATACTCCTACAACATTGACAAAATATTCTATCTATTTAAAACTGATAAAGACAAACAGATACTAATTTTACTTTACAACTATAATAAAAAATTACAAGGCAGTACTATGAGCAAAACAGATTTTAGAATTTGGGTGTTTTATTGTATACATGCTATACAATATCTTCGTTAATTGTATACTAATTTTAATGATTATTTTTTATCAAATAGTTTATACTTTAGTTTTAGTTTATACTGCATATAAATTTGGACAAAACTATCCACCCCTTAATGGCTAAATAGGGGATGAAGTTTTTAATGTTGACAGTGATATTCCTTAGTGTTCTGAAAAGGATAATAAAATATTTCTACACATTAATAAAAAGTAAAAGCCTTAGCACAATAATGTCTTAGCACCAACTTCCGAATGTGAAATTATTTTATAAGTTTGAAGTCAGCTTTTACTTTTTTTTTCTTATTTACAAGCTGGGCTGATTAAAATATCAAATCCAAGTTTTCGGTAATAGCATAATCTAAGTAAAAATATCAGCACTGCAATTACTGACTTTTATAGGCTGATGAATGAAGGTAAATATGAGGTAAACTATGATACTTACTCAGGACAATACAGTGGTTTCATCTGGTTGGCGACAAGAATGCCTGCATCAAAAAAGGAAATTATTAACAAAAATATGCAGAAATCTCTACATTTACAAAATAAATAACTCTTATAAATGTATCTAAATTTTATTTTACTAAATTTATATAAGAAGTATCAATCACTAGATGGAGTGATGACCTAAAAAGACATCATGTAGATAATTTTGAATAGAATGATTTTTTATGTGGTAGAGCCACGCTGCAACTATATTAAGGTTGTAGCGCGAATGGGTCGGCTCGACCGGGGTAGGACCACGCTCTCACAGAAAACCAGCTTAAAATAGCAGCTTAATGCTGCTGTGTTTCGTATGGTGAGTGTAGAGAACCGGAGACCCTTTTTACTGGAAACGAGGCATTCCATCTTAGTCCTCAGGGGTGACAACGCATCTGCATTTTGATTCTTAATTGAGGATAAATGTAGATGTCTATGGGCCACAGTACCCACTTATCATCAGGTGGACTGTGTGCTCGTTTGTCACACTATGCTATAAAAAAAAAAAATTGTTAGATACAGGTGGCTCAGGACCATGCTTTATAGCATTATTGGGGAGGCTTATATTCAGCTGTGGATGTAATGATGATGATGATGATGATGATATCAGACACATGTTATTGTGAGACTTGCAGCTTCAGTGTCAATAATTATTGACATTTGATTTATCGATCATAAATATCAAAGCCACATGTAGCAAATACACAAATATTTAAGAAACAAAATTAACTATATATAACATACATTTACACATAAATAAAAATTTTGATTAATTATGTTCATGTAATATATTGCTTACCAGGTTGTGGCAAAACAGGTTTGTTCACCACCATTGGGTTTGCAACTGTCTTTGGGGCCACACTGTAACAAAAATAAATAAGTAAACTTTAAATAAAACTATGGCAATTATATGTTAAAAAATTATACAATGAAAAAAAAATTGCATTGTGAAAATGATGAATGAGTGGCTACTGCAGCTATTATGGCTACAGAATAAATTGGTGATTTGGGAAAGGACTAGTGTCATAGAAAACCAGCACAAAATAGCAGCAGAATGCTAGTGTGTTTTGTGTGGTGAGTGTACAGAACCAGAGTCCCTTTTTACTGGTAACGAGGCATCCTTATTCTTCAGGGGTGACTACGCATTTTAATTTTTTTCCTTATTTACAAGCTGGGATGATTAAAATATTAAATCCAAGTTTTCGGTATAGACGGCTCCGTGGTGCTGTGGCTTAGCAATGAGTTGCTGCGCTGGGAACCGCAGGTTCGAATCCCTCACGGAACAAGTATTTGTATGGCCTACAAATAATTGTCCCGGGTCTGGATGTTTGTCCTTCTGCAATTTGTGTTTGTAAACTGCTTCCACGATAGAGGAGAAAATCTTAGTGTGGGGGTAACTTTTTTTAAGAAAAAATAATCTAAAGTGAAGGTATAATACGTAGGTATCTATGAGTAGGTATATATATATATAATATGTAGCATCTACTTATCATCAGGTCGACTGTGTGCTCATGTGTAATCCTTTCTGCTATAAAAAATCAAATAAAGAAAGCGCGAGGTGTATAGTTACACTATACTGGTAATCCTACAAGAACAAAATGGTAGATATTAGTACAAATACAATAGGTGAAGGTGTATCTAACAATATGTACCCAGACAAAAGGAATTCCAAACCTAATAAATTTGATAAAAACAAATAGTAATAGTAGTGGTAAAATTAAATATTTTGTACAACCAACTTCAATATAAATAAAATGAGAACATCATCAATGTAGTCGAGGTCAATTAAATATGCATTATTAAGGAAAAAAAGTTCCGAGGTAACACACAAAAAAAATTAGTTGAATTGAGAACCTTCTCCTTTTTTTGAAGTCGCTTGCAAAATCTTATTAGATCAGTATTTCTGTCTAAATATGGTAAATCCTACATACCGAGGTGATCGGGAATAATAGCATTATCAGTACTCTAGCACTATCAACTTTGTAATAGTGGCAATTGTCACATGTTTAGTAATGCCCGCTGGTGAATTTAACTCAACTGCTATGCTGCAAAACATGTGTGAGCAAACACACAAGTCATTGCACCCTAGGCTATTTCTGATCTTATTAACAGTGTTATATTCGGTATGAGTAGGTTGGCTACTGCTGTTAGGCAGTAATAATAGTTGGAAAAAGCATTTCTGTAGTCTCAACAAATTATTATGGGGGCAAACATCATGGGGTATTAACAGGCAGGAGTCCAGCATAACCTTTTTGTTGCCCCCAAATGTTGCATCTATTACAGTATAGATGTACTGCTATAATAGTATTTGAGAGTTGATACTGTTGTAAAATTGGCTTTAAAAACTTATTTTATGTTTCTGTAATACTAATGCTAGACAGGCTGATAGGCAATTACGATTAAAAACTTCACGTCTTTGAAATTTTTTTTTTCTAATTTCTCAGACATGCAGGTTTCCTCACAATGTTTTCTTTCACCGCCGAGCATGTGGTAAACCAGCACTTAAAATTGCAATTAACAATTTCATTGGTGCCGGTGGGGATCGAACCCGGGTTGCTCGCGTACTATGAAACTTACAGCGAGCACTAACCATCTGAGCTACCATGGCTCAGAAGGTTAGTGCCCACTTTAGTTTTAGTAATTTACAAGGCTTTCTTAAAATTTGGGTTCCTAAGTCTTTTACACCTTATTGTCTGTAAGATCATCATCTAGTGAGTATACCATATTTACCAATAACAATCCAAATACACTCTACACCTACAAGGTAGTACAACTCCTTTTCTGCCTAGGAATCTGTCTGGTTAGGTACCACCTTGTTACCTATTTCTACCGCCAAATTTGTTTCTTTCTTTCTTATTCACAAAAAAGCACTGATTATAACTATAATCATGTTGAAATCAGCTGTTTTACAATTACAGAGGTGTTGTCAAGTGTACATAATGTAAAATTTTGTTTAAAATAAAACATGCATGTATTACTAAGGAAAACTTGTGTTAATTGCGTTCGTCGTGTGCGTATGTTTTTAAAGTAGAATAATTCGGTAAAATCTGGATATTTACGATAGACGTGAGTAGCGCGCCGGCCTGACGTGTACATTAGCGGCTTTCAATCGTCGCGCGAGCTCTCGGTAGGTGTCGGGGTCCGCCTCGATCTCAACCTCGGCCTTTAGCAGCGAAAATTTCATGCGCCAACCTCGCGCTTCTACTCCGTGCACCAATCGAGCTCTGAGAACTACCCCACGTCCTAAATGCCGCGCACTCAGTCTCTGCTCGAGAACGAGCATAATACTCGTCAGCTATAGTCCTGTCTAGTCAAATTGAAGAAGATGAAGGCTCCAGAACCGACACGGTACGCCAAACCACCGGCAACCACCATAGCTGATCCACGGGCCGCCTCAACAACCATTTGTCACGATTACGGAAGGTCCCGCACTGCACTAGCTTAATGAAACTAATGTATCGTCTATTTAGTTCACTTGTCTAACATTATTTCCAAACGAAGAGCAAGTAAAGACTGGTAGCAAAGTAAAAATGTTTCGATGTACAACACTACGAAAATCAGAACAGTACAAATACAAACTATGTAGTACACCGTGGGTTAACACTAGATAAATGCAGTTAGCGAATTTTCAGTTATCAGCGGAAAAATAATAAAGACAAACAGAAAAAATGCAACTAAACACCCGACGGAATACGAACGACTGGCCTGGCCTGAATGGTCGCTGTCGCTGATTGGTCGGGTGACGAGCGAGGCGCATTGTCGATTGGATCTAAACCGGTTAAAATCGGTTCGCAGTGGCCAGACCCGGCTCGCGTTAGTGCATCTGGCAACGTCATAGCGAATAGCGATGGGCGAGTCAAACCATTTAATTCTAATTTATCTCGAGTTATTCCGGCAACGAGTTGAATCGAGTTGTTTTTTCGAAGAACTCGAATTATCTCACTCGTTCCTTTGGCATAGTTACTACCTATTCCTTTGGTTTAGTTACTACCTATTATAAACTTTTTGTTATATTCACTCACCAAATCGGATGTGCTAACTGCTAAGGCTAATTTCATGCCGTGCGTAATCGAAATCGCGTCGTAGATGAATAAATCGAGAGAAAACGTATCAAGTTGGAAAAATCTTGCATGGCAAAATTATATGATTCGATGTCGATCATTATGTGACTAGATCTCTTTTTTATTAAAACTTTTTTATTGTAATAAATAATGTTATATAATTTAAAAACAAAAATAAAGAAGTTTCAATCGAATGCTTTACTATAATGTATCTTATTGTAAGAGTGATTTATATTGAAATCACAATACTAATAATCTAGTATGTACTATACGTATCAACCAACTACTTTGTCGATTTCATGTATCCATTCTCTTTAAGTACTATTCTCTCCCTCACACCGAGTCGACCCGACTTGACGTTGTTATTCGATTAAAAAAAAGTGTATGTACTTATGTACGACAATTACCCACTGAAGTTGTCGCTTTTACGTGTCAGTGTGCGCGGGCATCGTAACACTTCATGGTGTCGTTTTTAGGTGTCGGTGTGCACGCGCATCGTAAAAATTCACTCTCATGATTTTTCCCAAACGCCCCAAAAGAAGTATAAGTATAACTTCAAAATCCAACGCTAATGTCGATTTGTCCAAGAAAAATATCGTTTTTCGATTCAATTTTTTTGAGAGCAATAGACCCGATTCTCAATTGAATCGAACATTGCAAGATCGATTTTCAATTAATTGATTTATCAGTTATTTTTTAAACGTGCTGACTGCTGACCAAAGAAGAGTACACGGAACGGAAAATATTTTTTTTATAATCCGTGAAAAAGTATTTAATATTTATTTCACTATGTACACAAACAGAATTGCATAATAAGTACACTGACGCTGGCACTAATATCAAGAAAATATCAATTTTTTCACATAATTGTTGTGCTGTCCAAAAATACAATCTCTGTACCAAATTATAATAAACAATGAACAATGACAAACAAGTGCTAAAGACGAGGCCATTAGAACGTAGTGACTATAATATAATAAGCTCTTTGCTTTGGAGGCCATTGCGATAAAAACAATGAGAACGCTGACTTAGTCAAAAAATAATAAATGGCATTTATTTATTCACCACGTTTTAGTGCTTATTGCAATCAGGCACTTGTGAATTGATCACAATTATTTTACAAGTATCTAATTGCAATAAGTTGCCTTTTAGTGCAATACCAATACCGAAAATAGTTCGTTATTGGTATTGCAGTTCAGTGCAAACTTTTTAAAGTAGCGACATCCCTTAAATAATGATTAACTTTGTAGATATTATTTTGGTATAGAATATAGATGCGTTCAATTCATTTGAAAATTATCTTATCACACATCTTGATAATAGATGTGTCCGTAAAAAAAATGTTTGTCAATATAATAGAATACTATAATTAAAAAAAAAAACTAAAACTAGTAATTTAATTATCAAACAGTCCTACTCCACGCGGTATCGTGCCAAGATCGCTGGCTGCGTTTCCCCGCTGAATGGCTATACTTAGCCTTTGAGCGAGAAAAGAGCCAGCCCTCTTATCACCAGCAGCAACAACCAGCCGCGGATGGAGTTCCTTTAAGAACTTCATCGCACGTGGACCCCACGGACCGATAGTCTCTACAGCAAATGGCACAAATATGTAGTCATCTCTCAGAGACTCATATTTGCGCCACTTACTCAGTTCAGCTGCCTCTGATGCCGCTCCGGCTCTGAACGAGGTACCCCTGAGATGAGAGGCCGCCAAAGTGTCTACGCAAGTAGCATCCCACACTAGGGCTTTACCTCTCTCCCAAGGGACCAATGTCATACCGTCGGGTCTCCTGCCATCGTCTCTAAATATTCCACAAGGCTCTAAAACCGAGGAACATTTATAGAGACAAGAGCCCTTCGGATGACATCGTTCAAAGAACCGTGCCGTGAAAACCTACCAGCACTTTTCTTACAAGAAAGTCCGTGGAGCCCAAACTTGTCGACGCTGCTACCACAGGGGCACTGATGGGGTTGACAAATCGCCGCTCCTAGTCGGATTCCTACAGCGATGCGCAAGCTTTCCCCATCAAGTAATGTGCCGAGATTATTTGATGGTAAAGCGTGTAACCAGTGACTAGATTCCTTAGTCGAAACAGCTAGAAGGCGTGCCTTATCTTGGTTACTATGGAAATTATGAAACAAATCTTTCTGCACCCTCTGTACCAACGGAATATCCCACTGTTTTGTTGGTTAACTTCCAATGGAATATTTTCGCCGGGACAGAGCGTTTGCCATGTCTGCCCTGCCTCCGTAGCAAAGCACAGGTCTACTTTATTATTTAAAATTATGTTACATAAATTACTGACACTATGCACGGAAGCAAGGAAAGCAGACAATGCAACGCTAGAAAGATTTCACACCAATACCACCAAATTTTATAGGTAAAGTAGCTTGAGTCCAGGCTGTTGTATTTAAAGTTAAATTTAGAATTTTTCTATAGCTATTTTAAGATTATTATCAATATCTTTTAAAATATCCGAACATTTCAGACTGGACTCGAGCGGAGTAAGTATGTAAATCTAGGTACAAGGAGACAATATTTTAAGATAGTAAGCGCAATGTGGGGCTTAATTTATACAATTTATCAACGTGGTTTAAAAACTGATCAAATTTTGTTTTTAAAACAGGTTTAATACTATCGAAAAACAACGGGGCACCTAGCAGGTATAGTGATTCCATATTGACAGTTTTTATTCCTGGAGAAATATGATTGAAATTTTTAATTAAAGTGTCTCTGTGAGAAATAGATAAATTATTGGAAAAAAATATTTCACATTTATTGCTATTTGGTTCAAGACCAATATTTTTAAAATTTCGAAAAATATAAGTAAGATCACTGAGGACGTCATCTGCTCTACCTCCCAGTGTACCGTCGTCCAGGTACCAGATATTCAGCTTGGATATCAAATTTGAAATAATGGGTTGAATAAAATAATAGAATTGTACGCTTGTACTTTTGCCAGTGTTTATAGTGTAGTTTAAAAACTTCTTCAATGTCGATGTGTCTCATTGCGGAGTTAATGGAAGATTTTGACGATAGCTTATGCCAGCAGACAGTCGATGATGATATGCCAGGTGCAGGTATATAAGCCTACTAGAATATCTACTATTATAACCTAGAATACTTAATAGTACATAATATAATCATCGGAGCACTCGCATCATCATTTCTTGTACTAGTTCAAATGTGCAGACATTTAATAGATAAAATCGCACCACTTTATGTATTAAAATCCATTCAAATATTTGAAATGATGTCAAGTTTAATTCATAAAAGTTTTCAAAGTTGCCCAGTATAATACCTATAAGCCTACTAGGTGGTGACTGAACTGAGCTCCTACGGACGGACTTTACACTGTCTGGAGTACCACTCTCATGTGTTATTTCTGTCGCTAACCAGCAGTGTACAGCAGCCTGGCTACGTCCTGGTTTCGAAGGTCAAATATTCATCGTTTAAACAGAACCACTTTAAACGGGTTCAGATCTCCGTCGGAAGCGGTAGAGCCGAATTCAATGCGCCTAAATATAGCACAGCGCAATTAGAGAAATGGGGAAGGAAATTGTGTTCATTCTACACAACATACTTATTCATCTTCGCGCCGATAAATCATTTTCTAGCAAGCTAGTGTCATATCATGTTAATGATGAGGCTTTTTCCAGCCAAAACGGGTTCTGTTATACAAATTGGTAAAAACAACATAGCAGCAGGACTTTACTGTAATACATATTTACATCTTTTTCAATTATTTTATAAACTGCTTCACGATTTTTAGGGTTCCGTAGTTACAAAACAAGGAACGCTTATAGTTTCGCCATGTCCGTTCGTCCGTCCGTCAGCGGTTTTGTTCAGAGACCCTAGGTGCTACAAATCTGTAATTTGGCATAGCTATAGATATTAATCACGCCTAGAAAACTGTGAAATAAAATCTTAAAAAACATTTTTATTTTAGGTACTTCCCATACAAGTAAATGGAGGATGATCTTTTTTACCCGTCTATTCCATCATGTGGGGTATCGTTGGATAGGTCTTTCAAAACACTGGGGGTGTGGAACAACATCTTTTCGATTCAGGGGTCTGTTTGCGAAATATTTAGCTTTAAAGTGGTATTTTTCATTAGAGTCATGTGTCCCTCCTCTAACAAATGAATAGCTGTTTTCGGAAATGTGAAAAGTATACACGATAGTAGCATATATAATGAAGTTAAAATGAAAACTATCACAGCTAAGTAGAATCAAAAAGTAATAACATCCGATTATACCAGAAATAAAAGTGTTTCTTTTAACAACAAGCCAGAAAGTTAATTGTAAATGGCAAATAAATAACCTGCTATAAAATAGCGTGAAAGTATCACTTTTAGCATCAATATTTTATTTTTCAGAGTATACCTTTATTTCTTCATCTTAATTTATCTGTATGTTACCACGTATTGGGATGTTAGATAAAATATTATTTAAAATTGTTGAATATGATCTCCAAAACGTAGGCTTAAGATACATACATACATACATAAACTCTCACGGCTGTTACTCAGAAGGGTAGGCAGAGTTCCATGTAGCTCGGTCCTGACACATCTCTCTCGCTTCTTTTACATCCCACGCATAGATGCTCGTCGGTTAAGGATACTCTTATTTTGGCCTATCTTCATTATATCTCTAATTTGGTCGATAAACTTTCGCCTACCACTCATTTCTGCAGCATAAATTTGATTTGTCACTCTTTCCCCATTTATTCTTTCTACGTGTCCAAATCACCGAAATATTCATTTCTTAATCCTAGTCACAACATCTTCTTACATCACACTTTTCACACAATTTCTCAACCTATCATTCAGAGTCAGCTCTAACGTACTCCATAATAAACATGTTTATATAGCATTAAAGGCTTAAAAGACTGTAATTAATGGATATGAATGAAAATATTAAATAATCGGCAAAGTGCGAGTCGGACTCGCGTATGAAAGTTTCCGTACCATCGTAATACACGTTTCTAGTAGGGGAGCCCCCTTTAATTTTTTATTTATTTTTATTTTAATTATTTGTTGTTATAGCGGCAATAGAAACACACATTCTGTGAAAATTTCAACTGTCTAACTATTACGGATCATGAGATACAGCCCGCTGACAGACAGACGGACGGACGGACGATCAGCGGAGGCTTAGCAATATGGTTCCGTTGGTTACCCTTCGGGTACGGAACCCTAAACCGATTTTTGAAATTAGAGCCAACTATTTTTTATGGAATTACAACTGTCCCACCTCCTCCTCCATATGTACTGATATGTGTAATGTAATAATTAATGGAAAACGAGTGGCACCTAATCATAAACGATGTGTAGTTACCTAGATTATGAATTCGCTAAATAATATCTAACCAAGCCGTAGATATGAGAGCCCTGGTAGATCAGATGGTTAACGCTCGCTGTAAATTTCACAGTAGGTACGCGAGCGACCCGGGTTCGATTCCCGCCGGCACCAATGAAATTGTTAATTGAAATTTTAAGTGATGATTTACAACGTTCTCGGCGGTGAAGGAAAACATCGTGAGGAAACCTGCATGTCTGAGAAATATGAATAAAATATATATCGAAGACATGAGAGGAGGCCTGTGCCCAGCAGTGGGACGTATATAGGCTGTAACTTTAACTTTCTAGCCGTAGATACCTGATTTGTTCTATTATTAAACGCTAGTGTTGTCCTTACTCATGTTTAATAAAGTGTCGGCTTATTTGCAATAAGTCTTTCATGTAGGCATTTATTTTATTATAATAAGTAAGGAGACTGGCTAATTCACTTGATAAAGGAAGTCTGGCCACGTCTTTTTGCCTCGTTACTCTTACGTTAGCTACTTTGCATAAGATTCAATATTGAAACATTTGACTTAATCACTCCCTACGACTGAAATGGAAAAACATACTGGTTTCTTTTCTATGGTGTTTTTAACTAGATAACTTGGAAATTTATCTTGATATGTTGACTGGTAGAGAATGCCATAAGGCATTAAGCCCGCCCTTTATAGGCTTATCCCTTATTATAAGGCGTGTAAAAAAAAAATACATAAAATAAAAATATGTTACATTTTTCTGGGCTTACAAAAAAAAATCTTCGGTTTAAAGGTACTGTAGACAAGTTTTGTTGTAAAATCCGGAAAATCAATCCCCGCTTTCGCCAACTAGCCTGACCGGCGTGGTACGTAACAGCAAATAATCTTCTAAAAAATGCATACTAAGTGGTATGTTCATGGAAAGTTCTATCCGATCTACTAGTGGAAGACAAATGGCTAGTGATAAAAATTAAAAATAATAAATCCTCACTATTATGAGAGAAATTCGTGTCCAGTTATAGTTTGAAAGACTCTATTTTCCTTTTTTCTCATAGTCCAATTTATAATAATCTATATCTATCTAAATTTAATATCACTTAAGATATATATACAACATTAAATTAATAAGAAACAAAAAAATTATTGGAGTGTAAAATCCCTAAATTAGACTACGAGTTAATTAGCTGCATTACATGCGATGCAACAGGGGATTGTCATCTAAACTAAAATTCACTTTGTGCCTTTGAAACAGGATCATTGCTCCCACACAACAGCGCGCATTGTAAAAATTATGCAACCGGTTCCGCACAATAGTTTGGGATGTACGTTGCCCGCTGTGACCTCCTTCCAGTCATAGCTTGAAGTAGGTAGCCCCTATCATTGTTAGCAGTGCAGGCTGCAATTGATCGCGGCGCGGGTACATTAGCTCAGCCGGAGTGTCGGGGTCGCGGAAAGGTCATGCTGATGCGGACGAATATTTTTATCTCGTTCGCTTTCTTTTAGCTACTTTGTTGTGGTCAGTTGAAAATTGAGTGTAACAGACAAAGCATGGCTTAGCACCGGAGGAAAATATACTGCGCCAGTGTTCATAAAAATCTAGTTTGTATATTAAGTAGAACAAAACGACATCGGATTTTTAGGGTGGGAGTTCATTTTATGACATTTGACTATTATTATTCTTCTGACTAAAATATTATACTTAATAGTCATGTGAGAGAAAAATCAGCTAGCAACCATTGGTTGGCTTTTATGCTTTGTGACATCACTAACTTAGTGAAACTGCTCTTCGACACTGGTATTTTAAGTGATGAGCTTGTGAAAGAAGTACCTGCAATATCGATATCGACACGCCTATCTGTTAAAGTAAATAATCTGGTAAGGGGAACCACTCGTATGAAAAAAAAAGACATTTAATTATGAATTTACACAGGGTTAATTTGCAATAACCGGCCAAATTAGCAGAGAAGGTTCAGAGTAAGTAATATAGGTGAATGGTGAAGAAAAATTAATAAAAAATATCTCAAACAATCTGTCCTTTTTATCTTTTATATTTAAAATGCGTGGTGATGCATTATTTTAACTGATTTTACTGCACGCACACATTCGTAAGGGTCGATCGGTAGGCAAAAACGTTGTTGCCCATAAATCACATTCAATTTGGAATAATTTCAAATAAAAGTAGAAGTCTTATTTATTCGCATTTTATAAAAACTGCGATAACGGTATATCAATATTTATATATTTTAACTTAAGTTTAAAATTTGGCTACTCTGAAAAATAACTCTGTATTTATTTCTTATTCTGAACCTTCTCTGCAAATTTACAATTTTATATACAATGTTATCTACTTTCTATCAATTTTAGATACAAGATAATATGATGTTCATATAGCGTTCTCTACTAGTCAACCTTTGGGTGATGCAGAGATAAAATGAAGTAGTATATGTTGATTAAAGATAGAAATTTAAATTAAATTAAATAAATATAAAACAAAATAATACATATACCCATACATAAACTAAAATGATGTGTGTACAAAGACAAAAAAGGCGTCAATTGTTGAATATAATGGCCGCGTGCGGTCGGATTTGGTTTGGTCACACTCTAAAATTAGAACGGGCAAACTACAGCAATTGAAATGAATGTCGTAGTTCGAGAAGAGGCCACATCAAATGTTTGGAAATTAATAAGTTAATAGCTAGCTGGGCGTCTGTCTGTCTGCGGTTTAGGTTACATTTTAATGCCGCATCTTATATTAGATTGGCCCCTATTAAGAATAAAGAACCATGTCAATTATGTGTGCTTTGTTTGTTTTATTATAGAGGTTTATTTTTCAAAGACTAGCCAAATTTTAAATCTAAGTTTAAATATATAAACAATGACTTACCGTTATTGCAGTTTTTGAAAATACGAGTAAATAAGGCTTCTACTTTTATTTGAAATTATCCCAAATTGAATGTGATTTATGGGCAACAACATTTTTGCCTACCGATCGACGCTTACGTATGTGTGCGTGCGCAGTAAAATCAGTGCATTACCACGCATTTTGAATTTAAAGGATAAAAAGGACAGAATGTTTGAGATTTTTTAATTAATTTTTCTTCACCATTTGCCCATATTACTTATTCTGAACCTTCTCTGCAAATTTGGCTGATTATTGCCAAATAAACCTGTATAGTAAAAGTCCACAGCTGGACATAGGCCACTCCCATTGATTGCCTCAATTGGGCTTTTGTCATAGTTGCCACCATTGGTAGGCGAGCTGGCAACCGCAGTTTTTTTTTTTCTAGTTGTTATTAAGACGTACGCTGCTGTCCACTTACTGGTTTGTTTCCTTCTGTCGCCTGTTACGAACCCACGAGACAATATAAGGCAGTGGATGCACCGCCACAAAACGGTCAACGTGATATACAAATAGTTGATCAAAAATGTGATATCATTCTTTCTAGTTAGCCGTTTAAAAGAAAAATAACAACCCAAGACAACTGTATCAATAGAAATTCAAAATTATTTACTCACTGTATGTACGTAACATCTTATGCTGCTTTTATATTGCACGATTGTACGTTAAGAAAGAATATGTACCTAAATTATATACTTGGTTTTTATTTCTGCCGCCAAATAGCAATACCTGCACTGCTTTGTTCCGGTCTGAGGGGTACAGAGAGCCAGTATAATTACAGGATGTAATAGATGCTATACACGATCACGTAAACTGGATCGTGTATGTATGGCATCCATGAGGCATTACATCTTAGTCCTCAGAAGTGACAACGCATCTGTAGCCTTTTTTGTCTGAAGCGGTCAGCAGGTATCTGTAGGCTGCAGTAGGCACTTGCCTTCAGGTGTACTGTAAGTTCGTTTGTCATTTCAGTTTTATAAGAAAAATAATTTCGACTTTATCTCATCGATCACAACTTAACTTTTCTTACAGATCCTTAAATTTTCGCCACAGATACAAGACAACTAATTCGTCATTTAAATCTTAGAACATTTCCAAAACATATAATAAGGTACGTGAGGGTAATATGGTCACGTTAAGCTTTTTCGCCCTATAAAACCAAAACTAGGAGGAGGACAGAGAGACAAAAACATTAAGACGTATACTATGTATAACTAATATATTTAAAAAAAAATTGAAAACAAGCTTTGGCAATAATTAAGAACACTTCGAAAAATCAACTTAAAAAAAAACTAACTACACTACACAATACTAAAATCGGCTAAAATATTTACTATAATGTCAACTGCCAAAATTGCATCGTTAAAGCAATGCCCTTTTGACTCTTGATTATTTGATTGATTAATGAAGAGCTATCGTATCACAGAGACATCTATGCAAACAAGGTTGTAGTTTTTGAGTTATAAGAAAGTGACCATATTAACCGAATGACCATATTGTTACCCTCACGTACTATAATTACTGCCAACTGCCAAGCATTATTTATTATTTATAGCTCTTGGGTGCTGACTGGTGTCAATTAAAGCCTGTGCCAGCACTGTAGTTTCATGAAAACCGGTAAATAGAGCGGCGCCGGAGCGAAACTGGTTCGACGCAGTGTGTGTCTGCTCTCGAGCATTGCCTCAGCCTCGATATCTTGATCGAGTTATTCCCTCATTGCATTTCTGTTGCACACACTCGCTCTCCATTGCCACTTTAACTAGTTAACTCGAGATAATGTTATAAAGAATTAAGTTATTTAAATATTCTTGGGCGGTTTAATATATTTAAAAAAATATGTAATGATGTGCACAAAAACATGAGGAGGTTTATGGAGGAAAAAGATATTTATGCTGTAAATATACTAGGAACAAAAACACACGCTTTAGAATATATTCTAATTATTACCGACGTAGCAACATTTTTTGGTGTAAATATATAAATACTTACAAAAAAAAAAACACCAGTAGAAAGCAGTTCACCAGTAGAAGCGAAACCTTCACATGAAATGAAATATAAAATAAAAATATTTCACGGTAAATGATTCATTTAATATGATCATTTTCAACCACAAATAAACATTACAATCCTTATTTTTATACCTACTTAATTTTAGTGTAATAAATCAAAATAATATTTTCTTTCTAATAAAAATGCTTTGTATTAGCGCCATCAACTTCAATCTATAAGTAAAGTCTTTCAATCGAACAAAAGATTGACTCTCAAGGCGTTACGTACTATAGACGCTAGAGGGCATGAATTTATAAAATAGTGGATTGGTATAAATGAATTGGTATATTAAGATAATTTTATTCAATATAGTTAATTTAATTTATTTAATAAATGTGTTAATTTTTTAACTATTTATTTTAAGTTATTTATACTAACCATCTTTAAAGCACTGCACAAAGAGGAGACCGAAATAATAGAAAACACTATTTAAAAAAAAAGATACTAACAATGCTATTAACATTACTAAAATTCCCTTTAACTACTATTGGTAAGATTAAAAAAAATATGGCGGATTTGAACCCACAACCTTTTGAGTTCGTGGTCCGCACCTTGCTATTAGACTACTGTGTTGCTTACTACACTGTATTCTATATAAAAAAAAATTTTTGGAGATAAATGGGAACATTTGTTTACACAAATATGTTTATTGCAGCTCCCCCTGGCTAGTTAACACCATAACATCTATCTAAGAACTATCGTCTATGAATCATAAACCCTTTACAGAAAACCATTTCAAAATTGGAGAAACCGTTTTGAAGGTAAATGGAAACATCCGTTTGTGCAATTATGTTTATTGCAGCGCCCCCTGGCAAGTACTCATACTCTCGTAGGCTAAATCTTATACATGTATATGACGGTGCCTGCGCCATTGCATGTGCGGCGGCGCCGGTGTTGCTAGACAGAATTCTTGTAAACAACACGTGCACCGCACACCTGCGCCATTGCACCTGCGGTGGCGCCCGTGTCTAGCTACTTGTTTTGCTTGTATAAAACGGATGGAGCGGCCGCCGTGAAGGCAGTCTTGGCTCTGGCGTGGACCGTTCCACTTGTCGTATTCCGTTACTAGCTTATCCTTGACTCGTTGGATAATTAATTCGTGTAAATGAATTAATTATTATTCTTAACTACAAAATTAGTCTCGGTACAATTTATAGTTTGTATTAAGTAATCTATTGTAAATTAACCTTATTTAAAAGAAAAGTCCCGCTGGGTTTCTTGCTGGTTCTTCCCAGGACAGAGGTTTTATCCGAACCGGTGGTAGTAGTACTATATTGAATAAAAGTGATTCTATTCTATTCTAAAAGCCTTTTCATGTGACTTTATACATCATAATAACATCCATCATAAGAAGTGGGAATAAAGCTTTCCATTTAAGTTCTCTATATTCTAATGACCTTTCTACATATAATTGTGATGCCTGGTGATAGAGATCTGGGTTGTATTTTGCTGCAATTTGAAAAAAAACTTATCCAGTTGTCGACTTTGTTGGAAGAGAACGTATTTACTAAATTAAATTACTGTATGCCGATGTAAAATATCTAAAGCAGTATTATGAGTACAAGAACTTATACTGTTTTTTTTTTAATAAAAAAACGTTACCTCCACACTTGGATTTTCTCCTGCATCGTGGGGGCAGTTTGCATACATAAATTTCACAACGACAAACACCCAGACCCGGAACAATTATTTGCAGGCCATACGAATACTTGTTCCGTGCGGGATTCGAACCCGCGGCCCTTAGATCTGCAACTCATTACTAAGACATTGCGCCACGGAGCCGTCTGGTGTTTACTTATTCATGTTGGGTCTAAGTATCTTGATACTACAACAAAAATGGACGTAGGTCGCCTTCACTAAATTGAAGAGTCAGGTTCAAGCTAAATATGGAACTTTTTTATAATGTATTAAATTAAACTTACCAAAGTTCCGGTGAATACGGCGGTGATGTGGTGACCAACGACGGCGGCGGCATAAGAGCATCGTTCGACAGCTGTTTACAAAAATATTTTATTGGAAACCGTAATATTACTACCGAATCTTTTATTAAAACCTATTCTCAATTTAAAAAAATATCTTCGGAGTAGTGGAGGCGTTTCACAAGCATAACTTGCATTTTGACAACTTCATAACAAGGGTATCGAACTCGCGACCTGAATCGCCATAGCATAATACGGTTAGTCATTATGCTACTGAACCGTCAACCATATAAAAGTGGTTATAAGTTGCTACTACAGCTCGTTGGCGATGTAAAATGGCAAACTTGTGGAAACTTTCCATGCGGTCGGCTAAGTTAGCTAAGTTCTGCAAGATCCGTTGCAGAAGAATCCAAAAAAAAATCCAGTCAAACTCGTAATTTCAAGGCTGTAAGACGGAAAATGAAACTGTAGTCTTTAACAGATATGACAACATACAGGCGTCTGAACAGATAGATCTACAAATATATTCGGCCAGACTTCCGCAACTTCAATACAGCTCATATTGAAGAAGCAATTGAGCAGATTGAAGAAGAGATTGACGGCTCCGTGGCGCAGTGGTTTAGCATTTAGTTGTGGTGCTAAGGGCCGCGGGTTCGAATGCCGCACGGTACAAGTATTTTATATATTTTAATATTTTAAGTTATTACCAGGAAGATGCTGCTGCCCATCTTTTGTTTCCGTTTCCCTCTGTCGCCTCTTATGACACCCACGGGACGATATGGAGTAGTGGATATTCTTACACCGCCACTATTAAGCTGAATTAATTGAAGTTGTAATGGACTGGCCATATAAATCGACGAACCAACAACCGATGCACAAGAGTAAATAAACGGAAACCGATGGGGAAGAAAGGTTTTCGAGTGGTAGCCTCGTACCGGTAGACGAAGTGTAGGGCGGCCCACAAATAGATGTGGTGACGACCCGGTAATACTCGCAGGAAGTCCATGGATGCAGGCATTCATTGGGGGAGACCTATGTTAAGCAGTGGACTTGTCAAGAGCTGTACACAGCCAGCAAAAAAGATTTCTAAATTATGATGGACGCACACATATGCACCTACATCAATGTTGTTAGTTGCCAATGATGCATGCCATGCGTACGTGAGTTAGTGTTCTTAGAAAAAGGTGAGCATGGTTTTTGCATCACTTGAAATGTACAAAGTGCTCCGTCTTTCTTTCTTTCTTTCTGTAATGAAGATGTTGATTATTGTTAGTATTTCTTTGGAAAAACTCTTACCGTAGTAAGCACGGTGGCCTCACATCCCGGCTGGTATTTCTCGAGGTCGGAACGAGGTCTTCGCATCACCTTCTCGCGGTCTTGTTTATGCTTTCTATCAGCTCCTTTCAATTTGAACACCTGCAAATAATTTGCAATAAGTAAATCTTCTTTTAACCAACCCGTTATCTAAATGCATCAGGCTACATGCATCCCACATCTATACAAAGGCCCGAGCAGGAAAGGTCTGTCGCGCTTCTCCAGTGCGAACTGGCGTATTTCATATGACCTTAAAATAATTTTAAATCCTAAGGCGTACAGATTTATTCTCGATGTTTTCCTTCGTCGCTGAGCACATGGCAAATCTGAGCACAAGTTTTCGACACAACCGTTTTCGTGTCGTCTTCGACTAAACTTGTATAAAAATATGAACAGTGCCGCCGGCACCAATGAAATTGTTAATTGCAATTTTAAGTGCTGATTTACCACGTGCTCGGCGGTGAAGGAAAACATCTTGAAGAAACTGGCATGTCTGAAAAATGACAAAAAATTTATTTCGAAGACATGTGAAGTTCGCCAACACGCATTGGGGCAGCGCGGCGAACATTTCCTTGCCTTAAAACCCTCTCAGAAATGTAAATCAAACTATGTTTTGTCATACCAACTCACTCGAAGGCGATAGGAATTCGATATTATAGACAACTCATGCTCAGGGGCAGTACTTAATATACGACTAACTACAGTAGTACCAACGAGGATCGAACTCTGGTTGCGCGTATTATGAAGTTTTATGTGCCCGGCACATGAGTTATATGGCTCAAATGTACAAGAATATATTTTAAAAAATGTTTATGGTATCTGGTTGACAAAATTGTGATAAACGAACTCGCATTGCAGCCTACTTTCAAACAATTGTTTTAAAATCTTCAAATAATTCGTCTACAAATAAGAAAAAAATAATAGGGGCAAGAATAACGCCTTGCGGCACTCCGGACTGAATATCAGACCAGGCCAAAAAACGCTGTCATAAAGCGAACGAAACCGTTGTTAGTGACCGTGATGGTCGAACTAGAAGGCTGAGTACGAAAGTAAATGATTTTTAAAGTTAAAGAGGAGGATATCATGATCAACTGTGTTAAAAGCTTTTGAAAATTTAACAAGTGTTTCCACTTACTTAAATATTCATTATAAATCGTATTACCTTGATCTGACAGGCAGCGGCGTGAAGGCGGGTAAGGTCGTCATTGGCGAGGTAAGTTTCAACTTGTATGCGGAAAGGCACGCCTTTCTCACCGCCATGTTTCTTAGCCGTAAATTCTGTGGAGATGCAGTTCACCTGAAAAATAAGCATTTATTTAACTTCTTCTTTCTTTTTTCTTCTTTTTAATCAGCTCTTAACATTAAATTGCTGAAAATTAATCTCTTTGTTGGCAAAAAGACCTTCATGGCCATGCTTGGCACGCACGTTGGCAATCACAATATTTCATGTCTTGTATTTAAGGTGTAAGTAACGCTGCTCGGCGTCACCGGTTTACGTAATTTAAATCTGGCATAAACGAGATGGTATATCGCTATTGAAAAAAGGTTCTCGAGTGGCAGCCTCGTACCGGTAGGCGAAGTGTAGGGCAACCCCCCACTAGATGGAGTGACGACCTGGTAAGAAATGCAGGAAGTCGATGAATGCAGGTGGCTCTGGACCGTGCTTTGTGGCATTCCTTGGGGGAGGCCCATGTTCAGCAGTGGACTTGTGAAGGGCTGTAATGATGATGATATCGCCATTTGTCGGAGGCCATGAGGCCTTTTTGGGCTTCCTCGTAGTCGCTTTCCACTACACCTCACGGAACAAAAACGGATGATGATTATCTGACGACGCAATCATACGGTAAGATATCAATAAATTAACTTATAAATAAGAGGTTGCTTTTGGATCGTCATTAAAAAATGGTTTTTGTTAGAATTGAATAGAGTGAGATTTACCTTGATGTAGACACCAACATCCTTGGTCGGATCCCAGAAGACGTGGAGGGCGTTGAGGCTTGTTGGATGTTCCACTCTGATCACACCATACGACAGAGGCACGTCCACCTACAAAGGAGATACTAGTTTTTAACAGCCAAACAAAATTGCTTTCAAATTTACATAAATACAATTGTTAAATTCAAATGTATTGTTTTCAGTTAAGAGTTTTTAGTGCTTAAATAAAGGTAAAAAATTAGACATGTGTCATTCGTGAATGATTCGTTAATTTGACCCGGAGCGCATCAATGTACGAGTATGGATGATTGCAATTACATTTTTTGAACGTTCCGGATTAAACGATTGACAGGACCTACGACCAAAGAGTATAGTAATGTCCGACGACCGACATTATCGAGCGGGTCTCATAGATCACAGATTACTGAAACTCGAAATTATCTATTTCAATGATCGACCCGAATGATCTGGTTCGTAAGACGAATACTTGAATGATCGGTTCACTAGAAATGAATGAATGACACATGTCTATAAACATCTACTTTCACTTTGAAAATTAATCAAAATCCTCGACTATCCTCTCGCTCGTTGCGCTGCCTGTAGTTCAGTGAGCAACAGAAACCTACCTCGACACATTACGCACTACAAGTCAGTCTAGATTTAACAGCAAGACAAGAATTCAATTTCATTCATGAATACAAATTTCATTAAAAATTTAGTTTTCATTCAATTTCATTGCTACGCATAGTAGAAATTTGTGTACCAAATAAAATCTATATCTATATATTTAAAAAAAAATATATTGGTAAATCCAATTGGGCATGCCCTAAGCTCATTAAAAAAATTACGTATAACATGATTATACGGAATTTTTTAAAGTAGTTTAAATACACACAAGTTTTCACTAATAACCTTATTATACTTCCAATTTTCCGATAATTTTATGTCAAACTTCAATTTAAAAAAAAGTTTGTAAAATCCAAAAGTGCACGACTTATAATGCTCATATGATCATCATATCATCATTCAGGTCACTCCATAAAGTCCAAGACGTATTTAAGTATAAATATTACATCCTACTTACTTTTAGTACGTACTACTATTATTTATTCTGTGCTTTTAAAATATTGTAATAAAAATCTCTGATTATTATTATAATGAAGTATGTAAGAAATTTGGTTTTTCGAATATTGTGTATTTGTACAGCGATCTTTTTGAGCCGCTGCAAACAACCGATACAGTGACCACTCACGAACTAACTGAGTGAGTGAGTGAGTGTCTCCATTTAGTAAAATAAATTCATACAAGGCTGCTAAAACACCGAATATTTCGACATTTCGCAGCCGAAAAAATTAATAATAACTAAACTAAACAAAATTAAACTGCCATTTACATTCAATGGCTTCCCACATGATAGATGAAGAGTTTTAAAAATAGATTGAGTTGAACAATTTATATTTTCAAAAGTTATCGTGTTTACGAAGCCATGCGTTCTTGATAAATCCATAGCATAAGCCACTAAAACCCCTTTTTTATGTAAAAATAGCAATTAATCGATTAAAAAAAAATAAGTTCAACAATCATTTATCTTTCTGACAATGTGCTTTTTATATCGCTTATATGTACAATATGATTGCTAGATACGATTTCATGCGACAAAACGTTGGAATCTTAATTTTTAGGTCCTAGTAGAACATACCTCCGCGCTTAGCGCTTACGGCATGCAATAAATACATTTATAAATTTAAATTCATATTTATTATTATTTACATTTTGTACATTTCTATCGTCATTTGCATTTTAGTGCAGTGCCTGCCTTGTTTTGTTACGGACTGAATGATGTAAAGAGCCAATATAATTATTACAGGATGTGAGGCATTCTATCTTAGTCCTTAGAGGTGACAATGCATTTGCATCCTTCTTTGTTTGAAGTTGGTTACAGAAGGATTTAAGTTTGTTCATCACGTCAATTTATATATAAACAAATTGTAATTATTAAATAAAATTTATAAATAAAATGTATGCAGTACCTCTTTTTGCAAAATATCTTATGATTTAGTCAAAGTTCAGCTAAAATGTCCCGTAACATGTTGATTTTTATCTGATTTAATGGCTATATATTTTTTTAAAGGTAATTTACGAAGTTCCTAAAAAGACTGTGAATAGCAAAAGCTACAAGCACAGTTTAAAGACCTTACAGTTGGGAAACGAATGTACTTGGGCAGAGCAACGGTGGGCGTACTGCGGGGCAGGGGGCGGGCCGACCTTGTGTTATCGCTAGAGGTGTAAAAGTAACGAAAAAAAGCGTACCCGTATGTATTCGTTACTATAACAATGAGTACTCGTTACTATCGTATCGTTACGTTACTCGTTACTTCTGACACCTCATAACATGCTATGTTATGTTAGAGCATCGAATCAAGTCGTATTGCGTACGCGTACAGTATGACGTCGCGGCATCGCAACATTCATAATTTGTAGAGAACATACTTATACATTAACAAAACTTTGTCTACACACACAATACCTTTAATAAACAGTAAAGAACTTGGACGACGAATTTCCAAATTATACTTTACTTAATAAAGAAACATCGCTCTTTGTAACGTACGTTCTAAAATTCATTGAATAAGCGTGCGCATGCGTAAAACATACGATCAGCAAATGTTTACACGCATCAACGGTACTTGCGGCAACTGAAACAGTGTAGGTACCCATACTACGAAAAATGCGAGTAACGAAATGCATTCGTGTGTAACGTTTCGTTACTCGGTACTAGATGGCGCACCCGTTACTCAGTAACGAATACATTCGGTTTGCTACAGCTTTAGTTATCGCACTTCACTGAGTCTGATAGACGACAATACATGCGGTTGGCGCGAGCGTGTTTTATAGTACTTATTTAATAAATTTTAAGTGCGTTTTCGAAACATATAATATCTAGAATGGTGAATTACTGTTATAGTTATGAGTTACTAAGTAAAATTTAATTCAAATGATAGCCATGCTTATGTTTCCCTCATTTTTTTGTAATAATAATTAAATTACATAATTAAATTTAACAATCGAAAACTGAAAACATCTATAAAAAGAAAGTGTCACGAAAAGATTTGGCAGTGCAACACTTGTTCAACAATGTGTTTTTTCTTGTAGTAATAAAAATGATCTTGTTCAAGAAACGTTTTTAATTTATAAGTATGTACATAATGTTAATAAATGACAATGAGTATTGTAATATCCAAAATATTTTATTTCCAATTTCGTGACAACCCCTAGCATACAGGCTGGCCGCGTGAATACCAACGCCGGCGGCGGCATCACCGGACATCAGAGGCGTTCCACAACTGTAAGGTCTTAAAACTGTGCTACAAGGGAAGGGAAGGGTAAAAGTTTCATAACAATTGGTTAAGTCATTTTTGTGTTAAGTCGATAAACGGTCAAACATACAAATACACACCATTTCCTTTTTATAATAATACATTGTGTCCGTTGCAGCGATGAAACATAGTTTTCATTATCTTTTCATTTTATTTTCATTTCTTTAAACAAAAGCTTACCTCAACGATTCTCTCGCCGGGCCGTTCGGCGTGCCATTGTGCGATCTGCTCACGCTCCATGTACTGCAACCGCCGCTCGTGGAAACAAATCTTGATCACGCTCTAAAAGAATATCAATTTATTGAAGTATACGAGAATGTGTTCTAGAAAAGTGTTAAAAGACTAAAATTATTTTTCACTTAAAATTGAAATGCTGTAAAAGGATATTAAGTGTTAATCGATATATCCATACAGCCTATAAAACTGCTACTCCACTGCTGAAATTAGGCCACTCCATAAACTTCCCCGTAGGGGAGATTTTGCCATAGTTGCCTCTCTTGGTAGGCGGGTTGGCAACCACTATTTATATTTTTCAGTTGTGATCAGGAATGTACTGCTGCCCATCTCCTGTTTCAGTTTCTCTCTGTCGCCTCTTACGACACCCACGAGACGATTTGGGGTACTACGCGGTAGATAAAATATAATTTTATTTTCTATAATATTTTTTGTTTGTTAACACTCAATTTGAAAAAAAAAAACAATGAAAATTATATTGTTTGTCATTGCGAGTGCGTGAATGTACTATCGTCGTGTAGTGGCGTCGTAAGGGAATCCACTACCCCATATCATTCCAAGGCTGTCGTAATAAAAGATGGGATGGGCAGCAGCGTCTTTCTGACAACAATACAAAATAATAAATATTTTGCCAACCAGCCTGCCAAGCGTGACAACAAATAATAAATAAATGGGAGGCCCTAAATACAGTGGTCTTTTGATAGTCAGTGATAAATGAGTAAATATAATATACCATATTTATCTGTCCGTGCGTCAGTACGTGCGTGAGTGCGTGCGTGAGGGCGTACGTCTGTGAGTGCACAAATGTATGTTTGTTCATTAATGATTTTGGAATTCTTTTAAAAAGAGATCGATTACCCTGAATATTTTGCCTTTATAGTGTGAGAGATCGCCGAGTTTCTTGAGTTTGATCTCGTAAGATTGGCCTTGGTTGAGATAGGTCAGCGTCTCTTCGTTCTGTTTCGTGGCGATAGACGTAGCCGCAGCCAGTACGTACTGGAACCTGACCAAAAAAGGCACTCGTAATAAAGTTGAAGCCACACCTGTGTTTTAACTAATTTTATTCTCTCTTCTCGTCATTTTAACCATATCTTCAAGTAACCTTTAAAAACTGTTAATCTCAGTTTAATAATGGTAGGAGAACACACTACCGATATAGTGTGTTCACCTACCATTATTCCTAGTAGTGCTTAGAAGGATTTTTAGAGTGGTATTAAATAACTATCGAATTTATTACTCGATAAATTAAGATTTAAAAAATATATTTACTCGTAATATAGCTATTATAGTCTCCACTATAATAAATAATAAAATATAATAAAAATTGATTTTGACGATCGACACTACGTTTTGCGTATTAACATCTAACAAATATAAATAAAAATGGAGACTTTCTAAAGAAATACCTAACCGATAGTAAATATGTCTTTTATTGTGCATTACGCATTAATGTTTGCATATTGGTTTTATATTGCACGCCTCATAACGCGAAACATTATTAGGTAGTGCTTTAAACTCGACACGTCAAGGTCAAGCTATTTTGTGTTCTTAAAATGCCTCTATCATAACCATATTGCACTTATACGATAATATGAGTAGTATTAAGCAAACACTCTAATTAATCCATCTTATATTTTAAAAAATCATTTCATATTGCTACTTTGAAAAAGAAAACGGACGTCCAGATGTTGATTTTGTATGTGGTCACGATAACTCCCGAAAAAATTGACGTATCGAGACCTGTTTTTTTTTATTAGCTTCAGAATTACTTCAACTGGTTGCCTATTTCATATCAATAGCATATTACGCGTAGTTTGTTAATAAAATGACTATCAACTTTTATAAGTTTTATTGCTAATAAAAATTTAAAGGCACTTTCATATTTTTTTACGTCCTATATCGATTTTATACTTTGCGTAATCGATTTATTTTGGTAATTTAATTTTTTCACCAAAATTAAATGAAACGCTAATGAGGCGTGCACTTTTAGTTTTTCAAACTATTTAATTTATTCTAATGTGGATTCATCATCTATTAACCGTAAGCTAAGTTTGGTATATCTACGACCATTTAAGTTATGATTGAATCGAATGAATGAGGTTTGTGTTTTTCATACATGGGAGAGTGGAGAGTAGAGTAGGGTTAAAATGATAAGAATAAAGCTATCGCAAGTTCAATTCTGAACAAACGTCTATTTAATGGATTGTATAGATAACTCTGTTCTAAATTATATTAATCAAGAGAAAAAAACTATAAATTTTATTGCCTTACCTTGTGTCGTCTTTGAAGCTAGGCTCGGAGCGCTGCTGTACAGGTGAGTGCAGAAAACCGTCCAGCGAGTTCACAGGCGAGCACATCAAGAGTCCTGCGTCTGTAACCAACAACAGCGTTTTAGGTACATATGTGTGCGCTCAGCTTAATCCCATGCAGCTGACACTTCTTAACCACACAATGTGAGAAACGCACTTTTCGATGTGACTTACGATGATAGTGATATACGAGTATCATTGAAATTATCTTTTCTTCAGTAATTTTTATATCTGACATCACATAGCAGTGACGCATTGTCTCAAATGAGACAATGCATCTGTCCTTCGCTCCTTTTTTGATTGAAGATAGATGAAGGTGTACATAGACTGCAGTAGTCATTTACCAACAGGTGGGCTGTAAGTTTATTTGTTACTTCGGTTTTATAAAAAAATTACATCAAAAACTTTTTTTTATTGGACAGAAATATTTCGACATGCAGCCGATATCCTGTTGCAAAAAAATAAAACAGACACGTACTCTTGTTCTCCTGAGCGCCAGGCGAGTGGTAGCCGCTCATCGGCATTAAGGCGCCCGGAGGCATGGCAGCTTGGCACTGGATCTCCGGGCTGCCAGCTGCGGCAAGCGTAAACAAGTTTGAATTTTATCACCATCCACATCAAACCGTAAACAGTCAACACAGACATGGATTTCTGCAATACTAAAGCCGTCATCGTAACCTACTACCGCCGTCATCGTAACCGTTATGCTTGGCAGATAAATTGTAAACCGCAGACTACTCGCACCTTTGACATTGCTTCCCAATACTGTCTGGATATTTTACGTTTGGCATCTATCGAAGGGTACAACACTGTTTCGCCGTTACCACACGGTTAAATAACGTATATATACATAAACGTGTAAATAATTAAAGATCTAAAGGCCAAAACCTCAAACGCTACTCAATTCAACAGTCAAAGTAAAAAACAGTCACTTTGACTTAAACTGACAGAGATAGCACGAGACTTAACGGCATCTTAAAATCGAACAGCGTTTGAGTATTAGGGCATAAGAAGCAACTATGCGTAATGCTAGAGAGGCCTTATTGATTCCGATAGATAGTGGTCTCAGGCCAACAAATAAAAAAGATGAAACGCTGCGTGTATTTCAAGTGACCATGCTCAACTTATTGTCAGAACACGCACACACGTATACATAATATGCATTAACACATTTGTTAAAATCATTCAAACATTCATTAATTACAGCTTAAAACTCCTCCCCTTAGATATGCCATAGTCACCACGCAGTTTTTCATTTCCAGTTGTTATTAGGAATACGCTGCTGCCCATCTCCTGGTTTGTTTCCCTTTGACGCCTCTTATGTCATCCACGGGACGATATGGTGGTGTGAATATGCTTACACCGCCTCTACACGGTAAAATGCTACCAACTAAAATCATTTGCATCCAACGACATGGTTTTAGGTGCATATGGGTACGTCCAATAGTGAACTGTGAACTTTTACGGGCTGAAAAAAAAAGAAGTAAGATGTGTGCGTGAGTGTGAAGTTTTTTTTTGCGTCATTTGAAAATATAATCATCGTTTATTCTACATTGAACATAGAGTTGGACACAGAGTATGTTCAACGACACAGGCCGATGATGATGAAATAGATAGTGTTCTAGACTCTTATTAAAAAATGTCAATAATTTACTTCATCATCATTCATTCATCATTACAATCCTTCACAAATCAATAGCTGAACAAAGGCCTCTCCCAAGGAATGCCATGAAGCACGGTTCTGAGCCACCCGCATCCATCAACTTCCTCATCTCTTCTCATCGCATCTCATACCAGGTCGTCACTCCATCTAGTGGGGGGCCGCCCTACACTTCGCTTACCGGTACGAGGAACCTTTCTTCCTATTCGGGTTCTCTACAATTTATACGTACGGCTCAACAGCGGTTTGTGTATCGCTTACACACTGAAATTCTGATCTTTATTAATTTCTACATCCATAGTGTCTCTAAAGTCCTGTCATTTTATTCTCAAGGTGTACTTACAATGCTGCGTCATCATTGCAGCGTTGTGTGGCGGCGACTGTTGGCACGAGCCCTCTTCCATACCGTCGCGATTCACACTGTCCACCACCATGCTGGTTATCTGAGAAACAAGAAATTAAATTACAATGAAATTATCCAATAAGGCTTATAACAACGTATTAACAACTGAGACAAGATAATTTCTTTTCAGTGGACTAAAGAATTTCACAAGCTCAAGGTAACTGGAACTTATTTTCCACCCTTAGGTAGGGGTAGAATTTAGGTAGGGATCACCCTTAAATTAATCTTGTTAAATCTACTAAAAACTATTAAAAAAAATATGGTCTCGCATGGCTTTTCCTATATTCCCATCTTAACCTGAGGACGCTCATGGGTGATGGGGTTTTCTCATACCGCTATCACACGACGAAGATGCTTCTATGCAGTGTTATAATTTATTTAACTGTTTAAAGCCAATGTTTGACTACTATCCCACAACTGATGTTAAGTGGTGCAGTAGCCGAAATGGTAAAGCGCACTGACTTGACAAAAGCCTATTACACTCACACACACACACTTGCCTTCAAGATACCCACATAGTAATCGGATGGAGTTCGGTTGCACGCATCACGAACGACGAAACAAACCGTTTGGTTCTGGTTCATAATTCCAGACTTGGAATGAGTCAACCTTGGCGAAAGCGGCCAATAGAACCAAAATTTCTATGTATACTCCTAGACAGGCTATGTGACCTTAGTAAGTTGCGCGACAGCGAGCGGGCGAGAAGATTAGTTCTTTGTTTTGTAAACCACGCTAACACTGTCTTTATTTATGTGCGCACTTTGTTAACGTGAGCTGAAATTTATTTCAGATATTTATCTAACTTTATTGCGTATTGCCCGCGCCCGCGGAATCCACAACTGTGACAGAGTATTTTTTTTCTGAATTGCTGGTTTAGTAGTGTGCATAGAAGTGTTTGTATAGAACACAGTCTCTCACCTGCCGTTCATCCAGGCGTCGCGTGCAAGGCCAAGCGCGGCGCGGCGGAGACAGCACGGCTCCCGTCGGCGATGGCGCCTCTTGCTTGAACACCGACAGCGAGGGCAGCGATAACAGGGCCTCGCTGACCGAACAGAATATATTCTTTGTACTGTCTGAATGATATTATCTTTGGACGTATCCAATATTATTAATTTCAATAGCAGAGACTAGCCATCGACGCAAGTCAGGATAGCGCACTAATGTATGCGCAAACACAGGTACACTCTCTACTCCCTCACTCTCAAAGATTGGACGGTATTTCGACACGACCGCAGAGAGATCAGGCGCAGAATCAAGGGCTTTCCATGCTTTCCGAGGCACGAGGGTGGTAATTTACGTTTGCGTACTGCAACAGCAGCTGCTTTCTTTCGCAGTAAAAAAGTGGTATGTTCTATCATATAGTGAATATATCTAGAATATTTTTTATAACTACTGAACATGTTGACTATTCACTATCTATATCTAAGCTATAATTTTGTCATGGTCCTTCGAGCCAGATATTTACGATCACTACTGCATTTAAGTCCATCTGTAAATTTAACCACCCGACACGGTCGGATGTGGTTAAGTGAAGTATTTTATGATACTCTTCTTCCTATTTTTCTAAGTTTATGATACAATACCAGAAATACTCTCTCTTCTATATCTGTCTTTTTAAAAAGCAATTTGACAAAGTAATATAATGTAAAAAAAGCAACTTACTTCATAGACAGTTCACCGGGCAGATCCAGGTCTAGATCGTTGACCTGCCATCCAGGCGACATGTGCGACGACGACGAGCTGGTGCCGCTGCCGCCCATCTCGCCCAGTGATGCTATAAAGATAAAAAACTTTCGTAAATATAATCTTATATGCTATACTTAGCTTCTATGAAATTTATTTTTAGTAGGTTGTAGAACTCTTTTTCTGCCATCGAGTCTGTCTGGGTAGGTACCACCCTATTACTTATTTATGACGCCAAAAAGCAATGCCTGCACTGCTGTATTCCAGTTTGAAGGGCCCATACCCTTGAAACTGTAATTATACTGACTGAGGCATTCCGTCTTCAGAGGCGATAATGCATCGGTAGCCTTCTTTGTTTGAAATTGGCTGCAGACGGCCACGGTCTGCACTAGCCACTTACCATCAGGTGGTCTGTGGGCTTGTTTAATCACCCTTATTTATATAAAAAAATCTATCTTAGGGTTCAAAATCATAAATGAGAGGTGGCTTGAGCCTAGCAGTCGAACGTACAAAGGCTTTTTACTTTACTTCAAAATCTATATTGCACCTGAAGTAGCAGCAAATATCCATAAATTATATTGTGTTTTTATATATAAAATACATACATACATAAACACTCACGCCTGTCACCCAGAAGGGTAGGCAGAGACTACGGACTTTTATTTGGCACGATCCTGACACATCTCTCTCGCCTCCTCCATATCCATATACCTACGCATACATGCTCGTCGGTTAAGGGTACTCTTAATTTGCCCATTTTCAATATATCACCAATTTGATCGATTAACTTTCGCCTAGGCGTCCCTTCCCGACTCTGCCGTTCACTTGTGCAACATAAATTTGCTTTGTCACTCTTTCCTCATTCATTCTTTCTACATGACCAAACCACCGAAACATTCCTTTCTTAATCCTGGTCACAACATCATCTTGCAAACCACACTCTTTTCTTATTACACAATTTCTCACTCTGTCATTCAGATTCAGCCCTAACATACTCCTTAATGACCGCATTTCTACAGCATTTATTCTACTCTCGTGCTTCTTCTGCCACACCCAACTTTCACTATGTTTTTTATCTTAAATGATTATAAAAGGATTAATAGTAATGTGAAGATGTTTTACGCAGTTTTTGGGGTTCGGGTGTCAGGGATAAGGAAAGAAATTACCCTACGGAAAAGAAAGGAACTTATATGAAAGGCCAACTTAATTTTTTCAGTAGTATCATTAGTAGTTCAAATTTTAATTTAGATTGTTAACGACGACGGAATCTATGGGGAACGCTTATTTTGAACAGATAGACCGCGTCCTTCTACCTTTAGGCGTTTTACAAGATACATTTAAGAGAATGTGCGCAGGAGTTTCATGACTTAATTTCTCCTCTCCGTTCCATCATCGCACTACGAGATGCTCGGCTGGTCTCCACGCCGTTGTTGTCGATATAACGCGCATTCGAACGCTTTGCTAAGTCGTTCGTAATGCGTATACGAAGTGATAAAATTTTCTGAATCTGTCTTTTTATCCCATTACAAATTGAGTGTCTTCAAGGCAAGAGTGAATAGGTTTCTTTTGAACTAAGTCGCTGCGCATTGCCATCTTCGACTGCATCGCCACTTACCATCAGGTGGGATAGTAATCAAACATTGACTTAAAATATTAAAAATAAAACTTAATAATTTATTGCAACATTGTAAGGCAGGACGACCAAAGAGTATATAAAAGGTAGGACTAGGGATACCAAATCATTTATACCAAATTAATATAGTATTTTCGAAGCTATCACTTGTGAACATACAGTAAATAAAAAATATTGTTGATTTATTTATTATCGAAATACAGTAAATGTTTTATTGAAAAAATATTCGAAATAAAGGATGATTTAATGTGATATTTGTTAGATAAGAATACGACTCTGATAAGCTTTGATGTTGAAGATTGCCTAAACCTAAAAATATATTAGGTAAATAAATTCCTAATCAAACATGTAGCTTCGCGTGGCTACAACACGAGACAGTTTTATCAGTCGGGTCACTGGCAATTATATGAACGATTGCTCTGAGCCGATTAATTAACTGGTTACCCTTATCGCCATTGTCCAGTTCTCTGGTGAAATGTGAAGACGGTAGGTAATGTTTGTTTTGAAATGGCCTAGATTATTACTGCTAAGTATGTTATTAATTGGTGTTGCTATTGAGAGATAATGTTTCTAGTACTTATCACACTGTTGGAAACATACTCACTGTAAAGTTTATTTTTTATTATTATTGGTATGATATCGACAGCAGCGCCACCTACCGGGTGAAATTGTGAATCTAAACCATTCAGGGGGGTCCCTGAATGGTTTAGATTCTCAAACACACACAAAAAAAAATCATCAAAATCGGAGCCGTTTTCGAGTTTTAGCGAGACTAACGGACAGCAATTGATTTTTATATAGAAAGAAGATATATTATTAAAGTCCAAGCCTTTTTAGGTTTTTTCCCATAGTGGTAGGTAGGAATGATAGAATTATAACGCACAGAAATCAAGTAACCGTAAGCGCAGGGAGGCAATAAGGTAATTTGAAATAAATTCAGCTAACTGATACGTTAAGCTATGACGGTTACGATTCTGATTCTACTGCGGATATTCTAAGTCTATTTCGCAGAGAAACTTCGAGCATAGCCCTTTCCATAGTTCGCTGGGCGAAATTGAGCTTCCTCATACAGTTACGGCCAGCAGTGAAGGACCACGTTTCGATCCATATGTCATCACTGGCACGTCCCAAGTAGCACACAGGTGATACGTTATGAACATCAATATACCAGCCCACATAGAACTTAGAGTTCTTATAAAAGCGAATAAGAGTGTTGAAAAGAGGTTGTATTCTTATAAGAGTGATTTATGAGTTATTATACAGCTCAAGCTGTATAAAGTCTGTATTATGGGATCTAAGTAAGCTTAGGGATCTTAATCAGAATATGAAAACTCTAGTATACAACTTTAAGTATTTTGTAACACTTCAATCTGATTTTATCATCAAAGTTGTATAGAAGCTGTTTTTTTTTCATGCTGTCCCTTGCTTATACAGCTCTAAGTGTTATTATAGTATCACTAAAATCTTATTTCTGAAGAATGGTGTATGCAAACTCTCTTCTAAAACTTATTCTTATGGTGACATTGTACACTTTTGTAAATACAGTTTTATGACATCTGTCTATGAGAGTGATATAAAACTAAAAAAATAATAATAGCCATAGTACAACTTAAATCTGTTTAAGTGACAGAATATCGCCATTTTGCATGCGCTGCGTGTTTATATTGTGTTAGTGAACAAAATTAATTTGTTATCAATATGTGGAAAAATGAAAAAGACTTGGTGCAGTAAAAAGATCATGTTAAATCTAAATTAAATTTATCTAACACTGTTACCAAGACAAGGTTTTTCATCTTTTATACGTATATCTAAAGAGAGTTATATGTAATATTGAAAAAAAACTGTTATACAGCGTAAGTAATAAAATTATCCTATTATAGAACTGATTGAAAACCAATGGCTGCATGATATAATCCATAACATACATAGTACACCTATTAAGACTATAAGACCCTCGAAATACCGTTTAGGTTGTTTAGCAAATTGTCGCCATTTTAAGACCCATAAAAACAAATTTTAAATATAAATTTGGGAATATTAGACATTAGTCTTAGCCTATACCATTACTTTCAGTTTGACTAATGATCGCTGTGCCCCAATGTGCCATCATATCCATTAATTTAATATATATTTTTTTATTCTAACCTATACAACCGATATTTAGTTACCGTATTTAGTATTTTGCCCTTATATTATTTTGTAATTTTGCTGGCGCGGCAATTTTTTGACAGAAAACAAACAAACGTTTACCGAAAATCTAATTTTGCACTTTCAATTCACCAATTATCATCGTCAAAACTCAACTCAAATCCGAATATAATATTAATATGTTAAATATATGTAAAGACATTAAATGTTCGTCATCTGAATGATAAACGTTATTTTTGTTTTATATTCATTAAATTTGTAATTCCGTTCAAAACCAATTTAGAACGTTTGTCTTTATAAGTTACTTAGAAAACAATATCTGCAGTGTAATAGTTTCCTTGCGCACCAAATAACAGCTGTAATACAGCATTTATACAGCCTCTTTTATGCTTGTACAGCTATTGTACAGCGCTACTAAAGAATTAAGCTGCATAATTTGTGCCAATTTTTACGATAACTGTATAGCGCGTATACAGGTTTTATACAGGCTGAAATTACAGCCTCTAGTATAAAAACGAACTTCAATACAGCTCGTATACAGCTTGCATGCTGCTTAGGGTGTGCGTGTTACTGGTGGATTTTATGTTCAATATAACACATTACAATTTCTTGCTTATAAATGAGATTATATGTGTAAAACTGGAAGACATTAAAACTAAGCATCTTAATCTTTAAGAGTCATTGACTGGGCTGTATAATATTTTTATGAGTGATTACTGATTATCTAATGTATTTTTATTTAACTTAAATTACAAAGCAAACCTATCTGTTTTATACAACATTTATAGATACATACATTACGAGACCCTTCTTGGACTTCAACCAACGGTGTTGAAATGTGAAGTAATAGCTCGGGTCTTTGTTATCAGCATGCTTTGACCCCGGTGCAATGGCGGCTGAATAGAACTAGTTACAACTGAACACTTATTAGAAGTAGTCATTATGGTTTGTTTCAATATATTACTTCTCTTTCACATGATAAATAAAGATGTCAAGTCACACATTATAGATTAAAAAATACATTTATAAGTGTTTATAAGTAAATAAAGACACTTGCGGCTGAACGCAAGTCCTTGTTAATGAATAGGGATGTATTAAAACAAATCAAAAGAACCAAATTTTGTTGTTTTTATTAGTATTAATTGAAGGAATCTATCATCTAACCAAATTAATCACAATAATCATCGAAACTAATGAACAAAAACGGTTATGGAGTTTTTTTGTCAAGAATTCTCAACAGCAGCCCGGAGTCACCTCCGACCCTCGGAAAGCAAGTAAGTAAAGCCATTAGGCCTGCGCCTGATCTCTCTATGGTCGTGTCCCATCGAAATATGAGGGTGTAGAAAGTGTGCATCTGTTCTAAAGTACGGTCAACTAGCAGCGATACGAAAGGTCATTTACCTTAAAAACGACTGTGGAGTTGACAATCTATTTATGTATTTGTCGTAATTCTCGTTTTCCCGGCAAAAACATGTCAGGGTCAAGACGGATTCGCCAAAATTCGGGAGTTGTTGTTATTTAGTAGTTTTAATTAAAACTTCTTGGGTCGGAGTGTACTTTAAAGTTATCTTAAAGTTATTTAAAAAACAGCAACTGTATTAATAAAACTTTTCTTAATTTATTAAAGATGCATGTAAGTAAGGTATGTATATCAATTTAATTTAATTTTTAATTTTAGGTGACTAGTTTTACTGTGAATGAAAAAAATATGGTTATTAATACCTACAAATATATTAAAGAAACTTGGCCTAATGATAAATACCCATACAGAAAAGAGATGGCGCAGAAAGCAGCTAGTATTTTATATATATCATCAGCCCTGGGGATACTAAGGGGTAGGCAGAGATATTAACACCCACATTTTGCCTGATATATTTAAGTCCCTATGTAACAGGGGGCAAGCCTGTTACCATACACCGGGCACAGTTGTTAGGCAAGCGATATTCAGAAACATTATTATTATTCTCGTTATTTAATTTAAATCTACATTATACTAATAATAATAAATCAAATTATAACAAAATTTATAAAAAGTCTATTTTTTGGTTTGCTAGACATTTTTTAAAACTATATTGCCTACTTAAATATATAATCTAACTATCAAAAAGTTACGCACCCCTGCTATTCCTAATAACCTTGCATTGGTTTTGTTTACATTTGGTATCGATTCTCGTTGGCCGTACTTTAGCGCACATACTCGTACAAAATAATCCTGTCCTGCGCAGATGGCTAGTCTCCGTTAAGACTGGCCGCCGTGATCGAAATTCGTTCTGGATGACATTATTATCATTTTATTGCCTTTAAGTATTTGATTGTCTAGTTTAAAGAAGATACGCGGAAACTATCTTTGGCCTTTTATTTTCCAATCAGAAGAACCTCATCTTTACTATACACAATAACAGAGTAGTAGACAAATAAATTCATACAATCTTATTTCTTTTTTTATTACGCGTCGTACCCAAGCTCTATTCATGTGGTGCTTCTAATAATTATTTTTAAAACTTACAATAATCGCCAATAAAATATAATCGATTATGATCATTGTTATTGTATCTAATTGCTGCTTTTGTGAGCGACGTTCAAGGTATATTGTGGATTATTGTACTTTTTTCATCTGAAACATTTAAGTAATTTTTAAAGACTATGATCAATATAGAGTAATAATAAATACGTTTTCTTGATTAAAATAAGAGAATACAATTGTTAAAAGGATCCATCGATTTTTTTTAATTGCATGTCTATGATAAATAAAAACAACAAGAGGAATAAGTACACCATTTTTTACAAGACCGAAGTGACACCTGCAGCCAACTTCAAACAAGGAAGGCTAGAGTTGCGTTGTCACCTCTGAGGACCAAGATGGAATGCCTAACAGCCCGTAATTATACTGGCTCTTTATATCCTCCGACGGAACACAGCATTGCAAGCACAGATATGAGTATTTGACGGTAGAAATAAGTAATAAGGTGGTACCTTCCCCGACGGACTCCTAAGTAGAAAAGGAGTCCTACCATCTAGACACCTAATGGAAAAATCATATTGATTAAAAATATTTTTATAGGATGAGGGTGACAAACGAGCACACAGTCCACCACAGATGGTAAGTAGTTGCTGTGACCCATAGACATCTACATCTATTATCGACTACGAATCAAAATGCAGATGCGTTGTCACCCGTGAGGACTAAGATGGAATGCCTCGTTTCCAGTAAAAGGGGTCTCCGGTTCTCTACACTCATCATACGAAACACGGCAGCATTAAGCTGCTATTTTACGCTGGTATTCTGTGATAGCGTGGTCCTTCCCCGGTCGAGCTGACCTATTCGTGCTACAACTATACTACTAATATAGCTGCAGCATGGCTCTACCACGTATAAAATCGAAATCGTCTTACCACCTAGTAACCTAATTGAAAAGTAATGTTGATAAAAACCGACGAAGCAATCACTATAGATTAGCTAGGCAGAAAAATGTCTGTTCTCTCAGGTACGAGAAATACTGCAAGCGAAAATGTAAAATCATCATGATACTCTTTTACAGATAGAAAACATCCGACTCATAAAGATAATAAAAATAATGAACACAATCATAAATTAAAAGATGACACTTTAGCTGCCTTACTTTAGACGAAGTCTTTAATCGTGTACTGGTGGTATAAGAATATGCACTACCCCAAGTCGTTCCGTGGGTATCGTAAAAGGCGACTACGGGAAACAAACCAGCGCTGCAGCAGCGTCTTGCTAACAACAACTAAAAAAAACTACGGTAACCAGTTCGTCCGCCAAACGTGGCATCTATGGTAAATATTCCCCTTATGAGGCAATCTTTGGTGAGGCTTATGTTCAGCAATGGATTTTGATAGGCTCTAGTGAAATTTTTCAAACTTTAGCAATTTTATGAGGTACAACATAATACCCGTAAGAAATCAGCGTAAGCATGCACGCTGATGTCGCATGTCGCATGGTGATTGACTAGAATGATGAATGGTGAAGACTATAAAAGACCATTTTTACTAGTAACGAAGTATGACTCCAGAATCTAATCAAGACTATTCTCGAGGGTGACAATACATTTCGATTTGATTCTAAATTGAGGGTAGATTAAGTGTCTTTGGGCAACAGTATCCACTTACTATCGGTGGACTGTTTAATATCTATCGATTTACAATTGAAAGCTGTAATCCACATAAGAATTGGTGACGATAATGTTCTCCATGGATAAGTCAACATTCTAAAGAAAGTCATCACCTTGGTGGGTATAATAAAAACTACATTGCGATTGTATAACTTTGGTGGGAATCGCTTGCCGGTTGGAATCAATAATTCGTAACTGCGTATCTATATATAAATTAAAATGTAAATATTCGGTTGTTTAACATCTTAAATATCCGAAAGTTTAATTTTATTTTCTTATTAGTAACACAGAATAAATAATAGTACAAGAAGTAGTAGCGTAACACTGTAAGGTCAGTGTTGTGTACGTCAGTAACTGATTCTCATATCAGACTACATGATTTGTGTAAAAATTATTTTATATTATTTTTAATTTTTTATTATTCAATACATATTATTCAGCATTAACTAAAACATACACTAGAACATGGGGGTTTAACTGCGGCATATGGCCACCTAACTCTCGATGCTACTGTATACTTAAATAATATTTTTTGATTACAGTTATACATTTTTTAATTACATCTGGCAATTACATCTCAAATTTCCTTTGGTAATCTGTTACAAACTATAACATTATTTAAATCCTTTCTTATTGGATTCCTACGTAATAAAAATAACCTATGGTTCCAATTTCACACTTCTACTTACAGCTAGCTGTTTGGTCTGTGATTCCTATAATACAAAAATTTATACAAACTTCGCACCCTTGTTTTATAAACATGTGGGTATATTTTTGAAAAAAAAAAATAAAGATATATATCGCTCACTTATTGCAAGAACGTAATTTCTCAAAATCATGACTTTTTTGAATTTATTAAAAAAAACATTCCTTTTACGGTATATTTTTAATGCAATAAGGACAAAAACTTATTTTCACTTTAAGTCGCTAGAAGGCGAGAAGTGTTATAATTGCAGGCTATTACTAAGCGTCATTATTTTTATTTCAATAAATTTCTATCTTAGTTAATCAACAAAGACACGTGTGCTGTACTGCGCAAGGACGTCATATTTGAAACTAATACGTTATTGCAATAAATGGTAAGAACAATTTTTAAATAAATATTTAACAACACATAGTAATTTTGTGTTATGTAAATATATAGGTAATGTTTAGTAATATTATTCAGCAATGTGACGTTATTGTTGAAAAATATAGGCACGTTTTTGTATTATTTGCAGTTATGACTTTATTAAACGTAAACGATAATTTCTTATTTTCAACACTGAACATTACATGTAACATTTAGAATTATGTTGTTCTTACTGAAAGATATGTTAAACTTAGAGTATTATTTTAGGTTATGTTATTATTGCAATGAACACCGGGTGTGTTCTTATAGTTTAAAACTCTGAAATTTATTTTATCATTTAAGGCGTTCCGAGGGCGACTATTAGTTGACCTTGTTAACAATCGTGACAATAATCGTAAATACAAGAAATAAGATCGAGTCACCATTCAACCATTGGATACTAACATGCATCCTACAAAATGCAAAATAAATACAGCTCATCCTCTTCGTCCTCTTCGTCGCCTTCGTCTAGTTCATCAAGTTCATCTAGTGAGAATGAAATGGCCAATGTTGAAGATCGTCAAGATGAAATCACATGGCTTTATGATTTTATGACACACTAGCGATCCGCCCCGGCTTCGCACGGGTGATTTCTGGATAACGACAACAGTGCCACCTACCGGGTTCAATTGTGAATCTAAACCATTCAAACGATATTCTGGCCAAGTTTTATAACTATAATAGCTATAGTTTGAAAATGTTATTTTTTAACGCAACCCCTCTTGCGGGTGGAATTTCGTAAAATCCGTTCTTAGCTGACCTCTACTCGGCGAAAGGAATATTCCTAGCAAATTGCAAGTCTCTAGGCCTTATGGTTCCAGAGATATCGTGATGAGCCAGTACATAGGTGGAAATATCTTACACGATCCGCTCCGGCTTCGCAGGGGTGATTTCTGGATCTCGACAACAGCGCCACCTACCGGGTCCAATTGTGAATCTAAATCATCCATGGACCCACTCAAACGATATTCTGGTCAAGTTGTATACCTATAAGAGCTATAGTTTGAAAATGTGAATATTTTAAATTAACGCCACTGCAACCCCCGCCCCCCTCCCCCCGTTGAGGATCTACTCGGCGAAAGGAATATTCCTACCAAATTTCAAGTCTCTAGGCCTTATGGTTTCAGATATATCGTGATGAGTCAGTACATAGGTGGAAATTTCTTATATATATATATATATAGATTTACTATAAAAAACCTTACCATTCATTAATTACAGAGTATCAAAATTCCACTTCTGAACATAGACCTTCCCATATCTTGCCTAAATGCTAGCCATAGTTGCCGCACTTGGCAAGCGAGTAAGCAACTGTAATTTTTTTAAGTTTATCAGGGTGGTGCTGCCCATCACTTGGTTCAGTTTCCCTCTGTTGCCTCTTACATAATGAAATGGGATAGTGGATATACTTATGACGCCATTACATGATGTACATTATTTTTACTTAATTATTACATTATTGAAATTTTAGATATTAGATTTTATTGCTCGATAGCTTTCACTAGCAGTTAACCACTTTTCAATCCCGAAGAAGATTGCGACGATTCGGATAAGGATCGAGATTACATACCAAATACAAAAAGTGATAGTTCTAGTGAAAAATAATCTACTTCTATACATTCAGCTATATTACAAAACAATATGCTAGCAGCTATGATATCTAGTAGTCCAGAAAAGAAGAAACAGAGAAAAAAATATTAAAAGAAAATTATGACAGACATCAAAAAGAAGATTAGACAAAGAAAATTACGTGATGCAGTTCACTTATTATATACCCGTATCTTTTATAACTGCTATAACATGACTAATAGAAATGAACCGCCTCTTGAAGTCCATGAAAAGTCACGAAAATTTCTATGACATAAAAACGTTTAGGATGAGCGAGTCTCGACGCTATATATGTCAAGATGTTCAGGATCGTCCCAACCATTACATCAGATTTGATAGACCGCAAATCCTCGCAAAAGAACACCGATTCCTACCAAGGATGATTCGCGAGGCGATTGAAATAAAAAATAAAACATCCTAATTTCAATAGAGAATATGACTGGGTTCTACCATATGCTTGGGATCCCATAATTAATAAAATTAAATCCAAACCCAAGCATACTACTGCAAGACTTCAAGATACTGTAAGCTCGTTCTGCGTAAATCGGACTAAAAATGATAATTAAAAGTTGAAGGTAGCCTTCGTTAACTATGACATCGGGACGTCAAACACCTCCTCCGTGACCATGGGTTCTGGAAAGTGCTCGAAACGTCGGGAATTAAAAAAAAGTTAAAATTAAACGCGACAAAATCCGTAAAATTAGTTTTATTCCATGATATAAATATAATTAAAGGTCCCAAAAATCTGTTTTATTTCATTATATTTTTTCGATTTTTTCTGAAATATGGTCCTAATGTAAAATAAAATATATGTTATTCGTTTATTTTTTTCTGTAAACGACATATAATGGAAAAATACTGTAACTAAGTAAATTTTTTCTGCAATAATGACACAAGTAAATACTACTACAATATAATAGTAATCATCTTTGTATTGTTATATTTTTATTTTTGTGTTAACAATTGTTTTTAATATCGACATCTGTAATTTGTAGATGTTCTCAATATGGGTTTTAAATGTACGACCGTTACTACATAATCATAGCAAATAACAGACTCTGCTAATGACAGGTACTTTAGCGGTAGAGTTTTCTATACGGAAGTTTGCTTATTCCTAAATTAAACGGGCTCGCCTGCATTTTGATTAATTTTTGAAACAGCACCATCTACGACGATTATTAATAACAATGCAGCTATTAGACAACCGACCCCAAACATAATAATTCAAATTATATTCAGACAGTCCTAAACCTGTGTTAAGTACGAAGGAAAGTTCGTTGAATTTATAATATAGTGAAGTAAACTAACAGACCAACAGCAAAAATGTTTTTAAATGTAGTTAATACAAGTCATTAAGCTAACAGTAAATAATGTTTTTGTTTATGTACTTTTTTAACAACAAATAAGCACATAAGTTTGTTGTCCATTTTAAGCCGTTATTCCCATCTCTAATGATAACATAGTGCCCTCGGTGGCAATCACACGCGGCCGCGCTCGACGCCGCAGCGCACGCGCCTGCAAAGTTAACGCCATTCCCTTAAAATCAGTATTACAGGTGTACCTACGTGACCACCCAAGGCATTCATAAGCCTTAACCTAGCCTTGCTCAAGGCCATCGCAAGGATATCGGGAGCACGCTAGGCGACTGTGCCGAATACATGCACGGAAGATAACAACATATTTGTGGGATGTTTATACGCGGTAACAACGAAAATAAGAATGGTTCAATGATTTGATCTAATTATTGTTTGTCAAATGTTAACCCCTTCGATGCAATAATAAAAAAATATAAAACTACCGTAAGCATTGTAAGTGATGCTTGCGAACGCGTGCGCTCCAAACTCGGCAAAGCGCCGACCTTCCCGCGCTTCTCGCGCAGCAAACTGCAGCACTGCTGCTGCGGACACCCTGTCTGACTGCGACGTTGGGGAGTCCTCCACCATATTGACCAGATCGCCCTTGCTTATGGAACGTTGTCACTTCACTTGCCTACTATCTCATCTGATTTTGGTCAGTCCATCTACGGTAGGTTTAGGACATTCGGCGTCTTTTTATGGTTATTTCTTAATCCTTGAGTCGGTTGTAAGAGTAAAAGTTATTTCAAAAATTCACAAAAGTACTTCTTTGTTTTTACACACAGTGAGAGATTTGTATGACAGATGCAATGTATGTACCAATATCTTAATTATTACTCTATGAAGAATGAGCGCGTTCTGCTTTCTTTCGTCCTGTACAGAGGACGGTATATTGATTTTATCTTGAATAGTAGGTACAGAGTATGGTTTTGGAAGAATAATATTGAGTTACTGTCATAAAATAATGCTTCTTTTTAACGTCCATATGACGATTTCTTTTAAGAGTATCCAATACGTGTTACGAATTTTATTTTCACTTTTCAATGTTTGCATTTTATATGAGTGTTTCATTCACTATAGATCACAGATCAATTTCAAGCAGAAGAATGTTTGCAGTCTGCATAAATTCAGAAAATTATCGTTTTTAATATATACTTATAAACAAAATTGAAGTGTCTATCTCTAATATCGAAAGAACTGCCTTTTATTGTGCTGAGGGGGTTATTTGTTAGCCATTAAGACATACTTTTTTAAATTTTTATCTGTATTTTAATTTTTATCGGAATGACATTCCGGGTTAATCTTCGGAATGGCTAAAGCGATTGTAAGTGATCTTGGCTATATTTTATCCGAAGTATTTGAAGATTTTATTTCTTAAGAAATCGAAAAATTGATAAAATTAGTGCTATATGATGATTATTTTAAATCTAAATAACACCACATTAATAGATTCAGCCCAGGCGAAAAACCAAGGCCTGTTGCTAGTTTTGCATATTTTTATGGCTCATATTTAAGGCTCATGGTACAAATAGTATTGATGTGATGCGTTACCGTTATGAAAGAAAGTAAAAGAAAGATTAAGATTATGTTAAATTATTACACAAGTAAAGATACACAGTACAGATATACAGTAGGTATAAGAAGCGCCACGAAAGTCTAGCGGTGACCGTTATTGCGCATAAGTCGCGCTGATTGGCTCGTGCGTATCGTTCGCACGCGCTGATTGGCACTCCAGTCGCATTCGTGCAATTCAATTCGTGCGCGTCCCCTCCACCTGTCGTTCAGCGCTAGACTTACGTGCCGCGACTTGTACATAGATGAGACATCCTCTGTATATTGGGTATCTCATTATTTAGAGTATGTTGTAAGTTACGGTTCTCAAAACTGAAATTCATAGTCAATTTTCATCACGTATAATTTAATTAACACTAAATAATTAAAAAAAAAATTATATCTAAAAAGTCATGTACGTGATTATGGCATAATTCATTCATCGCCTTATCTTAACCCATTCATTGTCCCATGAGCAACATATGGTACATTGCTATTATCTTACTATTGTGTCTGGAAACCGTACAGTGAAAGTGTTAAATAGATAAGAAACATACTAAAATATGTCAAATCTATATAAGGAAGCGCACTGGTACACCAAGTCGCCTGGCAAAGCGTGTGTCGATTACATCTAATGCTCCTTAGATTTGTAAGAAATCTGTGTGATGTCGTTTACTTGTTGGCGAATATTTATACTAAACTAGCGATCCGCCCCGGATTCGCACGGGTGATTTATGGATCTCGAAAACAGCGCCATCTACCAGGCCCAATTGTGAATCTAAACCATCCAGGGAACCACAAACACACCAGGGAAACACAAAAAAATCATCAAAAGCTATTTACGAGTTTTATACATTAATTAATTAATTAATTAATTGTATTAGAAACTGGGTGCTAACTCTGTGGGTCTTCCCAACTATGTAGTGGCGGTGTATTCACTAACCCATATCGTCCCGTGGGTGTCGTAAGAGGCGACAGCGGGAAATTAAAAAAGAAGATGGGCAGTAGCATCATTCTGATGATAACAAATCAAAATAATAAAAAACTGCGGTTGCTAACCGCCTGCCAAGCATGGCAACTATGGCAAAATCCTACCGATGAAAAAACTGTGGGACCGGCCTATGTTCAGCAGTGAACTTTTATAGGCTGTGGAGTACCGTTCAGCGTGCGTTTTTTATAGAATAAGGGTGACAAACAAGCACACATTCCATCTGATGGTAAGTGGCCCATAAAGGTGGCGTTGCCACCCTTGAGGACTAAGATGGAATGCCTCATTTTCAGTATAAAGGGTCTCCGGTTGTCTACACTCACTATACGAAACGCAGCGGAATTGAGCTGCTATTTTAAGCTGGTATTCTGTGAGAGCATGATCCTTCTCCGGACGAGCCGGGTCGGCTTCTATTCGTGCTGCAACCATAATATGCACCTAATATGCAACCTGCAGCATGACTCTAACACGTAACATTTTGTATCACATGCATGATCAAGCGCGATGTTGTATTTCAGTGACCTGAGTAATGGCTGCTTGAGCTTCCAAACTTGAGTTAGTCAAATAAATTTTATACAGTCGTTAACGCTTTTAGAAAACTACTGTTACGCGACTCAACGTTGAGGTATCATTCCTATTCATTTTTATAGTTTTCTATCAGCGTTGACGATGTTAGCGAACTTCACATGTCTTCGAATTTTTTTTTCTTATTTCTCATACATGCAGGTTTCCTCACGATGTTTTCCTTCACCGCCGAGCACGTCTTTTGATAGGTTGTAATCATCATTACAACCTATCAAAAGACCACAGCTGCACACGGGTCTCCCCTATAGATTGGCTCATAGGGGGAATATTTGCCATAGTTACATCGCTTGGCAAGTGAGTTGGCAACCGCAGTTTTATTTATTTTGAGTTATCAGGAAAATGTTGCCGTCTGCTACCTGCTGCCCACATCGCTTCTTACGACACCCACGGGATGTTATGGCGTAGTGTATTCTCTTGCGCCGCCACTACACGAGATAAAACACACTATAAACGTTCCTATGTCAACAACAGAGAACATTATAATAATTTCTTATATTATAGTCTCCCCCTTGACCATGGAACGCCGAGAATTTAATTTAAGTTAAAGTAAACGCGAAAAACTCCTTAAAAAGTTGTGATATTCAATGAAGACCTTTAGTAAAATCAAAGTTTAAACAGATCATTATAAGATGACGCGTCGATTTAAATGTTGCTAATGTTACACATAACAATGTGTTTTACGTCAAAGGTGATAATTTTTCGTGGCTGAAGGCAGCAAAGATTAAATGAATGATGCAGTCTTGAAGAGTAGAGTTACATTGAGGTAAAATGTAACTTATGATATTAAATTAAAAACCCATCCAGTCAAAATAAACTAAGATCATACTAGCACACCAAACCACACCGGGATAATGTTGGAGAAAATTGTTATCCGGTATTATAAAATAAACAACCCGCCTGCCAAGCGTGACTACGACTACGGGAAATACTTCCTGCTGTAGTACATTCCCATTTATATATTAATGTACAAGGCTAAAAAAGAGCCTGTCATAATTTAATTTCGATGTTTATAAATCTTAAGCAAGCTTATCGGTGCGTCTATAAAAAACCGGTCAAGTACGAGTCGGACTCGCTCATGAAGGGTTCCGTAGGTACCATCGTAAAACACGTTTCTAGTAGAGGAGCCCCCTTTCATTTTTAATTTATTTTTATTATTTGTTGTTATAGCGGCAACAGAAATACACATTCTGTGAAAATTTTAATTGTCTACCTATTACGGATCATGAGATACAGCCCGCTGACAGACAGACAGACAGACGGACGGACGGAAGGACGGACAAGCGGACAACAGCGGAGGCTTGGTAATAGGGTTTCGTTGGTTACCCTTCGGGTACGGAACCCTAAGACGTTGCATCACTCTAGCGGAGCGTCATATCGATGGTGGCGAGGTGGAATTGAGGGTATATCGAGAAACTCCCCCCCCCCCACTCGTTGCCACAGTATAAAGTTCACTGTTGACGTCGTGCGCGGGAGATTCCGCTTGAGTCATTTTACGAGTGCTAAGATTCTAAATAAGACAGTGTCGTGGTTGTGTTCGTTGTAGTAATTCTTTTGGTGCAGGCAAGGAAGATGGTGTTGCTGAGAGGCTGCTCTGTGTTACACTGATATGTGTAGTGTTGCTGTTGATTTGCATACTTTGGTGTTCACAAGTTAATAATTTTTTTCTCAATAAAAATAATTAAGCACGTGAATGCCAAGTCTTACAAATTATTAGGTAACTAATCTTTGACACAAAGACGTTACTTGAAACCTACTGTAGTGTGTATCGTCTTAATTAGGATAGAATAGAGGTGTGTCTAACTAACAAAAGAACATAATATAATCACAGTTCTACAGTAATAAAATGTAACACGCTTTCAATTTAATACTTATAAGTTAATTTGAGATGGCTTAGTAAGATCTACTAATGACAGAATTTAAAAATGTATATGTTATTTTCCTCCGATGATGTTATATTGTGTATGCGCATTGCAAATCTCGCCATATAGCTTGAAGAACCGATAACTTATGAGGCAGAAAAGTTCAAATGTCAACTCCGTACAATGCTGACCGTAGTTAAACCGTGCTTTGTAGCAATTTTTTAATTAATTTCCGTATATAATATAGTGTATAAATGGTGTAAGCAAATAATTATAGTAATACCAGCGTAAAATGCTATAAACTATAAAGAACACAGCAGCTATGCTTGTTACACTATACAAATTAGACATTCTCGATTAAAAATCAAAATGCAGATGCGTTGTCACCCATGAGGACTAAGATGGAATGCCACGTTACCAGTAAAGATGATCCCCGGTTCTCTACACCCACCATACAAAACACAGCAGCGTTATTTCGCTGTTTCACGCTGGTATTCTGTGAGAGTGTGGTCCCACTCCGAGGGAGCCGACCCGTTGGTGCTGCAGCTTTGTTTACCTGCAACGTATACTCCCGCATAAACAGGTTCAAAACTTTACCAGTTTAGTTACTTAAATATTCTTTAAAAGATTGCTTACTCACAACCGGATTGTGCCAAGTTTAAATAGTGATATGCTTAGCCTAGCCGTATGGTAGATGTGGCGTAAAAATCTATTAACCAATTTCGTATGGGTGTCGTAAAAGGCCAGAAAAACCGCATAGCCTCAGATGTAACATACCCTCTTAGGCGACGATAGGAAGCGCCTGCCAAGCTTGGCGATTAAGGAAAATTCATCCTACTATGGTAGATGCTCATTTTCTAGCAGTGGGCTGTTACAGGCTGCTAAAGGTTTAGCTTGGAGTGCGTAAAATTATAAAGTAGTAACTGACTGAATTTTATTTACACTATGATAATACGTAGGATTTTTAACACAAGATATTTTAAAATGCGACTGCAGTGTTGATCTACAGGTATTAAAATTTTATTTCTTTATTGATACTTGTGTGTACAAACATAAGAGTCATTCATAATCATCATCGTTACAGCCTATCTAAAGTCCATTGCTGAACATAGGCTTCCCACCATAGATTGCCTCATAGGAGGGATATTTGCCATAAAGGCAACCCTCGCTTGTCATGCTGGTTGGCAATCGCAGTTTTGATTGAGTTGTTTTCACGAAGATGCTGCCGCTCATAAAATATTTGACTTTAAAAGAATTTTATTTCTTACTTTGCAGGCATCGATCACTAATGAAAACTAGATACACAATCCGTGACAAAAATGGCGTAACCGAATGTGTACCCACTCGAACATATGGGTGCACTTTTAATCCAGTAGCATTCGAATGCTCCGACGGTAAACATGCCTCAGTGCTCGTTTAAAAGTGTAAAATCACACATCCAGGACGCTAAAAAGGATGGAATTTCATATTTTCGGTAAGTATTAATATTAACATTATTTAATTGTTATCACTGTATTGTAAATACTGATATTTTGTCAAGAAATCATCGTAAAAGTATTTTTAAATTAAGTCGTAATAAAATAAGTCGTCATTGTTTGAGGTATATGCGTTGATTCTGTTTTCCATTTGTGGAGACGCTATTGTTTTTATTATTTTTATTATTAAAGTATGATTGTTTTTTTTGTTTAATGAGACTTCTTTACTGTTTCTCTAAATACTATAGTAACATTTTATAGATTTAATTTTAAGTAAGTATGTGCATGTGATAAAGTTAAAGATGTGAGATTTTATTTTGTTTTTGCTTTCCTCGAGATCCAGTGAGGTGTGGAGAATGGATATCAGTTAAGCGTTGTATGTTCGAAGCATTTTTAGAAAGTGATGCATATGTGACTAGTTCATACTGCGTAAATCGGAACAAAAATTACTTCATTTTTATTGAATAAAACTACTTTTACGGATTATATCGCGTTTAATTAACTTATTTTTATTAATTCCCGACGTTTCGGGTGCTTTACAACACCCATGGTCACGGGGGACTCAACGTCGGGAATTAATAAAAATAAGTTAATTAAACGCGATATAATCCGTAAAAGTAGTTTTATTTAATGTAGTGTTCACGTAAATATAAGAAATCATTATAATTATTCAGTCTTTTCCGTTTTTTTAACATCTGTAAATATGAACATTACGTCAAAAATATGGACAATAATATTCTTAGATTTTGCAAGAACTTTCTGTACTTATTTTTTATATTTAGTAACTATTAAATTTAGATTTAAGTTGTTTGTCAAGCAATATCTTTAAATTTTTCACACAAGATAAAGTATAAATAAATAATTATTACTGTTTCAATTACTAAATGAATGTGGTGCCCTATCCAAAAGCATATTTACATTCAGGTAATAATATAACCATTACACATGTACACCATAGAATAGAACAGAATATGCTTTATTAAGTAGACGAATTATTTAAAACAAGTTTAACAAAATTATAAAATTAAAATTACAGTAACAAAAAATATTGTGCAGTTCGACTCCACTCTCCTTGTCCAAGCGACGAGCCTCGGTCGTAAAGTTTTATTGCTTTTTATTGGCACTTTGTAATTCTGACTTTAAACCATGAGCGTAAGGTTGAATTTGTTTTATTATAGGTTGACGAGCGAGCATCTGTCATAAAAATTTATTGCTTTTTGTACGCTTTGTCAATACAACTTTAGGTAATGCATTTAAGGTTGAATTTACATTAATGTATATTTATTTCAACTAGAATAACGTCAAAACATTTGGCGACAGTTTTTAGAGAACTTTTGTATGGGATTGTGCATCTAGTTTTTTATTAGTGATCGATGTTTGCAGGTTTTGATTATCTTTATTTTTAAATTTTACAGTCTGCGAGCTTCGATTTCCGAAATACTGAATTTGTTAATTGAAATTGTAATGATTTGTTACATCATATCGTAAGAAAACTTGCTTAACTAAGAAATATTTTTTGACATTGTGAAATTTTGCAAAAATCTGTGTTTAAAATGATTGCAATTGGTGTAGTGCAGGGTTTCCCAACCTTTTTTTGACCAGGCACCACTTTAATTTTTTTGTAGTTAGCAGGGACCACAAGGTGGAAAAAAAAAGACTGTGTTAATCTAACAATAAATTATAATCACAACTTCTGAATAGAAGCATTCAATAACAGTATTATTTGTGTATTTATTGTAAAAGCTAGTAAATACTCACTAACATGACATAACGTTGGTAGGTAAAATATTTAAATCTTTCGCGGATCATATTTAAGATCTTGCGGACCACTCGCGGTTGGGAATCACTGGTGTAGTGGAAATAAATAATAGGAAAATGAGTATTTGAAATGAAAATTTTTGAAAAATTACAAAAAGAGACAGTTCTGTTTTATTACATTTTAATAATATTATCATTCAAAATGAGATTAATAGGTAATTGTTCCATTTTTTCCTAAAACTTTAAATAAAAAATGTTGTTGTTTAATTCACTTTTATAATTTTTCAAATTCAAATTTTATCTATTTGTGAATACAGGTAATTTTCAACACTTTAAAAGCAATGCTATTTAAGGAGCATAATAATCAATATATATAGATATAAGAGATAAAATCCGCCTAACCGGATTATACTGGATAACCGAAGAATAAGCGATAAAAGTTGAACAAACACACGTGTTTATGTTTTTGATAACTTTTATTCACTTGTCAGGTCAGACAAGCTTTTATCGTGGTTAACGATTTCATAAATTGTTATCTCACCTAAACTGTTAAAAATCATGTCAAATTTATTTCACAAGTCTTATGGATGCCATACGCGATCCAGTTTACCGTCAAGTTTGCAGCGCGCTTGGAGCGGTGTCCAGTTTGCAGTGCACCCATATAGACCACTCACGTTCAAGTTCGCCGTCAAGTTTGCATAATGCCGCACCAGTTGAAACCATGGCGTCTCTCGCTTATTGCTCCGACTAACGTCCTGCATTCTTGACCGCTCATACACACATTCAAGTTTTTTTTTAATTTTATTATGTGCGAGCAGCTATGCAGGTCTAGAGAGAGAGAGAGACCAGTGTCACTGCGACCTAAAAGATCTATTGTGATCGCTGCTATGTCTATAGTTCACTGCTAAGCCCTACATCCTCAATGAATAAAAGGAGTTGCTTAGCTGTGAGAAATTTCACTTCTGGGCGGAGTACATATTTTCCCAGATGAGAGTTACGTTTGCGCATTAAGGGTCCGCAATCAGTTAGGATGTGTAGGGCGTTTCTTCCTTTGAGAACAAAACCGGCACATCCTTGAGTTATAGTCCCAGGATGGACATGTGATTTTAAGACAACAGTGTCCAATCAGGGCTCTTGCCAGAATGCGCAATTTATTTTTACCTATTCCCAGGGCTTCTGAAGCGAATTTACGATCAAAAGCCCGGATTAAGGTTTTAGAATGTTTTAAGCCTGGTGTATCAGATCAGATCTTAGGTAAACTTGACGGTGTATGGCTATCGGTGTGCATGACAAGTCTACTTGAAGCAAAAATTTTATTTCGATTCTGCCGACTTGATCAAGCTTGCAGCGTCATGTAAACTTGAACGTGTGTATGAGCGGTCAAGTATGTATACTCGGAGCAATAAGCGAGGGACGCCATGGTTTCAACTGGTGCGGCTTCATGCAAACTCGACGGCGAACTTAAACGTGAGTGGTCTATATATGGATACACTGCAAACTGGACGCCGCTTCAAGCTTGCTGAAAACTTGTCAGTAAACTGGATCGTGTATGCCATTCATTATACGTTTCTAGACGTGCGTGTATGCGTAGACATATGGATGTAAAGGAGGCGAGAGAGGTGTGCCAGGATCGTGCCAAATGGAAGTCCGTAGTCTCTGCCTACCCTCTGGGTGACAGGCGTGAGTGTTTATGTTATGTTAATAATTTCGTCGTTTACTCCGCAGGCTTGGAGGCAGTTATAAGTTACAACACAGTTTTGTAATTATTTTACTAGAACTGTTGTTGTAAATTAATTAAAAATAAATATAAAACCTAATTTATTATATAAGAAAGTAAATCTATACAAATAAATAAAATTGAAGTGTCTGTTTGTAATGTCAAAATAACAGTTTTTACTAAATGCATATGAAAGTATATACTGTACTTACTCGTAAGTATAACAAAACACAATTTTAAAATTTTTGTCTGTCTGTCTGTCTGTTTGTTCCGGCTGATCTCCGAAACGGCTCGACCGATTTTGACCGGTCTTTCACTTAAGCTACTTATATTTTAGAAAAAATTAGGGTTCCGCGCAACAAAATTAAAACCCTAAATTACACGCGGGCGAAGTCGCGGGAACAGCTTGTATTTAAATAAAATAGTATATATTGAATAGTATATAATATATATTAGAAGAGCAAATTTTATAGGTTTTTTATTAAATTTGGAAAGGATTAAAAAATACCTTTAATATATGAGGGATTGTACCGAATCGGATTCGATTTATCTAGTACACATTTTCAAAAATACAATTTTACGTCCTTATAATATGTAAAACTATATCACACCAAGTACCGACTCTTTTTTTTTAAACATTACCTCCGCACTAGGATTTTCTCCTGTGTCGCGGGGGCAGTTTACATACACAAATTGCACAAGGACAAACATGGCAGGCCGTACTCATTGCTAAGCCACTGCGCCAAAAAATATCGGTTGTTATATTATAATATTCATTTTATCATTGGACCCAAAACTCTACTGCAGGCTACGATTGGCAGATGGATCGATGATCATTGTACCAGACCCTAGGAACTAGGATAGCATAAGCGTCAAATATAAATATAAACATACAGCAGGGCTAGCATGGGCAGGAGACAATTTTATCCCCGGGGAAAGGAGAAAATATTTATCCCCTCGCTTAGTTTTATCCACCCTTAGAGCATGGGCACACCGGTGGACATAATATCCACAGTAGATAAAATGGGAGATAGACTTAGACTTAGATTTTTGTATGAATATAAACTTCAACCCACGTCCAATGAACTAGGATAAAATTATCCCTTTCAAATGTCAAAAAACCATAATTTTTTATCTTTCATTTAGCTCCATGCTACGGACGTGGGATATACTTCTCCCCGTTTGACATAACAAGATAATTTTATCTCTTGTCAGTGGATATAATCGGGGGATAAAATTTTTGTCACCCGCCCATGCTAGCCGGGCAGGGGTTAGAAAGTTTCTCTCAAACTGAATATAATTGTAATAAATGAACTGCATTCGGCGGACGGACTGGCACATAACAGCAAACATTTTATACGTGGCAGAGCCATGCTACTGCTATATTGTTTGCAGCACGAATGGGTTGGCTCAACCGTGAAAGGACCACGCTTTTACAGTATACCAGCGTAAAATAGCGGCTTAATGCTGCTCAGACCCTTTCACTGGAAACGAGGCATTCCATTTTAGTTCAAAGTGACAAAGCATCTGCATTTTGATTCTTAATCGAGGATAGATGTAGATGTCTATGGGCCACAGTATCTACTTACTATCAGGTAGACAGTGTTTCAAACACCTTTATTCTATTTAAAAAGAAACACCACTTCTCGCTCCTCCTACAGCTTTGTATGCAAAAGGGTGTCGCAAAAGGGAGTAGGAATGTCTTTAAATCTAAGTGTGTGGCCATGAAATATTTCCGGGTTTCCTGTGAGACGATTTTTAAATTTTCCACGACGCGGGTTGTGTCCGCTACACGGACAATTTCCGACATACTTTCTTTTAAGGTTTAAGTTTTAAATTAAACTTTTTTTAAAAAGCATAAAGATTTGGTAATACACATAAATGGCTATTGTATTAACAACATGAACTGAATTCCGGCAGACTGCAAACATTAACATAGTTTTATATCGTAAACACTAACACCAAAATTTAACACATCACAAAGAGCGCCGTCTATGACATTTCACATCACAAACAGATTTCAGTATCAATGCACATAAGGTCACGAGCACAAAGCCGATAATGTATTTAAAATGAGCGCGCGGCGATCTGCAGCATCGCGATGTTTGTCACTGCTTTTGCACGAAAGTTTATAATTTGTCTTCACATTATCAGTTCTGTCTCAAAGAATAATGTATACATAATAGAGAATATTATACCTAAATATCAATGTCTCTGAGAGATTAACTTTCTGTGAAGTCAAGAATTTAGTCTCTTATAATCTATGGAGGTTAATTCGATAGTTATATTTTCTATTCTTAAAAGTTTTTATATTGTTAAGGTACTAGTAATTTTTTTAAATAAAACTGAAGTGCCAACCGAGCTTAGAGTCCATCTGATGGTAAGAGGCTACTGTAGCTCATGGATACATGCATCCAACTTCAAATAAATAATGCTACAGATGCGTTGTCACCTCTGGAATACCTCGCAGACTGTAACTATTCTGACTCTGACAATTACAATTAAAGTTTTAACTTCAACTTTTAACTTCATGTTATGTCTATCTGTAGTATCAGTAAAGCCACCAGAGTAATTAGATATTTGTATAGATAATTTTCAACCGAATTCAAAACGCGAGAAGGTTCTGTATTTGACGCGTATGTTTATTTTAATATGTTCACCGATTGTATGTAAACAGCTCAGCCGATTTAAACGATTATTTTTATTGGGTTATTTTCACTTTTACTTGTTGCCTACCTCGAACTTGTGACCATTTGTTAGACCATTCAAAAGGGTAAAAAAAAAGTTTTAATAATAATTAAAAACAGACTTCTAATAAATAAATAAAAAATAATTTACACATGAAAGTTGCAGCAGCTGTTTATTCAATTCAGTGTTATTTAAAGCTCATATGAACGTCAGAGTTTACACCGGTTCGCAAAAACAAGACCTCAAAGGATTCTGGGGTATTTCTTGTTTGTTAAGCCACGTTACAATTTTATTTACAACTACAGCTTATAATAACAAAATATAAAATCAAAGGTCAATAAGTTTTTTAAATGTCAGTGCGACTATGTTTTTTAGCTTTTAACACCGCCTTCAGAAGCTAATATGTGGCAATTATTTTATTTTATTTTGTTAGCTTTTAATGTCGTCTTTTACTGTTTTATTATAAGTTAAATTATTACATACTATATTAAGCATCGCTCCGAGCGTAACATTACTTCAATGTATGATCTATGTTAACATACGCAATGGTCACGTCTTTACGTTATTGGTCGATTAATAGCAACAAACATTTAGAGTGAACTGTCAATAAGGGCGAATAATCTTCCGCTCACCAGATGCCGCTAGTTGACACTGAGGTGCAGTTTGTTGTTACAAAATGTCATTTATTGAGAAGTTAGTTTTAAATAAAAGTTTATCAGTTTTTAATACACAAAACAATGCCTCAGTGGTTTGCTCTTTAATTTTTTGCATGTTTCAACCCTTTTTTAAATTTTTCTACTTTTATGAATATCTGTGGTTTGGTTTATTTATTTTTAATCTAATTAATATAAAATATTACTAATAGTACAGAAAGAAACATTAACCTTTACATTTTTCAACCAAATTAACTTACTTCCCCGCTATGAAATCTGTCATCTATTACATTTACACCTTTTACGTGGTAGAGCCATGCTGCAGCTATATTAGTAGTATAGTTGTAGCGCGAATGGGTCGGCTCGACCGGGGAAGGACCACGCTCTCACAGAATACCAGCGTAAAATAGCAGCTTAATGCTGCCGTGTTTCGTATGATGAGTGTAGAGAACCGGAGACCCCTTTTACTGGAAACGAGGCATTCCATCTTAGTCCTCACGGGTGACAACGCATCTACATTTTGATTCGCAAACGAGGATAGATGTAGATGTCTATGGGCCACAGCAACCACTTACCATCAGGTGGACTGTGTGCTCGTTTGTCACCCTATTCTATAAAAAAAAAAAAAAAACTCATTTTAAATGGCGCCGCCCCGTTGGCAGAAAAAGTCGTGGATGCCCTCATTACTTGTAATTATAAAGCGAATGGCGACTCAGAAGATCATATGGAAAATAGGTTATTATGTCTAGTAGAGATTATTTTAATAATCTTAAATAAAGAGAAGCTATGTACGTCTTTTTGTTGCAGATCTTTTTATTTTAAATTATGAATTTGTTACTTAGGAAATGTAGATAGTGATTATCAAGCGTCTAAACAGGGTTATTTTTCAAAGAGTAGTCAAATTTTAAACTTAAGTTCAAATATATAAATAATGATATACCGTTCTTGCAGTTTTTGAAAATACCAGTAAATAAGGCTTCTACTTTTATTTGAAATTATCCCAAATTGAATGTGATTTACGGGCAACAACGTTTTTGCCTACCGATCGACGTCTTTTTTATCAGAAATCAAGTTTCTTTTTGGGTCACTGCGCCACGTTAGTTAATGGGCTAAGCATTGAACAAAGAGCTAATGTCCATATAAGTAAAGATAAGTACGTACCCATAACTTTCTTTGGTGGCATCTTCCTCGGCTCCTTTTCGTCGCTCTCCTCCCGCCGCATGGTCTTCCCGTCGGCTTCGCCCTGGTGCCACTTCCTCTTCCGGCCCTCTCTCTCTTCCAAATACATCCCTAGTTCTTCCTCTCTCCCCACAAGAGTGAGCCTCACTGATGACTCCCACGTGAAAGGGTCTTCCTTGCGACCGTCATGCATAATAAGCTCCGTATAGTCTCTGTCTTGTTCATACAATTCCATTACACCCGGGCCATACCGCCCGCACTACACTAAAAGTCACTGAATGAATGATGAATGATGATGGATGATATGTTTTTCGGAATGCGGCGATTAGGTTAAAAGAGCACGAAGAACGAGTTGTACAGCTTTTTGATGCCTGTCGTCTCTCTTTGACGGTGACTTTGCAGCAGTTCGTTCTCGATTTTCAAGAGCATGTTTGTGTTAGAGCGACAGAGGTGGTATTGTATGTGCGGGACAAGGCCCGGGAACACTTTCTTCGTGAACCGATTGCCGATCAAATACGTTCGCTGATAGTTGGGAATGGTCTCCATGGGTTACACTTGAAGAGAATTGCAGTCGAGTTGGTATCCTGTACTCGATATACTTGTGCCTCGTCGGCGCGATTAGCTTAGTGGTATTACGGCTCCTGCGAACAAATAAAAGGCAGGTGATAAAAAAACAGTTTACACATCCTACAGAAACTAGACTTTTGCTAGGTAATAGGGATTCTTTAGAAGGTTAACCTAGGAGTCCGTGTGGGTAGAAACATATTTTTACCGCTAAGCACCAGTGTACACTGTTGTATTTCGTAGAGCATAGAGCGCCAGTGTGTTACAAGCTGGTAAGTAAGGCATTTTAAGAGTAATAATTCTTTTTCACACGGCGCATCTATATTCAGCCATTTTTGTTTGAAGTTAGCCGCAGGTGTCCATGGGCTGCAGGAGCCACTTGCCACCAACTGGTGGACTGTAAGCTCTTTTGTCACTTTAATATCTTTTTTTATTTAAAAGCGTACTATAAATACTGTTAACACAACTTATACTGCCTATATCTCGCTTAGCTTTAAATGCTTGCGCTAGAAAACATTACTGTCGCTTCTATATAACAGCTTACTAGTAATAACAATTAATTACACATAAAATAATTAGTACATTTTTAAAAGTTAACTTTTTTATGTAATGGTATATGCATGAGGTTGGGCTAGCCACCTTTCACTTCTTTCACAATGTTCATTTAAACCCATATTTTTTGGCTTATTTAAAGCGATCTGAATAGCTCTGCCTACCCCCTCGGAGATTACAGGCGTGACGCTATGTATGTATATAATTAATGTAATTATATATTGTATACCTTCCCGTGCTTTTTAGGTTAGTACTTACTTTTAGAGTAAAATATAATCCTTACATAAAAGTTATTCATAGGTTAAAATACAACATAAATTAAAGATTACAGTCAATAAATAAAATAGTTCCACTGTTTCACTTTTATATTCAGTCAGTTAATTTATTCGATGGATAACTTTTATCTGATTTTTATAAAATCGGTCCTGAAACTAATAAATGTTAGCAGCGCGTTTAATCTGACTAAATGCACCATGAGACATCAAACAGGTTAAAATTTCCCCTGACAAGGTAGAAAGTAGTGTAAGGTATAAAATAATATTTGCTTGTAATGCAATAGCCATAGTTACAAATGAGGTGTAACTATAATAAGTATTCAAGGGATATGTTATTTTATAAAAATAAATTACAAAATATGATCATGAGGTGACTTTAGTTTGTGAACAACAAGTTTTTTTTATATATTTACTATGAAAGTTCTTACTTCACATATTTCATTTTTTTTTATTAAAGGGACGAAGCAAATGCATTACATTATTTAAATACAAAACCTAACCTAAAAACCACGTCACCAATACGTCACCATCTTCTCATTTTATGTCTTTCAATCTAGGATTGGTGAACGTGACTACAGGCCACAGCATCCACTAACCATCATTGTGAACTGTGTGCTCATTTGTCACCCTCATAACACCCCTTAAATCATTTTATATTAATATGAAACAAGAACATAGTTAATTTAGACATATGGATCACTCCAACTATAGGTGTAAAAATACGAAAATAGAAAAAATTATGTATCAAAAAACTGCGTTTCGACTATACCTAATTACCAATAACACTCAAGGAACCTATTTAATGTCAACTATTGTAAACATATATTTTTAACTAGCTGTGCCCCGCGACTTCGTTTGCATAGAATAATTTTTAGTAATTTATTATTATACTTTGCTATTCCTATTTGAATCGGATTTTGTTCACAATTTCGTAGGTTGTAATTTTTTTGCGCGGAACTCGTAATTCTTTTTCTAAAATAAAAGTAGCATATGTCTCCTTATAACATCAGCTATCTGCCAGTGATAGTACCGTCAAAATCGGTCCCATCCAATCGGTTTCAGAGATTAGTCTGAACAAACAAACAGACAGACAGACAGATAGACACATTTAAAAATATTTTTTGTTATATGTATCGTATACACTTTCATACGCATTTAGTTACAAGCTGTTATTTTGACATTACAAAGAGACACTTCACTTTTATTTATTTAATATGGATTTATCATTTAACATCCGTTCAAAGTCCACATGTTACTACTATAACATGTGGACTTTGAATATATTTTGTAACTAGGTCTAAGTGTGCTATTGCCGACTTGCAATTTGTTCATTCTTCTTAACTATTACTCAGCATAGTAAGCATAACCCAATTATTTAACCCGTATTGGAATTTTACAATCGTCATTGTTTATAATGCCAAGACAAGTTAACGAAATATAATAAACACCAAAAAGATATCTATTTCTACCTAGGAGCCCGTCTACGGAGGAACCCAATTACCTAACTAGGAGTTTTTTTCCTCGTACGGCCCCTCTGTAGAATCGTTTACCACCGGCGATTTTTCCGGACCGATACGACTTAGGCTCAGCACGCACTGCGATTAAACGCACGCGTTTAACCGCACGTCTGAAACCGCAAAAAATGTAACACATAGCTTTCTATACAAGCGCACGCATTAGCGACTTTTTCAGTGACTGATTTTAAAAACGTAACTTGCTACATTTGGATCGCGGTTTGTAAGCGCGCGATTTTTATGTGTCCCATAATAATAATATGGCGGCGCACGCACAACGCGTTCGGTTTTTTATTCAGTCTCAACTAGGCGAGCGCAGAGGACAGTCGTTATTTGCGGTGCTAATTTAAAGAGGTTATGTCATGTCGTCCGACTCAGAAACAACGTCTTTCATCATCATTACAGCCATTCACAAGTCCACTGCTGAACATAGGCCTCCCCCAAGGAATGCCACAAAGCACGCTCCTAAGCCATCTACATCCATCGACTTCAATGAAAAAGGTCGTCACTCCAAACAAAACAACTAAACAACCAACAACAACAAACTAAACAACGTTTTTAGACTACGATAATGAGTCTAAAAACATTATTATTGAAGTGGAAAAAAGGCCGGCATTATACGACTAATCGTTGAATCAATACAGAGACAGAAACATTAAGGCCCGGCTTTGGCAGGAGGTATATCAAAATGTGTGCAGGGAATGGACAAGCTTGTCGGAGGCAGAGAAGAACCACAACACACGCTACTCGCCAGAAATCCATGGTCGTACTGAAATAAAATTAAGCAAAACGCCAGCCGCAATGCGTGATTGTATGCGGTTTTGCGTTTTCAGCTATTCCTAAACCACTCGCGTTTAATCGCAGTGCGTGCTAAGCCTTACTCCTTTCTAAAAGGCCGGCAACACATCTGCAATTCCCCTGGTGTTGCAGTTGTTCATGGGCGGCGGTAGTCACTTACCACCAGGTGAACCGTGTGCCCGTTTGCCCCCAACTCTATAAAAAAAAAACCTATTTCTGCCGCCGAGTGGTAGTGCGCTCTGTGTTCCCGTCTAAAGTCTAAACGGTATAGAGCAGGAGTTCCAAAACTTTTAAGGTAATGGAACACTCACTTCTATATAACACACGTATCTATATAACAGTAATGGGTTCTTCTGATCACATATTTTGCGCCAATTCATAATAACATTTGTACCAAAGTGTGAAATTATTTAACAACCAAAAGTAAATAATTTCGCGGAGGCGGAACCCTGGTGACTTTACCACGGAACCCACTTTAGGATTCTCTGGTATAGAGAGTCAGTAAAATTAGTCTGTGTGGCATTCGATCTTAGTCCTCAAAGATGACAAAGCATTATCTAGCCTTCTCTGTTTGAAGTTGGCTGCAGGTGTCGATGGACTGAAGTAGCCACTTACCATCAGGTGAAGTCGTTTGTCTCTTTAAAAAATATATAAATTGATGGAAATGTTGACGGACATCCTCGTTCCCTGCTATTCCTAGTCCCTCGTATTACAGTCGGGAGGGCTGCAATACAAGAATTGGGTATTGAATTAATCGAGGATACATCCTATTCTCCAGAACTCAGTTACTTTCGTTTCTACCGATTTAAGAAGCCATTCGAGAAGAAGTTTGAAGGCAATATGAAGGTAATGGTCGACACGGAAACAGTCAAAAAGGCTCAAAATAACAATGAAATCCAACTACGAAAAAAAATAGAACTAGTAACGCGAACGTGTGACTCCGGCTATAGGAAAACTGACATGTAGGCTCGTATTTATTTAATATACTACATCTAGGCCTTATAGTTCTAAATTGTATGTTTTCAAAATTTAAAAAAGTTGACATCGTAGTCTTGTTTCGGTATAGTTGGGTTTAATTTTAATTTTAATTTTATTTAAATTGATTTGGGGTTAGAAAGCTTCGTTGGAAATAGGTGCTTACCCAGTTCTTTAATTTTGGGAAATTCAAGAGGTATATTTTTATGAACCGTTTTTAATGTAATCCTCTAGTAAAATACATTTTTTTAACAGAGAATGTACTCATATTAGACACATGACCGACACATATATTTTTATTGTATTTTCTCATTATATAATTAACATTTATTTATTATCTCTAGCGGCGGGAAGAGACTTCGTTCTATACTATGTAGAGTATAGTATAGAACAAATTCTCTTCCCGCCGTCTGTACGGGAATTTTACGGGATTTTGACGCGGTTTTCATCAATAGACAGTATCTGTACAGTATCTGACAGGAAGGTTTATATGTATAATACATGCATATTATATATTATATAATTCTTCTGTCCGTGTGTATGTGACTGAACTCCACTTCAAAATAGTGTAGGATATCGGTGTTCCTCGAAAATTCGACGTACACCTATATTCTGTCAAAATAACATATTGATATTTGTGATTGAGTGATACAGATTCCGAAATAGCTATCAGTTCAGTTAACATCATACAAGAGGCCAGGAATTTTAATAGATGACGTCAAAACAGAATCAAATTTGCTTTTAGAGGTTTAGAATTATTTTTAATTTGAAATTAAAATTAATTATTAAAATAAATGTTAAATTAAAATTCGTAGTGAAATTGAAATTTCACTAAGAATTTCAATACAAATTTAAATTTACTACGAAAAGACACCATTTTTAATACTCGTAAAAGTAAATGTAATAAACGAGCACAAAAACCACCTGATGGTAAGTGGATGATTGCCAACTTTTTTATATCAAATATAGTATTTTCGAATTACCTGTGAAAATGTAAGCATCACATGGCGTGTCCCGTAGACTAACAATTATAATGCTGATTCGTTGTCACTCCTAAGGACTAACATGGAATACCTCGTTATCAGTAAAAGGGCTCCCGGTTATCCTATTGCTATTTTACGCTAATATTCTGTAAGAGCGTGGTCCTTCCAGGGTCGAGCCGACCTATTCGTGATGCAGCCATAATACTGTAGCTTGGCTGTACCACGTAAAACCATGCCAAAATGTTCAGTATATAGTAAAAAAAAATACCCGACAGCAGTGATTTGATCATGTGCTTCAAGCAAAAAATAGGGGCTGAACCGTGCTAGCTCAGAGAATAAATCCGCGAACTAAAAGATATTATGTATAATATGATATCTTTTCGCGGTTCGCGGACGACCCAAGTTCGATCCCAGCAAGCAATAATGATGAGTATTGTTAGCTGCAATTTTAATTTTTTTTCCCACGTGCTCGTCGTTGAAGGATAACATCGTGAGGAAATCTACATGACTAAGGGAGTTCCGAGACGATAAAGCAGCTTGTCATAAATCACGTAGTTCGTTTCGTTCTGTTTCGTGAGGCCGCTTGATACACATGTCCGGCCGCTTGAGCAAGCATAAGTCATTTTTTCGGATGTGCAAGACTAGAGCAATGCTCGATCAAGTCGGTCACGAACACGACTTCACAGTGCAAGTCGCCGTCAAATAAAAAAATTTAAAATTGCATTAAGCACGTGGCAAGCCCGTCAATGCTTCAAGCATCAAGAAAACACTGTAAATGATCAAACATGCCGCCAAAACGTTTCGGAGCCCCTTAAAACATTAACTATCTTTAAAGGGCAGTTAAAAAGAGCACACCTCCTGTCACTTCAATAAAATCTTACTACTAAAAATTTAATATTTATATTTTAAAAAAAACATTACGGCGAATTTATAGCAAGCTCCATTAGTAATACCTAAAAATCAAATTCGCAAGCCCATATAAAACCAATGACACAGATATTTTCTCACCTTAAATGTGAGTCCCTTGCAATACACTATAATACTTTAAGATGTCCAATATGATCGCGTGTAGATACATTCAAGCCATATTGGCGAATTTCCACTTGAGCACAGGCATGATCCGTCCGTCTCCTTCTTTAAGGAACATCGCGTCAATCCACCATTTTGAAATTATGCAGGATGTATTAATAAACGTTATGCTAATTTACGATCTGTTACTCTGATCATGGACTTCCGATACTGGCGTATTTTTGAAAACTAGGCAATGATTTCTCGGTTGTGAGCGCGTGCGGTCGTCGACGGTACGAGAGCGGACCTCTATTGCTAAATTGATGGTATGAAGACGGTCAAATGAATAAGTACGCAATATTGTCATTAATTCCCCGGCCAATGGCGAGGAGAGGAGCAATGTGTGGACGTCGGGAATTGGGAGCACTTGGACGGCAGGGTCATATGATCGCCGGGTTAAGATGTTGGCGTGGGGTACCGTTGTTGCGGGACGGGGTTCCGTATACTTTAGTGTTTCAGGTGTAAAAGGTGTACGCAATGATATCGGGTGTTATTTTGGAAAATATATAAATGTGATAATAAAAACAGAATATAAATGTGAGTACGATGCAAAACTTAAATGAAATGTTTCTTTAGAAGTAATTAAACCAAAATAAACTATAATTGTTGATAGTAGGGAAAATGCGACACATCTCATCCTGATATACCTTAGAATCTTAAAATAGTTGTACAACCATTGCATATTGCCTGTTCCAGTGATTAATGGAACTAAGACGTAGTTCTTTATAGCTGATCCTACGACGAAATTAAAAATCAGTATGTTAAGAATAGGACACTGCTCAGTTTCTCTGCGTGATAGAATTCGTAACGAGAATATCCGCAGCAAAATCAAGGTAGGTATACAATATGCGTAATCAATAAACCGGTAGGTTGGCCATAATTGTTAAAAAAACTACTGGTCAGACCTTGGTCAAATTTATATGGGACCACATGTTAAACAACAGTTTTCAAATAAAAAAGGAATCATCGAAATCGGTTCACCTAAAAAAAGTTATGAGGTAGCACACATAAAAAAAACACAGTCGAATTGAGTACCTCCTCCTTTTTGAAGTCGGTAGAAAAAGAAAGATTCTCGAGTGGCAACCTCGCACTGGAAAGCGCAGGGCAAACCCTCATAAAATAGAGTGACCCTAATAAGCGTACAGGAAGTCAGGTTAATGCAGGTTTTTGAATATGGTAGAGCCACCCTGTAGCTACTATAGTTTCATAAGAATGGGTCGGATCGAACTGAGAAGAAACACGTTCTCACATAATACCACCGTAAGATTAGCAGTTTAATGATGCTGTGTTTCGTACGGTGAGTGTTCAGAATCGGAGATCCTTATTACTGGTGTGCATGCACTAAATCTTAGTCCTCAGGGGTAATAACGTATCTACATTTTAATTCTCAACCGAGATGTAGGTGTCTATGGGCCACAGCATCCACTTATGTGAAGTGGACTGTGTGCTCGTTTGTCACCCTTATTCGATAAAAGAGGTGGCTCAGTATTGAAACAACTTATGAAAGAGGACTATGTTCAACAGTGGATTTATAATAGGCTGTATTATGATGACGTAATATTTACAGATGTGATGTCGATAAACTGTCAAGGTGACATGCGTTTAATTATTATTTTAGTTATGCAAGTTGAACTTAATGTTTATATCCAATAGTGGACATATAGGAGTGGCTGATAAAGCAGATGAAGATAATACATGAACATACATATAATAGGTCGGGGAAAAAGTTTCTTCGTATTTTGTTAGTATAAAATTGAAGAAAAATCTCTTTGTTTGTATCTGGCTGGTTTTAATATCAATACATATAGGACATAAATAAAAATAAAAAGTAAAAAACCCTTTCCCGCCATTTTTCAATTGTTTTTCTGTCCGCTAAAATGAGTGAATCTAACGAAGAAATTTTATTATAAAACACACACACACACACACATACATTCTGAAGTTTTATAACAAAAAAGGGAAAAATGCGACTCAATCCGCGTAAAAAAATGGTGACGTTTATGGACCTATTGCAGTGTCAGTGGGAGAGCACAAAGTTGGTTCAAGCGGTTCTGTCCGGGAATTTTGATGTCAACGATGCAGCTCGCTCTGGTCGCCCTCATACGGATAAAGTCGATGCCATTTTTCAAAAAGTGGAGCAAGATCGGCAAATTAGTAGTTACAACTAGGGATGCATCCGATACCGATACCGATGCCGATATATCGGCGATACTGGAAGTTCGCCGATATATCAACATTGGCGATATTTTAATGGCCGATTCAACGATACTTTTCAAATTTCGTGTTTTAAAAATGTAATGTAAACGCACGTGTTGTCTCGTATATTTCATTGCAAACATGGCACGAACTAACTATGCTCGGGGAAACCCCGCGCTTTATTCAGTGTCTTGTTTAGCCGCAATGCTTGATCCACGTTACAAAGCACAAATATTTCAATCACAGTCTACTATTACTATGGCAAAAAAGCGTCTTGTTCAGTTACTTGATCTTAATGTAGCACTGCATTCCGAAACTATTTCAGACACGGTCACACTTACATCTAGTACTGTAACTGTAAGTTCTGAGATGCCTACGAGTTGCGGGCTTTGGAGCGTTTGTGAAAATATTATTAGAGAGTCCGAGGGAGATGAGCCCCTGTCTACTCTGAGCTGTAATTCTCTCAATGAAGAAGTCGAGGAATACCTAAGGTCTCCTAATATATCGAGAGGCGCAGATCCATTCGTTTTCTGGCGCAATGATGTCTTATACCCAAACTTGAAAAAAATGGCGCAGAAGTACTTTAGTTTCCAAATGAGTTCTGTCGCATCTAAGAGACTATTTTCCACCGCAGGTCTTATTCAAGCAGATTTGCGAAATCGCCTTTCTCCGCAAAACTTAAGAATTTTTGTTTTTTAAACAAAAATCTCATCAATGTTAATTTTTTAATTACTAAAACTATTAACTAATCTCAACCTGTCTAGAGTTTTAAACGGTTTTATTTAGTTTGTCCTGTTATTTTTTTTTTAATATTAATTAAAAAAATAACCTGACTTGTGTTTTATTTATTTTACCTTCATTTTTGAATTCAATAAGCGTATCGGTATCGGCATCGGTATCGCCGATATTTTTATAAGAGCATCGGTATCGGTATCGTATCGGCAAAAAGCGTATCGAGGCATTCCTAGTTACACACATAGCCGAGAAATTGAGGGTTGACCACAAAACAGTTTTGACCCATTTGAAAAAGTCTGGCTATACAAAAAAGCTCGATATTTGGATACCACACGAGCGCACTAAAAGAAACCTAAAGAATCGTGTACCTACTCATTTGCGATTCTCTATTAAAACGTAATGAAACCGAACCATTTTTGAAAAGATTGATCACTGGTGATGAAAAATGGATCACCTACGACAAGAACGCGCGAAAAAGATCATGGTCAAAGGGTAGTCAAGCTCCAAGACTGTGGCGAAAGCCGGATTAACACGCAATAAGGTGATGCTGTGTGTATGGTGGGATTGGAAGGGCATCGTTGATTATGAGCTTTTACCGCCGGGCAAAACCATCGATTCGGATCTCTACTGCCAACAACTAATGAGACTCGAGCAAGAAATTGAAAATAAAACGGCCGGAATTGATCAACAGAAAAGGAGTGGTCTTTCATCATGATAATGCCAGACCACATACACATCTTTGGCCACAGTAAAAATTGAGAGAGCTTGGTTGTGAAGTGTTAATGCATCCATCATATAGCCCTGACCTTGCACCCTCAGATTTTCACCTGTTTCGGTCTTTTCGGTCTCTTCAGAATTTTTTGGGTAGTGTTAGGTTAACATCAAGAGAGGACTGTCAAACTACTTGTCCCATGTTTTTGATCAAAAATCCCAAGATTTCTACAGCAACGGGATTATGTCACTACCTACAAGATGGCAACAAGTTATCGAATAAAATGGCACATATATATTATAATTAAATGTAATTAAACGTTGAAAAAAAATGTCCTCAATTTGTATATAAAATACGAAGATACTTTTTCCCCGACCTTAAGATAATTAAATACATATTATATATATTCATGCTTGTTTGTTTATTCACATATAAATTAAATTAAATTATAAAAAGGCGGAAAAGGCTTGAGTCAACTTCTAAACTTCATCTTCATAAACGAATTGCAGCGTTAAAATAAAATTTAATACAATGCCAGTTATATCGAATTTGACCGTGTTGTAATGGCGGTGTAAGAATATCAACTACCCAATATTGCCCCGTGGGTGTCATAAGAGGCGACAGAGGAATATAAACCAGGAGATGGGCAGAAGTGTCTTCCTGATAACAACGAAAAAATAAAAAATTATGGTTAACAACTCGCCTGCCAAGCATGTTAACTATGGCAAATATGCCCCCTATGAGGCAACCTATGGGGAGGCCTGCGTTCAGCAGTGGACTTTTGATAGGCTCTAATGGATGAATAAAATAACGAATTAACGAGAATTACACAGCTTCACTCTGATGGATTTATTAATTGCAGTCATGAGAACAAAATTAATTTGCAAGTAACGTACAATTGCCACTTAGTGGTCAATTGTAGGGGAAAACACGTGGCATCGACTTTGACCGTCAACATGTGGCACTGTTGCGATAACATCGGTAGGGTCGGACTAAGCGAACTGTGGAGAGGGTTATGCTCGGAGTTTCTCAACGTGATAGACTTTTTTTATAGAATAAGTGTGACAAACGAGCACACAGTCCACCTGATGGTAAGTGGATACTATGGCCCATAAACATCTACATTTATCATCAATTAAGAATCAAAATGCAGATGCGTTGTCAGCCGTGAGGACTAAGATGGAATGCCTCGTTTCTAGTAAAAAGGGTCTCCGGTTCTCTACACTCACCATACGAAACTAGCAGCATTAAGCTGCTATTTTACGCTGGTACTCTGTGAGAGCGTGGTCTTACCCCGGTCGAGCCTACCCATTTATGCCATAATATAGCTGCAGTGTGGCTCTATCACGTAAATACGACTTCGTAAAAACGTTCTTAGCGTGATCAGTAAGCGGACAACAAATGGAGATGAAAGCTTATCTAGTTGCAGCCTCGTATCACTAAGAGAAGTGTAATGAAGAGAGGACCTGCTAAGTGATGCAGGAAGTTGATAGATGCAGGTGATTTACGACTGACTATGGGAAAAATCTATTAGTACAGACGGCAGTATAACTGTCTAATTTATTCAGATACTAGCTGTCCCCTGCGACCACGCTCGCGTGGAATTGTACTACGATTTCATGGGTTTTAATTTTTTTTGCGCGGAACCCTAATTATTTTTCTAAAATAAAAGTATCCTAAGTTACTTCTTATAACATCAGCTATCTGCCAGTGAAAGTCCTGTCAAAATCGGTCCAGCCGTTTCGGAGATTAGCAGGAACAAACATAGAGACGGACAAAAATTTAAAAAAATTAATTGTTTGTTATTATTACCGTATATACTTTCATACGTAAAAAGCTGTTATTTTAACATTACAAACAGACACTTCAATTTTATTTATTGGTATAGATAAAGATAAAACGCAAACAAACCTAGGTGCAATCAAACAGACTTAGGTGCAAGGCGTCTGGGACTACGATTGTCAATCCTCCTGTCAAATGAGACGATTAAGGCAAATCGACGCTACAACGGGAAAGGAGAGGCCCGTGTCTGGATACGGGCCTCTCCTCTCCATCGACCCATCTTCATCAACCCATAAAGTATACTGCTGGCAGTATACTTTATGGGTTGATGAATGATGAAGACTTGAATTTAAACTGCATACTCCGAACTGGTATGATTTTACCCATCACTGACTACTGAACGCGAAATGCGAACCCATCGGATAACGGTTCTGTCCCCAGCCCCCATTCCCTCCCTTTCACCCTGTACTCTCAAGCAGATGTGAAAACTTTTCGACTCATATTGCCATGAGTGATGACCAATTATAATCCGTACCGTTTGTTATCAAATGGTATCCACCTGCATGTAACGAACTCTGGCTAGTTTTGCAATGTCGTCTATTTGTTGACTAAGATCTCGCCCGTAGTGGGTTTGCGGCTTTTCAGTTTTTTTTTGTTTATGGAATAAGGGTGACAAGCGAGCACACAGTCCACTTTATGGTAAGTGGATATTGTGGCCCATAGACATCTACATATATACTCGATTAATCGAAGAATCAAAATGCATGCTGATGTCTAAAATGGAATGCCTCGTTACCAATAAAAAGGGTCTTCAGCTCTCTACACTCACCATATTTATATATACAAACAGCATTATTCTGCTGTTTCTAGGCAATTTCTATAAATCGACATTATATACACCTTTGTGAAATGTAATAATATGTAAGATAAATAAAAGTAAATAATACGAGTAAATAAAGATTTTCATAAAAAACAATAATAAAACTCAATTTTATTATAATCCTCCGTTTACAGCGTAGTACTCCAAATCTAATAAGGAAGTTCTCCTCGTCTTCATGGAAACAAGAGGGGGGCTACAATTATAATGAAGACTCACTTCAATCGTTGACGATTCTAATTGATATATATTGGCGACAATTAAGCCGCGTTTTGCGAGACGACGTCAATTTCAATAGAACTCTAATGACTTTAGATAATTTTTTTATAATAAACTCATTCATAAGATGGAACTTTCCTTAGAATATCCTTCTAAGGAAAGTTCCGGGCTGCTAGGATTTGAAGGATAGGTTTTTAACGACCTAACTGTCGCACTGTGCGACGACCGAGCTAAATAATTGTATAAAATATTATATTGTAAATTGTGTTTTTTTTTTATTCTATTGTATTCTATTCTAATCGTGAGATACATCTGCTGTTCGGACTAATTATACCTATGAAAAATTGACAAAATCAGCAAACTGTTTTTGCTGCATCTCCCTCCAAAACTAAACTGATTTTAATTTTTTCAAGAGCAATATATGAATGATTGTGGCTTTCTTTATGTGTTTCTTTTATATTTTTGAAGTTTATTGGAGTTTACTCCTTAAGAATCGTTTCATATATAGCGCACGGTATGAAAAATAGATGGGAAGTCAATTCAAGCATTAACGAAAAGCGAAACCGTTATGGTTTTCCTCTGCGCAATATACCCGTGCACGGTAGCGAAGCCTCCATAGAAGCCGAGAAACCAGGCTTGCCCTATCAAACTGCTCAATCAATAATATCAACTAATAAAATAACTCGTAAACTGTTTCAAACTATTTCAAATTTCCCGCGCGCTCCTCTGTTCTACACAGGTCATGACCTCGTAGCCTTATTAAACACGGCAAAACTTAAAAACGGCAAAACTTCGCGATACTGCTGTCATAAAAATGGAGTTGAGTTGAGCGATTAGTCGTCTCTCTCGCACGCGTGGGTTTTTTACCGGGCTTTCGAGAAGACGATCGCTCCCTTTCTAACCTGTGGCAAAATGTTCTAACGATAGATAATGTGTTTTAGCGAATACATTATCTTCCTATTAGGCAATCTATGGAGGAAGCCTATGTTCAGTAGTTGACTTTTGATATACTGTAATGAATGAATGAATGAATTATTATACTCGTATAACAATAAAATAATTATTATCCTTTATCTTGATATATTATTATTATCCTTTATACAATTATTATTAGTTATTTTAGGTAATTCCAATATTTTGAATTCCCAGACAATGGGCAGTGGCAATGGCCATATCTTGAAGAACCGACAACCGATAGGGGGGAACAAAGCTTCTCGAGTGGCAGCCTTGTACCGGTAAGCGAAGAAGAAAGCAGTCACCCTTGATGGTATGACGACCTAGTAAGACATGACATGACAAGAGGAAGTCGAAGCATGCAGGTGGCTGAGGACATTGTTTTGTGGCATTCCTTGAGGGGGCCGGTGTTCAGCAGTCGACCTGTGAAGGGTTGTAATGATACTTATAATAATGATGATGATGAGGTTTCGACACATGACGGAATAACCACTTTTTATAAGTACGAAAATTCTGGTACTTCGATCTTCGGTAATTTTAGCTTATTCTCCTAATTGTAATTATATGTTCAACAGTAGGTTCGTAATTATGACCACCCCGAACGGGTTCCCGCCTTGTCATGGCGGGGGGCTTAGTAGTTGTGGCTTGGTCACCCGCGGTGAACAAAGAGGAACCCCTTGGCTGGCCCGTGGTGTGGGACATCGGACACGAGGCGTCCGTTGCGCATGTGAAGTTGGAGGCTGTGGAGGCCGCACCATATGTTCTGGTGCGCCTTACCTGAGAAGGAGATGGGGAGGAGTAGTCCTCTCTCGAGGAGAGGCCACCATGGGGCGGCCAGCGCCGGTGGGGCCGCGGATGTGTGCGATAGCGTTCCCGTGGCCCTGCCAATATGCGACGAAGGTGTAACACCATGGGGTTTTAGTCGGTGCGAGTTCGACATAACCCGTCCTTGCCCCCGCGAGGCGGGTATGCAAAGGCATTTCCCCATGTAAAAAAAGGTTCGTAATTATGAGTAAATGCCGTTGTCTTTAGAGCAGGTAGGGGGTATTCGTAATTTTTTTTAAATGAAGTGACAAACGAATTTACAGTCCATTGGACACCTGCAGCCAATGACTACTGCAGTCCATGGACACCTGCAGCCAACTTCATACAAAGAAGACTTTGTCACCCGTGAGGACTAAGATGGAATGTCTCACAGCCTGAATCATACTGGCTCTCTATACCCTTTACACCGGAACACAGCAATGTAAGCAATGTTATTTGGCTGCAGAACTTGAAATATGGTGGTATTTACCCAGACGGAGCAGATAAGGTGCCCCACCACCTAGTCGGCTATTATGGCGTCTGATGAGAATAAGCAACCAAATGCATACATGGGTCCCTTTACTTCTCATCAGATCGTCAGTTCATCCATATAAGGGAAACCCCAGCACTGCGCTTGCCAGTAACACTACACTAGAGTTACCAGATCGAAAAGCCAAAATATCTGGAGAAATTCAAAAAATATAGGAAATTTGTTTTGTTAGGAAATACACATAAATCGAAATTATACAAGCAATTCAACAAGCAAGTGTAAAAACGCAGACGAGTTTGGGCTCCACGGACTGTCATGTAAGAAACGTGCTGGTAGATGTTTCGTCACGGTTCCTTAAACAATGTCATCCGAAGAGCTCGTCTCTATAAATGTTCCCTCGATTTTAGAGCCTTGTGGAATATTTAGAGACGATGGCATAAGACCCGATGGTATGACTTTCGTCCCTTAGGAGAGGTAAAGCCCTAGTGTGGGATGCTACTTGCGTAGACTCTTTGGCAACCCCATATCTCAGGGGTACCTCGTTTAGAGCCCGGGCGGCATCAGAGGCAGCTGAACTAAGTAAGTGGCGCAAATATGAGTCTCTGAGAGATGGCTACATACTTGTGCCATTTGCTGTAGAGACTATCGGTCCGTGGGGTCCACGTGCGGTGAAGTTTCTAAAGGAATTGTATCCGCGACTGGTCGTCGCTGCTGGTGATAAGAGGGCTGGTTCTTTTCTCGCTCAAAGGCTAAGTATAGCCATTCAGAGAGGAAACGCAGCCAGCAGTCTTGGCACGATACCACGGGGAGTAGGACTGTATGATAATTTAAGTTTTTAGTTTTTCTTTATTATAGTTTTTTAATATTGTATATATCATTCCATGTTGATATTAAATAAAAAGTTACTTTAAAAACACATCATATATTAAATTGAAAGCATTATTTACATATTTGATACCAATTCATAATATTATCTTACATAATTAATTATCTTTATACGTGGTAGAGCCTGGCTGCAGCTATATTATGGTTGCAGTACGAATGGGTCGGCTCGATCGGGGAAGGATCACACTCGCAAAGAGTACTATAGAGAAACTGCAGAATAATGCTGCTTTGTTCCGTATGGTACCTTTTTACTGGTAACAAGATTTTTACTGGTCTTAGCCGTCAGGGGCGAAAACTCATCAACTTTTTGTACTTCTTTTGCTTAATTAAGGATAGATGTAGATGTCTATGAACCACAGTACCCACTTACCATGAGGTGGACTGTGTACTCGCTCGTCTCCCTTATTCTTAAAAAAAAAAAGAACTTAACTTTTACGTTGCAACTTGTATCAGGATTATTCAGGAGCACTAAGAAAATCTTAAAAACAGGTGCGCCCGTTCTCGCTGGTTTGATCGTTGCGTCTCATTTTTCTTGTAGGTGTATTCAATATATTTATAAAGAAATTGAGAGGCGCGGCGATAAATCAAACCAACAATACGACGCAGGTTGACAATAAGTGGTACAGGGACCGGAAATGAGAAAACTGTAATTGACAACTTCTAGTATAATGTGTTCTGCATAGAATTTTATTGGAGCACTATGATAGATTTCTATGTCGTGGACATGGGTGGGTAATAATTGTAGTCGTTAAAGCTTTATGGAAATGGTTGCCAATAGAAAGATAAAAAAAAAACAGAAAATCAATACATCCAAAAAATAAAACTTCTGAAGGCCTTTAGCATTGATAGAATATCCTTTACCCACAACGGGGAATGAACTTTACTACCTCTCACCTTTACCCACAATTAACGGAGGTGTATGCGACACCTCCGTTCCGTTGTGGGTAAAGGTGAGAGGTAGTTTGTGTGTGCAAACGAATATTCCCATTAATCTCCAAAACGGTTTAACTGATTTAGATACCGTTTTCTGTAAAGGGTTTGTGATTCAGCGGTAATGGTTCTTAGATAGATGTTATGGTCTTAACTTTTCAGTCAACATTTTTTCGCATTTTTCCCCGGGACGTGTTGATTGATTTAAATACTGGTTTTTTTTTTCAAACATTAGCTGAGCGATTGTAATCATGGCGGGAATCGGGGTTGGCTTTGATTTTTCATCACTAAGTTTGCGCACCACACATCTCGAACAACGCTTACGGAGAGATAGTTAGTTGTGAATGATGGTTTGCATTGCCGCTAATCCTACAGCCACTTTTTGTTTCTGTTTTCGTCGATTTACTTAATTAAGTTATCGACTGCTCGAACAGTCTTTCGATGTTTTACAGTTCTACAGGATACATTTCGAAAAGTGAGACTTAACTCGTAACTACCTACCCGCGGTCTCACAGACACCAGCGATATTATTTTTTTGAATATCTAAGTGTGTGCGCATCTTTATGTTTCGTGGGTTCATATACCTTTTCCCCACTACCCATAGTGCCGCACCTGCATTTGTAGAGGATGGACATGCCAGCGCTTACTTTTGGTGAGTGAAAAACTTTTTTTTACTGAGAGACCCCGGGTAGGTAGTTACGTGACTTTTTTATCAATATTCTTTTTTTGTTTTTAGTGAAAAATGGCGGTTAATGATCGAATTATTAAGCGCTGGTTGGAGGAAGAACCTTCGGATGAAGAGGACTTACCAACTGAAGACTGAAGTGACGTGGAACGTGATCTAGATGATTTTGTGATTGACGAATTTCGTGAATCAGATTTCGAAATTTATGGTCAAAAAGAGTCAGACGATACCAATTTTTAGCCTCAAAATACACCTCCGGTATTATGTTGGTCAGATAAACACACCTCTTCAAGATAATACCGGAGCAATTGTGATGCAGGCCCAGAAAAATTTTTTTTCGGTAAGAATCGCTTTCGGTGGTCATCACTACTAGTGTCTTCTCGTACAAGAACATTTATCCACCTAACTGCATAAGACTGAAAGCGGGTTTTAATTTATAAAAGACGGTTGAATTGCTTACCAGACCACACATGGTGTCGAGAAAAAATCAGGTCGATTCAGCGGCACATCAGACTTTCCCTTCGTCAGGTGCTGTTAATCGTCGAGACACAGTTTAATGCAGCTTCAGGAAGTAGAACTGATGGAATAGATAGATTGGAGACCCGCAAGATTTGCTCTGTGTGTGATCCGAAGAAGAAACCTAAGCACCACCCAGTACTTGTGTTTTCAATGCAAAAAACCTATTTGCCTAGGATGTTCAAGCATGATATGAGTTCAATGCCGCGAAAAAGCGTAACTTCATGGCTTGCAATTTTTATGAATTAAGAGCTTTTTTAGTGAAATAAGTTTCTGGGAGCTTAAGTTGATGATTTAATTAACAGAAATTAGTAAGGAGAAGTTCCTAGTTTATGTTCCTTTGATCCTAGATCTCATTTTCCAAAGGTGTTGGTATTTTCGTTCTTTTTTTCATATTTATGGAGACATTTTTAATTATTTGATAAATAATGTTGTTTGTTTAGGTTTCTAAAATATTAAATTAAAGTAATGATCAATACAATGTCATGTTTTATTTCCGTTTACCCTCCCCCTATTTTAGTTTTTTCTTTTGAGCAATATATCGCCGACGTCTCACAGACCACGGGTAGGTAGTACGTGACTAAAATAAGGGGTAGATAGCTAAGGGTTAATTACGACGTAAGACGTTGTGTTACATTGTATTGTGTAAATTTGTCAGTATTAATAACATTCGTCTTAATTGTGGGAGTGACTTAGACTACATGATATTTATATATTGCATCTACAAATAGAAAAAAGAGAGGGGAAGATTTTTTTCAGTAAACTTTTTAACGCAGTTGGGTTTGATGCTGATTGCTGCTGTCGATCTCATGTTCAATGTCCAATTCCCTCTGTCGCCTCTTACAACACCCAAGGTATGATATGGGCCGTGTATACTCTTACGCCGCCACTATACAACACCTACACCCACACGAAACAAACATATGATAATAACAAAACAGAACGCAGTTACGCAGTGAATCACGCAGGCAAACGAGACTAGAGTTACATAATCACATTGCTGGTACTGTGATCACCAAGAGTGAAGAAGATTACCTACGTTATATCCGGAATTAGGTAGGGCCATGTGCAGCAATGGACTGTTACGGACTGGTAAAAAAAAATCATTTAAATTTGTAGTGAAATTAAAAATAATATACCAAGATTAATCCAGGCTAACATCTGATGAAACTCATCTTGGAGGAGATTAAAGCATTATCACTCTGTGGATTGGATTTTTCCATATCGCAGACTATAATATAAATAGAGAAAGAATATGAACCTCTTTAGTCTAATGGTCGTAAACGCGACTGGTGATCTTGAGTTCACGGGTTAAAATCAGTTATTGTTTTTTTTTAAAGTTGTCAGAAAGTTGGCGGTGTTACACCCCAATGCCTCGGAGAGCATGTAAAGCCATTGGTCCTGTGCCTGATCTCTTTCCGGTCGTGTCGGGTTACCGTACCAATATGAGTGCAAGCGACTAGAGAGTGCACATGTGCTTGACATGGACATTATTATTAGAGAAAGAATGTCAAAGTAATTTTAATAATTTTAAGTCTTGAATTATACGTGTCGAACGGATAAATCCATCCGCCGACATTGTTAAAATTGTAATTGACAATTTTATGGACTAATTCACCTGGTACTCGACGGTGAATAACATCGTGTGGAATATTCGTATGTACGTGTGAAGTTCGTCACTTCTTATCAAAGCAGCGGAAATAAAAGGAGACCGGTGTCAAGAAGAAAGAAGCTTATTGAGTGTGTTGTACTAAAATATTTCTTTAGTGTTTTTCTTTGATACTCACGAGAAAATTTCCCTCAACAGCACTGACAGCAAGTGATTACTAATAATAATATAATTTACTAAGAAAAATTTAGCCTTGTATTAGTTTTTAAACTAATACAAGGCTAAATTTTTACTGTCCTTATCCTTTCCTTAGTACCAACATACACTTAGTACAACACAGAACATGCTCCATGACTATCTCAAAAACAAGATCTCTGTAATGAGACGTCTATAGATTGTTAGTTATTTTTCTTATTTTTACATAACATAATCTTACCATTAATTGTCTAACACCACCAAGAAATAAATTCCTATAGTCAGTCCAAAATCTTCAGCACGGGAAACACTATCTTCATTACCAACATAAGAGCGCAAATGTCAGTCTTTTCCATTAATGTTCTGATCGCGTCGGTCTCGCTAAAGTATCGCTTTCCGCTGTATGTTAGCTCTATCTAGTTCAATCTTACTCGTACTGGACCCAGTTAAGGCACTTTATTGGGTGGACTTCTTGTCAGCAAATCACGTTCTGTGAAGAAAGAAATAATATGCATCAATTTATCGCTATATGGACTTTGTATACGTACAGCTAAGAACTATCAGTTTAAAAAAAAATTATAAATATAGTACATAGTAGGTACATTAAATAATACGCATCCTTGAGGAAAACAGCAGTTATCCTTAATCATAAGGCTTTGCTTAGTGACCAATAAAACACTTTATTTTTAAGGTGTCTAAGGCCGCTTTTACATTATCATGTATATGGTCATAGAAATATGAGAAAACTATGACAGTGTAGTTTGTACCTATGTGTAAAATGTATCACATATCAAGGGTTAGCTCCAGAAATTATTAACATTACTTGATATATTGCCATGTTTCTTTTAAATGTTCAAGTTCGTGTTGGGACACGCATAAAGTAAAATTGTTAACTATTTCGAAAGAATATACCGCACATTTTTCATCTAATTCGTTCAAAAACTCTAAAGATTATGTCGCTAACGATAAAAGACAGACTGAAATAACTATTCTGGTTATTCTGGTTCTACTGAGAACATCATCGTTACAGATTCTATCCTTCATAAAAACTGAGCACAACACCCTTACAAAGCTCGCCGTGATTGAGTTTCCTCATACGGCCAGCTGACTCCGTGTCAAAACATCACTGGAAAATGCATTGACTGTACACTTAAGGTTTTGAGGAATACTGGGTAATGTCTGGTAACGCGATTGGAAAATCCTCTCTAGTATGACAGAAGCCCATGTCTAAGTAGATTGTTATGGGCTAGTACACAAACAAAGAAGAACGATAAGTCAATTCCAAATAGCAGATACGTTTAAAAGAAAATATCAATTTATATGTCTTAACTTTTTAGGAAGAATTGAAGTAGTCATTATAGATTAAATACCAACATCTATCGAAGGACACGATCTTTCCAGATTTTCCCATTCTACCACACCTACAAGACGATATCGGGGCCATAGATTTTCTCACACATCAAGAACTTAATTAACAGTAGAAAACAAATGTCCAATATTAATGTCGTTTACGATAGTTCCTATTTTGAGTTTATAAACTTTTCGTTTTCTTTATTTGCTGTTCTATTGTGTTCTGTCCCTCAGTCAAAATATTTAATAATAATAGATTGACTTTCCTCTTATTCCTTCCGATATTCTTATGGTTAATTGAATATTATACAATGATTTCAATTATATTAAAATTTAAAAAAAAATCAATCCAAAATGTTAGACAAAATATGAGATTAATTCATTTCATAAAAAAGAACGCACGATATTTTACACTAGAAAGAAACGACGACAGTTAAATTAATACTAATCTTTTGTTAAAATCTTAAACCACGTAAAAGGAAGACACTCGTTTCGCGGTTAATGATTAAAGAAGCTGTTTAAATGAAGCTGAAGGAATAAAATAGAAATAGACCTTGAGTTAAGAAACCTAAGCTAGACTTTACAACGGAGGACATGAGAAGATTCAAGACCGTTTAGAGTACTTCGAATATTTAGTTTTCCGTTCGGTTTGAACTAGAATTCGCCAGAGTTCAGAATGTTCTTTCATGTACGAAAGAAATATCTTGAGAAAATTCAAACTTTTGAAATTTTTTACGTAAAATAGCTAAAATGAAACTAGTCTTTATGGATTGTGTCGCTTTTAATTTACTTACGGTTATCTGTAAAAAAACTTAATTTCATTCATCGTGTAGTATTCACGTACATTTGGCATTATTACAACAGATAAAAAATAAATGTTAAATAAATTTGGCAAAACTTCAAATTAAAATAATCTTTACGTATATTCCAATTGAAATGTCACGACATTAACAATTACACGTAACTTTTATTAACTACACTCATTTATTTAAATAAAGTACCTACATAAATCTACAATTAAAGTTCAATTAATAAAAAACTTACCAAAAAGCGTCATACGCATCAATAAACCAAAAGACACTCATTTTGAACGTTACTTTTTAAGCAGGAATTAAAAAAACAAAATTACTGTGTGATTGCAGAGAGAGCGCGTGCTGCGTCGAATTCCGGTGGGAGTCTGGATTGCAGTAATACTATGTACGCCTAATCTAAATTGTCCCAATGAGGGGGAGCCTTACAATTGGTGCATTACAATGACCACTAAATAGTTGCCATGACACTTTTCAGATATTGTCGAATTTATTCGCTGTGTGTGACGTGTTAGAACAGTATGCACGCGAGCTAATGTTCTGTTCACATTCAAAAGGATTAAACATTAAACAAAATATTAGAAAAGGAACGCATAGTTAACTGGCGATTCACACGGGTTCACCTGTTATCCGAAATAAATATTTCTGAAACAAATTGATGATTTTCGAATGCAATCTCTTCGCTTACGTGCTGTTGCCACTGCGAACGATAGGTACTACTTGAATGTATACATCGGGTATGGTAAAATTACAACTAAAGAGTAAAGATGAAGTGAAGAGTGATTGCAGGGCACAGAGTGACTGGGACTCTTTATTCTATTATGGGAAGTCAGAATGTGTCAAACAACGCACTTAAGGCAATGCAAAATGCTGAGTAAATCTTTATGTATGGTAGTGAAAATTGGGTGTAGCAAAAGAAGCATGAGAGTAAAATTAAGAAGTATGATAAGACTCTGTGGAATCGCTTACCACTGGCCATTTTTCCGGACCGATACGACTTAGGGACCTTCAAGAAAACGAGTTTACTCATTTAAAAGGCCGGCACCGCACCTGCAATTCCCCTGGTGTTGCAGTTGTTCATGGGCGGCGGTTGACACTTACCATCAAGTGAGCCGCATGATTTTTGCCTTCTTCTATAAAAAAAAAAAACTAATTTATAGGGAGAGAAATCGTGTGATAAGTGTGGTTTGCAAGATATTGTGACCAGAATTAAGAAAGCAATGCTTAGGTTGTTAGGGCACGTAGGAAGTATGAAATTTATGCCGAAGATCGAGTGACTGAGTTGGCAATAGTTGCCTTAGTACCAACATACACTTAGTACAACACAGAACATGCTCCATGACTATCTCAAAAACAAGATCTCTGTAATGAGACGTCTATAGATTGTTAGTTATTTTTCTTATTTTTACATAACATAATCTTACCATTAATTGTCTAACACCACCAAGAAATAAATTCCTATAGTCAGTCCAAAATCTTCAGCACGGGAAACACTATCTTCATTACCAACATAAGAGCGCAAATGTCAGTCTTTTCCATTAATGTTCTGATCGCGTCGGTCTCGCTAAAGTATCGCTTTCCGCTGTATGTTAGCTCTATCTAGTTCAATCTTACTCGTACTGGACCCAGTTAAGGCACTTTATTGGGTGGACTTCTTGTCAGCAAATCACGTTCTGTGAAGAAAGAAATAATATGCATCAATTTATCGCTATATGGACTTTGTATACGTACAGCTAAGAACTATCAGTTTAAAAAAAAATTATAAATATAGTACATAGTAGGTACATTAAATAATACGCATCCTTGAGGAAAACAGCAGTTATCCTTAATCATAAGGCTTTGCTTAGTGACCAATAAAACACTTTATTTTTAAGGTGTCTAAGGCCGCTTTTACATTATCATGTATATGGTCATAGAAATATGAGAAAACTATGACAGTGTAGTTTGTACCTATGTGTAAAATGTATCACATATCAAGGGTTAGCTCCAGAAATTATTAACATTACTTGATATATTGCCATGTTTCTTTTAAATGTTCAAGTTCGTGTTGGGACACGCATAAAGTAAAATTGTTAACTATTTCGAAAGAATATACCGCACATTTTTCATCTAATTCGTTCAAAAACTCTAAAGATTATGTCGCTAACGATAAAAGACAGACTGAAATAACTATTCTGGTTATTCTGGTTCTACTGAGAACATCATCGTTACAGATTCTATCCTTCATAAAACTGAGCACAACACCCTTACAAAGCTCGCCGTGATTGAGTTTCATACGGCCAGCTGACTCCGTGTCAAAACATCACTGGAAAATGCATTGACTGTACACTTAAGGTTTTGAGGAATACTGGGTAATGTCTGGTAACGCGATTGGAAAATCCTCTCTAGTATGACAGAAGCCCATGTCTAAGTAGATTGTTATGGGCTAGTACACAAACAAAGAAGAACGATAAGTCAATTCCAAATAGCAGATACGTTTAAAAGAAAATATCAATTTATATGTCTTAACTTTTTAGGAAGAATTGAAGTAGTCATTATAGATTAAATACCAACATCTATCGAAGGACACGATCTTTCCAGATTTTCCCATTCTACCACACCTACAAGACGATATCGGGGCCATAGATTTTCTCACACATCAAGAACTTAATTAACAGTAGAAAACAAATGTCCAATATTAATGTCGTTTACGATAGTTCCTATTTTGAGTTTATAAACTTTTCGTTTTCTTTATTTGCTGTTCTATTGTGTTCTGTCCCTCAGTCAAAATATTTAATAATAATAGATTGACTTTCCTCTTATTCCTTCCGATATTCTTATGGTTAATTGAATATTATACAATGATTTCAATTATATTAAAATTTAAAAAAAAATCAATCCAAAATGTTAGACAAAATATGAGATTAATTCATTTCATAAAAAAGAACGCACGATATTTTACACTAGAAAGAAACGACGACAGTTAAATTAATACTAATCTTTTGTTAAAATCTTAAACCACGTAAAAGGAAGACACTCGTTTCGCGGTTAATGATTAAAGAAGCTGTTTAAATGAAGCTGAAGGAATAAAATAGAAATAGACCTTGAGTTAAGAAACCTAAGCTAGACTTTACAACGGAGGACATGAGAAGATTCAAGACCGTTTAGAGTACTTCGAATATTTAGTTTTCCGTTCGGTTTGAACTAGAATTCGCCAGAGTTCAGAATGTTCTTTCATGTACGAAAGAAATATCTTGAGAAAATTCAAACTTTTGAAATTTTTTACGTAAAATAGCTAAAATGAAACTAGTCTTTATGGATTGTGTCGCTTTTAATTTACTTACGGTTATCTGTAAAAAAACTTAATTTCATTCATCGTGTAGTATTCACGTACATTTGGCATTATTACAACAGATAAAAAATAAATGTTAAATAAATTTGGCAAAACTTCAAATTAAAATAATCTTTACGTATATTCCAATTGAAATGTCACGACATTAACAATTACACGTAACTTTTATTAACTACACTCATTTATTTAAATAAAGTACCTACATAAATCTACAATTAAAGTTCAATTAATAAAAAACTTACCAAAAAGCGTCATACGCATCAATAAACCAAAAGACACTCATTTTGAACGTTACTTTTTAAGCAGGAATTAAAAAAACAAAATTACTGTGTGATTGCAGAGAGAGCGCGTGCTGCGTCGAATTCCGGTGGGAGTCTGGATTGCAGTAATACTATGTACGCCTAATCTAAATTGTCCCAATGAGGGGGAGCCTTACAATTGGTGCATTACAATGACCACTAAATAGTTGCCATGACACTTTTCAGATATTGTCGAATTTATTCGCTGTGTGTGACGTGTTAGAACAGTATGCACGCGAGCTAATGTTCTGTTCACATTCAAAAGGATTAAACATTAAACAAAATATTAGAAAAGGAACGCATAGTTAACTGGCGATTCACGGGTTCACCTGTTATCCGAAATAAATATTTCTGAAACAAATTGATGATTTTCGAATGCAATCTCTTCGCTTACGTGCTGTTGCCACTGCGAACGATAGGTACTACTTGAATGTATACATCGGGTATGGTAAAATTACAACTAAAGAGTAAAGATGAAGTGAAGAGTGATTGCAGGGCACAGAGTGACTGGGACTCTTTATTCTATTATGGGAAGTCAGAATGTGTCAAACAACGCACTTAAGGCAATGCAAAATGCTGAGTAAATCTTTATGTATGGTAGTGAAAATTGGGTGTAGCAAAAGAAGCATGAGAGTAAAATTAAGAAGTATGATAAGACTCTGTGGAATCGCTTACCACTGGCCATTTTTCCGGACCGATACGACTTAGGGACCTTCAAGAAAACGAGTTTACTCATTTAAAAGGCCGGCACCGCACCTGCAATTCCCCTGGTGTTGCAGTTGTTCATCGGCGGCGGTTGACACTTACCATCAAGTGAGCCGCATGACTTTTGCCTTCTTCTATAAAAAAAAAAAACTAACTAAGTGTGGTTTGCAAGATATTGTGACCAGAATTAAGAAAGCAATGCTTAGGTTGTTAGGGCACGTAGGAAGTATGAAATTTATGCCGAAGATCGAGTGACTGAGTTGGCAATAGTTGCCCAAGACTAAAGTTTATAGATTAAATTGGCGATATATTGAAGATGGGCCAAATTTTTACATCGGCCAATATTCTACATATCTCCTTTAACCGACGATCATATATGTTAGTGAGGAAATGGAAGTCCGTAATCTCTGCCAGCTATCCTTCTGCGTTACGGTGTGAGTTTATGCGCGTTTCACTGGTACAGCATCAGTGTTTTCACTGGATACCGAGTAGTGGCGGTGTAAGAATATCCACCACCCCATATCATCGTGGGTGTCGTAAAAGGCGACAGAGTGAACAAATCAGGAGATGGGCAGCAACGTCTTCTTAATAATGATTAAAAATAAAAAAACGTGGTTGCCAACTCGCTTGCCAATCGTGGCAAATATCTCCTTATAAGGCAATCTATGGGGAGGCCTATGTTCAGCAATGGACTTTAATAGGCTGTAACGTTAACGGTATTCCTTGACGTTATCGATTAAATTCCAGTTGTTAAAACAAACATTCAAAATCCACACCATAATATAGCTTATATTATGGTTGCAGCACGAATGGGTCGGCTCAATCGACTGACCACGCTCGCAATACCATCGTAAAATAGCAGCATAATGCTGCTGTGTTTCGTATGGTAACTGATGAAAACCAAATAACCTTTTTCTGGTAACGAGGCATTCCCATCTTAGTCCGCAGAGGTGACAACGCATTTTGCTTCTTAATTGATGATAGATGTAAGTTTCTATGGGCCACAGCATCCATTTACCATCAGGTCACACAGTCCGTGTTCACATTTGTCACCCTTCTATAAAAAAAACTCCTCGGTAAAAATAATATTAAACTTTTAACAGTAAGTAAAAATCCCTTTAAAACTAAAAAGAATGAAATATTTGGGCTATAGCATCGGTGCTAAGACATAAAGTATCGGATAATTAAAGCCTCGACTTCAGAAGCTGTTATGTGGAAATTATTCCATCCATTTATTGTGGGTAAACTGTATGCTAAGGTGTTAATTGAAAGAGTTATGGAAGAAACTGATGGAAAAATTTGGGATGTGCAAGCTGGATTTAGAAAGGGATGGGGTGTACGGATCAAGTCTTTTCCATGCGCATGATTGCGGAGAAGTTTTGGCCAAAACCAGAAAGTTTTGTGCGTTCATGGACTTGGAAAAGGCTTATGACAGAGTGGACAGGAATATGTTATGGCAAACACTGAACTCATTTGGTTTGAGCGCTGGTTTGATACAGGCATTAAGGTCTCTTTATAGGGACTCTAGTGCTTGTGTCAGGATCAACAGGGTCTACTCGGACTGGTTTGGCATCCAAAAGGTGTCAGACAGGGCTGTGTAGCTTCCCGTGGCTGTTTAACCTATTTATGGACAGTTGTTTGCAAACTTTGAAAGTTGAAGAATGTGGGTTGAGAATGGGTGAGTTAACCGTCAAATGCCTTTTGTACGCCGATGATCAAGTCATATTTGCATCGTCGGCGGCCGAGTTGCAATGATGGTTACTTTAATGAACTGGTCATTAAAAGAAAGGGGTATGAAAGTGAACGCAAGTAAAACTAAAGTGATGGTTTTGAAAGAGAAGAAAGTAAAACGTTATGTGAAATAAGAATAGAAGGGAGTTGATTGAGCAAGTGGATGAGTTTGTATATTTGGGATGTTTATTTAGCAGGGATGGTAGATATGATAAGGATATAGAACGACGAGTAAACGCAGGAAATAGAGTGAATGGGGCTCTACACGCTATTGTGAGGAGTCAAAATGTGTCAAAAAAGGCACGTTTGGCAATTCATAGTGCTGTGTTAGTCCCTACTTTAATGTATGGTAGTGAAAGTTGGGTGTGGCAGAAGAAGCATGAGAGTAGAATAAATGCTGTAGAAATGCGGTCATTAAGGAGTATGCTAGGGCTGAATCTGAATGACAGGGTGAGAAATAGTGTGATAAGAGAAAAGTGTGGTTTGCAAGATGACGTTGTGACCAGGATTAAGAAAGGAATGCTTCGGTGGTTTGGTCATGTAGAAAGAATGAACGAAGAAAGAGTGACAAAGCAAATTTATGCTGCAGAAGTGAACGGCAGAGTCGGAAAGGGACGCCCTAGACGAAGGTTTATCGACCAAATTGGCGATATATTAAAAATGGGCCAGATTAGGAGTACCTTAACCGACGTGCGTGTATGCGTAGATATATGGATGTAAAGGAGGCGAGAGAGGTGTGCCAGGATCGTGCCAAATGGAAGTCCGTAGTCTCTGCCTACCCCTCTGGGTGACAGGCGTGAGTGTTTATGTATTATGTTATGTATTCCATCCATTTTGGTTTTTAAGTCGGTCTTTACTTTTAATCAAAAGTTATATTTTACCCTTTTGAGTGGTCTAAGGAATATCACAAATTCAAGGTAACATCTAGAATGTCGTCAAAATAGTTCCATTTTCCCTTTTTTCCACCTTTTGGTATGGTATTTTTCAACATATTTATAGTTGTAGCACAAATGGCTTGGCTCGACCAGGGTGGGACCACGCTCTCACAGAATACCAGCGTAAAATAGCAGTTTAATGCTGCTGTGTTTTTTATGGTGAGTGTAGAGACCAGAGACCCTTTTTTACTGGAGGCAACCCATCTTAGACCTCAGGGTTAACAACGCGGGGGAGGAGTAGTCCTCTCCCGTGGAGGTGCCATTAGAGGCCGGCCAGCGCTGGTGGAGCCGCGGATGTGTGTGAAAGCGTTCCCGTGGCCCTGACAGTATGCGACGAAGGTGGAACACCATGGGGATTTAGTCGGTGCGAGTCCGACATAACCCGTCCTTGGCCCCGCGAGTGTTTTGAGAACCGACTCCTTCTTTGAAGTTTTTTATATACAAGTAAGGGTGGCCTAATATTTTTATTGGATCGATTTCTAAGGACATTCGGCTAAGTCACTGACATTCTCTAGCACGACATGAACAGGTCAAATAGGTGGCAAATCAAAATGTTACTAGGATCCCATAAATGGAAGTGCTTAAACTTGTGTTTCAAATATGAGCAACTTAGCCTAAAACCTACTAGGAAAACGTTGGGCGGAGCGTGTTCAGTGGCCCCGTGGCGCGGCGCGTTCCCCATACAACTAGAACGGGCGCTATTCTGGACACAAATTATTATTTACTTGTGCGTGTACTGCTGTGCTCCGGTCTGAAGGGTATTAAGAGCTAGCCAAGTTATATTTACAGACAATAAAGTATGACAATTTAGTCCTCATTGGTGACAACGCATCTGTAACCTTCTTTATCTGTGATGTTAGCTGCACTTTTCCATGGGTCCATTTTTAATAATGAACGCTCTACACTGAGGCCTTACACTTAATGTTCAGTGACGAGCACGCAACGGATGATTACGTCCGATATTCTTCGATCGGTCTTATTTTCCGAACCGTTGTAGATTATGAAGTTCATAAGAGCTTTTAACAAGCCTAAATAAATAAAAAAAATTATAATTTCAATTCTTTATAAAAACCGTGTAGTGGCGGTGTAAGTACATTCATTACCCCCATACCATCCTATAGGTGTCGTAAGAGTCGACAGCGAGAAACTGAAACAGGAGATGTGCAGCAGCATCTTCCTCATCATCATTATCATTATTCATCATTACAGCCCTTTACAAGTCCACTGCTGAACATAGGCCTCCCCCAAGGAATGCCACAAAGAATCGTCCTGAGCCACTTGCATCCATCGACTTCCTGTATATCTCACTAGGTCATCACTCCATCTAGTGGGGGGCCGTCCTAAACTTCGCCTACTACGTGGCTGCCACTCGAGAACCTTTCTTTCCCATCGATATGTCGGTTCTTCGAGCTATATGGCCGGCCCATAGCCACTTATGCTTGCTTGGTTGTACAGTCTCGTTTTCAAGTTTTGTGGTATACCTGACCAGAAGGTATGACTGTAATTTCCCGAACGCTACCCAGCCGAGTTGAATCCTTCGATTGACCTCTCGGTCGAAGTTGGATTTACCTAGTCGAACTATTTGTCCTAGGTAAACATACTCGTCGACAAGTCGTCGAGCGTAGTGCCCCCAACAACTACCGGCATAGGTGTGACATGGACGTTACACATGACCTTTGTTTTGTCCATGGTCATTTTAAGATCTATCCGTTAGGAGACACTATTGTGGTCCTTGTGCTTAGGTCCTCCATCGATTCTGCCATAAGGACTATATCATCGGCAAATCGAAGGTGAGTGATGTATGTACTCGCCATTTATATTAATACCATATCCTTTCCATTCCAGTAGCTTCAAAACGTCTTCCAATGCAGCGGCCAAGCGTATCGGGGATATAACGCCACCCTGTCTTATACCTCCCTGCAGTTGGATAGGTTTCGTACTCTGGTTCTGTACTCGGATAGCCATCGTAGCTCCACTGTATAAACAATTCAGTGCTGCGATGTACCGACAGTCAACTTGGCACTACTAAAGGGACTGTAACACTTTAGTTACTGTTAGCAATTAAAGGCTTTCTCATAGTCCAGATACGCAAGGCAAAGGGCAGATTGTACTCTTCGGCCTTATATACAATTTGCCGAAGGATATGTATGTGGTCTATGGTACTGAAGCCTTTTCGGAACCCGCTTGGTCGGGAGGCTGGAAGTAGTCGAGTCTGCGCGTGAGACGATTCGTAATAACTCTTGAAAACAGCACGTAGACGCGGCTCAGAAGGGAAATCGGTATGTAGTTCTTTAACTTTGAAGAACTACATATCGATTTCTTTGAGTTTCTTCAAGAAAAGCGACAACTTGAGCATTGTCGCTTTTCTTGAAGAACAAGACCACCGCTATTCTGCTCCACGCTTTCGGAGTAGTGCCACCAAGGAGGACGGAATTAAAGAGCTTCTGAAGGACTTCTGGAGGAAAAGTACTGGTTTTCCACTCGCTTTCAGAATCTCAGCTATAATTCCATCCTCGCCCGGGGTCCTGCCGTTAAGGAGCTGCTGGAGAGCCATTCTAATCTCGCTCAGACTGACGTCCCGGATATCATCGGAATAGTGTCGGATTAGACTTGCTCTTGGATCGTTATGCATATGTGTGTGTGAATCCAATGATGACATGTATAAATGCCCGTAGAATCTCTCAATCTCACTCAAAATCTCAGGTGTCCCGGAAACGATGCTGTCACATTCGGTCTTTAACTTCGACAGTGATCGGAGAGTTTTAACTTCTTGGTAACAACTTAAAATTATAAAAAATGCGGTGGCCAACCGCCTTCCAAGCGTGGCAACTACGGCAAAATTCCCCTATGATGCATCTATGGGCTTGGCCTATGTGCAGCAGTGGAATTTTATAGACTGTAATGGATGGATTAACTTTATAAATAAAATATGCTACAACATCAATAGTAAATGGATTTCAAGCACGCTTGCAGGTTAGACCCGTTTTTATATACAGAAACATTTCAAGTGTGTTATTTTGATCTAGATTTTTTTTGTTTTGTAGCTTTTTGTTGTAACTTTTGTTTTCATAAAATTTATTGTACAAAAACAATTAACACTTACTCTCTACAAAGAACAAATTGATAGATATATATTTTTTTGCTAACACAACTAAACAAATATATGCAATAGTTATGCCATAAACAATAGGTACACATTACAGTATAGAAGCATACTAAATCAGTACACCAAACATGCTTTGAATAAATATTTTATTGGATCACAGAGTTACGAAATAGGCCCGGGAATTAGAGGCGCGATGGACTCAATACTGCGTTATTAGATTATGGTCGATCCACATCCTCCCTTAGGATAGCAGCAATGTTAATCGATTTATTTTGTATTTGTAATTAATCTGTTATTCCTACCGTTCCTAACCGCTCCTAGCACCAGCGGTTTTGGCTTAACTTTAGTTGTCAGCGGGATAGAATTATGCCTGCCATATCTGCTGAAATCTGCAGCTTCATATCCAGTCTAACAGCCATGAGATTAAGAGTGTGATGGGAGAGTTTTTCTGTTCTTCTTAAACATAACAGTTCGCAATAATATATTACATTACACAATTAACAAAACAAATCATATTAGAAATAGCTTTATAGCGACCACCTCATTGCCAGGGGATATTGTCGTCCACAAAATCCTTAATAATATAATAACCCTTTTAATACAATTTTTGTTTAATAAATTTTTGAACTTTGAATCGGACAAAATTTGTATATTTTCTGGGATTTTGTTGTAAAACGCTTTTAGGGGTACATTGCCCAAGAATGAATTACTCTGACTCTGTGGAGTCGAGCAACTGGCACTGAATGCATATCACATTTTTTACTAAACTACTTATATTTTTGTGTACATACATTACATTTTCTTAAATATATTGAGAGGACAAAGTTAATATATTAATTGCCTTAAATTTTTAGTATAGATACTCTTGTCTTCTCTCTCTCACTCTTAGGTTTTTAATCAAAGATCGCTCTTATGGTGTTATTTTGCAAAAAAAATATATAATTTCAGTGTCAGTCATGTTTCTCCATAACAAAATACCATACGAAATTATGCTATAGAAATAGTTAAAACAAACTAATCTAACGTTTTCAGCGTTGGTAAGATTTCTAATCTTTTTTCTTTTTGCAGAGCTAATTCTACTTGCTAGTTTAGATATGGGAGCCCCATTGAAGCTTCGCGTCTAGAGTGATTTCAAGAAAAATGATAGTACCAACAAGACTTAACTCTTCCCCAAATAATTTACCTAATAGAAATATGACAATGTAAGATCAACATGAGTCATGTCCTATATTAAACTTCATAGATCATCATCTACGAGTACAGTTTTAAATTCTTAATTGTACAGAGCAATCAATTGTTTTATGACTGATGAAAGATTAGAAGTGGAGTAATTTACAAACAGAATATAGTCAAATGTGGCCTCACTATACGTAAAAATAATTTGCAGGTCCTTTAGTCCTTAATTTTAAGTAGACATATGTCAAATGTATATCCATTGTTCACAATTAGTAACTGTTTAGTCGCTAATTGTGAACAATTGATTCGACTGATGATTGTTCGGCTTTTACTTTTTTTTTAAAAGTATTTTTATCGTAAGAATACATTTTTACAATGGCCCATTACAAATTTCGTTAAAGATCCGATAATAATTAAAATGGATTTATATTTTTTTTTAAGCCAGCTTTTTTTATCTTGGTTAGGTTGACTATATATTTATATAATATATTTGATTATAGTCACCCTAAAGGAGTAAAGTAAAGTGACTTATAGTCGACATTTCAACAACTTTTTTACGTGGTAGAGCCATGCTGCAGCTATATTAATTATATAGTTGTAGCACGAATGGGTCGACTCGACCAGGGAAGGACCACGCTGTCACAAATTACCAGCGTAAAATAGCAGCTTAATGCTGCTGTTTCGTATGGTGAGTGTAAAAGAGGCATACCATCTTAGTCCTCACGGCTGACAACCCATCTGCATTTTGTTTCGTAAACGAGGATAGATGTAGATATCTATGGGCCACAGCAACCATCTATCTATCAGGTGGACTGTGTGCTCGCTTGTCACCTTTATCCTAACAGGTGATGTTTTTGGCTCTTAGTCAGTCTGTTAAATCTGTTGTACTGCTGTTGTAGCAAATAAACATAGAACATAGGTACACAAAAATACAAAATGCACTGACCGGATTCGAACACGGATAGCTCGAGTGCTGTAAAATCTTAAGTGAGCTTGGTGAGTTACCAACTGTGAGTTCAACGATTTGGTAATTGCTAAGCATTTAAAAGGTCTACAAATAATTGTTCCTTGATATTTGTCGGTGTGCAATTTATGTTTGTAAAACGCATTTTTATACGTTTTTACCTCGCCAAGTGACAAAATATAGGTATACGAGGAAATTCTTACTTAATAGAAAAATTTTCAATATGTTAACGTTTAATATGGCGTCAGTAAAGTAATTAAAAGAAGTCGTTTTGTAGTTATTGCATTTTGATTCATCGAAGGTAAGTTTGTACCTTAGTTTATCATTCTATGTAGTGTTTTATGGAGATTGTCATCAAATCATAAAATTTTATACGTGGTAAAGCCACACTGCAGCTATATTATGGTTGTAGCACGAATGGGAAAATTTGACATCCAATGAAGTGGCGATAATTGGTTCTATCGCCCTATGTAATGTTTATTATTGTTTGTATTGTCTTTGAAAACCAATTTTAAAATTAAATAAAACTTAACTAGTTAAAAAGTATACCTACTACATTAATGTAATAAAAAATAAATTCTTAAAAAAGCACGATTCATATAATATAACCTTTCCTTTCCTATAAAATAGGAATGTCAGACACAAAGTTTGACATAATTGTTACAGAATAAGAGAATTTATAGGATGAACATAAAAAATCTTTACATTTAACAATTTTATTTTTAAAACTATGATAATAAAAAAAAGAAATACCATTCTAATCAAGAAAACTATTGTGATTCAAAATAATATTAATAATTACACATTTATTTATACACACAAAACCTTCATTACGTAATTTTCACAACTGAATTAAAAACAAAAAAAAGGGCCAAAAACCCATAGAAAAATAATTATGTATTAAGTTACAGATATTATGAATAAAAAGGGATAGGATAAGGGTGTGGAGTAGATAGGTTTTAACCATAGACTAATTATACTACTGCGTAGTTTTAACATCTAAAAACAATCTAGAAGTAGAACAGACCAGTACCAGAAGTCAGGGTTAGCTAAAAAAAATTTATAATAGTTTTTAAACCGAATCTATCCTATTTACGATTGACAGATTCAATTCTGCAAATTTTAAATTATTTCTGGAATTTCTTTGCGTCGTGACGACCCAATTACATAATTTAGTGAAAATTATATGTAATTTCCATGAAACATTTATAAATCGTAACATAACAAACTCGAAAATTCGTGGGTTCGAATCTGCCATTCAACAAGAGTAGTGAACTCGTACTCCTAGCATAAGCATTTGAAACTTATTTGGACTAGTTAGCGGGAGTATTAGCAATATTAATAGCGTTACTAGTATTCTTTTTCTGTTTGTCCCAAATCTAAAACATCGTACATTTTACGTCTAAATAATTTTAAAATTAAATAATTCGAAAACGAAGCGTTTTCGGAGTATATAATATTAGAGGATAACACCAACGAAAATGAATATACCTCTAATTAATTAAAATTTGGACCTTCAAATCGAACGGAGGTTCTGTGCAGTTGAACAAAAAACTTGATCAGGGTGATGCAACTCTTTATGAAATCCGAGAAACTTGCACACAATCATAATTTTATCTGTGTGGATTGGGCGTATAAAATTAAAGCGAGAAAAAGATATCGCTGTTTCTTTCTTTCGCGTTGTTTCAGATTGCCATTTTAAAATTAGATACAAAAATACATATTATATCGGAAGAAACTGAAAATGTTAATTCTGTGTTAAACTTTTTTTTGGTTGCTCATTAGAGTATAATTACATACATATTACTCTGAGATTTGCACAATTAATTCACCTATTAATTGATTAAAATTGAATTATTGAATTTAAGCAGAATTCTATCAAAAGAAGCCATGAATTAAAAAAAGAAAAAAAATTACATTTGTTTGTCAACGTCTTAATATAAAAAATATTTTGTGAAATTGATTCAAATTTATTTAATAGGTGTAGATTTTAATATTTGTTATTACGTTTTGCTTAAATTCAGTATTTCTTCGCGATTGTGTGTGTAAAGATTTTTTATGAGATGTTGACTCTGTATGAGATTTTAACTATAAATTAATTTATTATTTATAAATTTATGCACGATGTGTGATCAGAATCTAAAGTAAATTAAGCGTTGTGCAAACAAAAAGCACAAAATCATCTGATCACTTTCTGCAGGTTTCCTACAATAGAAGAAGAAAAACTTTTGACAATAATGTGGTAAGTCTTTAAGCATTTTGAATTTATTGATCGTTATTTGTAGGGATTATAACTATATTAACTCGAATTTTATCTGTTTCAGATCATGTATTTGGGCTGAGTTGAGTTTTCACCATGAGAATTTTGCTGATTTAAATTTACGTTAATGTTCTGTAAAGAAAAACTCTCACAATAACATATGTTATAAATCAATATTACGCGTGGAAATATTATCTGCAAAAGCAATAAAAAACATCAATAATAATATATAGTGTATAAAACAATCTCTTCAAAAAATAAAATTACATTTTTATTTTTAGTTTTATACTCCTCTAAAGTAACGTAAAAAAGTGGCTCGAGCCAAAATAACTCAAATTTGCCTTAAATAAAAAGTTTAAAAGTAACAGAATACAAGGTTTGAAATTCCCGCTAAAAAGTTTTATATGGGCGCCCACCGTGGCGCTTTTAGTGTACACTCATAAACATGTTTCCTTTTTTTTGTATGAAGTTGGCGTTCTTATCTCGGTAGAGAGTAATAATACAAAAATAATGCCCAAATATTTTTAATTTTTCCAAAATCACTTTACTTAACTGATCAAGCACGGGTGTAAATGTAAATGGGGTAATCTATAATTTATTACAGGCAGTGTTTGGTAACACTTAATGGCAGTTATTGCTTTGTATTGCCTACAATACTATCATAATTGCTTTAATTTTGTGATGGTGGGTGTCGTCAATAAGTATAACATATTGCATTTAAGAATAACTCAAAGTTCTTTATTAGTTTTAGAACCTTTATCATTTTACAAATTATGCAAAAACATGATGATTATTTTTTATTTTACAAAAATAGACTTCAAAAATTTATTAACACTATACATTGTCCAAAACTTTTAAATATGTAGTGTAACATTAGCTTAGTTACTTAGCAAGTCGAAAATTATTTTGAGAAATGCTGGCTACTTTACTACTCCTTTGGTAGTACCTATTTAAAAATAATTTTATATACAATCAGTACATACATGAATCTCATCAGTTAATATTTAAAAAAAAATAGATTTGTAGTAATATTTAACTAAAAAATTAAAATTACAATTTAAAGATTGTCATTCATTTGATTCTATATACACTATTCAACCATTTATTGAGATAATCTAATATATAAAAAATAATATTTGTTTGTTCGTATTTTATGCGCCGCCATACCGTTCATCAGATTGCGGTAAAACTTTGTCAAGTTATTGCTTGCATTTGCGCGAAGGTTATAGGCATAGTACAATTAACTTACAGTAGGTGGCGCGCGTATCGTAATTACAAATGTATTTGAAAGTTATATTATATCATAATCATTATCATTCGTAATTAAACAAGATAACTCTTCCAAATTTAAAATGAAATTTTCACAATTATTTATGAGGCAGCAACGCACCGGTTACCAGCTAGTTAAGGGCTATCCGTAAATTACGTCACACATATTTTATGGTTTTTTGAACCAAGCAAAAAAAACAGCAGTTTTTCCATTTTTTTTATTTAAATTAAAAATATTCTCTTTCTTCCAACCATATAGCATCGTCATCATTCATTAAACAAAGAATATCTCTGGCACGTCCAACCGCAATTCTTTGAGGACGAATTTTCGCGATAGGTAAAACCGAGCCGAAAACTATAGATCGAGTTAGTAGTATTTTTAAGTTTTTTAGTATTTTAGATTTGAGACAACATAGCTTTTTTGCTTAGAAGTATATTCTAAGTCTATGCTTTTAACCCACCCCTGTCCCTTGTCACATTTTGTTAGCAGCCTGCCCCGCCCCCCTTTAACGTGTTATGTAATTTATGGATGGCCCCTTATGAATAAAAAGAAAGCTAAATAAAAGCCCAATATTCAAAAAGTTGTTAAATTATAAAAATCCTGTAAAAACTTCAAAATGATGATTTAAAGATGAAATTGTATGTAGTTTCTTTGATTTCAGTGCACCATCAATCGTATTATCGAAGCAAAAGAATATTCTTTTTACTCGTGCATGAACTAATGCCATTGAACACATAACACAAGGCTCTCTTATTAGATAAGCATAATATCCAGTACATAAGTAAGGACCATCACTTGGATTTCCATTATATTCATCACTAGACATATCGCATTTACTTACAAATTTTCTTGCACCAAATCTGACACTGGGATATCTAGGTTTTAAGTAGGTTAGCAATTCTTCACTTATACCACTTAATGTCCTATCGGGATTAATATCTTCAGTAGACCAAACTCCACCATTCTGTGTCTTTGCCACATTGTCTATGGCTAACATAGACGAATGTTGAAGAGGGTTAGTATCCCTATTATCAAAAGATACAGCAACCACTGATTGTATTGTTGGATCAACAATTACAGCACTATTGATGTTTTTAAAAACATCATCTTCGTTCGTGTTTAGGTTTAAATGTAGAATATACCATCTAGACACTTCAAATGCTATTTCCATGTAAGTTCTATGAAGGTTAAGGTCTGTGGGGTAAAGAAGTTACCACTCACAAGTTTTTCCAGGTAAACATTAGGATGAAAGTTGCAGGACCAAATTTTGTTCCATTCTTTAAACTGTTGTTTTACTTTAGGGGGTGAAAGGGGAACATCTAACTCTTTAAAATACTGAAATGTGTCCTTTAATTCTTCTACATTACATTCAATGTACTGTTGAATAGATGACATGCCAATAATAAAGTTGGTAGGACACAATATAACCTCTTTCTTCCTAACTCGCTTTAAATGTTGCAATTCTTTCAAAGGTATCTTTTCATTTAACATCAAAACAGTTTGTGATAGATCTTTCGGATCTTTAATAATACCAACATACACTTTTATTAATGGTATTGACTTCTGAAAGTCATCACTTAACACAGGATCTAAGTTTTTTTGAGAATTTTTAATGTCTTCAATACATTTATCTATTATTTTGTTACAATAATCATCTTCATTAACAATTGTTTTTGCTCTTTTCACTGGAGGTTCAATTCCAACGGACATTCTGTGTATAATATCTTCTTAACCCACTGGTGTATTGACCTTTTCTGCTGAAAATAAACAATAACAGCACTTTTTCATCACACACACACACTGTAATAATCACTTTTTTATTGTAAACACAATTATAATAACTATCATATTTTATCTAAGAAAAATAAAAATACTGATAGTATAAAAATTAGGTATATGATCTCAAAAATAGCTACAAAAACGCGATTTAAAGAAGATGGATAAGATACAACCGTCCGCATTTCTCTTTGCAATGATGGCAAAACAAATTGAGAATTGTCTTGAATAACCTGAACAACTTCAAAATGGGCAAGTTAACAATATGTAAATCGTAATTATTTACTGACTGTAGTTAATTATGTTTATAAAATACACGCAATGTGACACATTTTAAAATAAATTAACTTTTACATTTGAATCATTTAGCAAACAAAAATATATAACTGGATTAATTTTTCAATTTATTATTTTTTGCTATTTTAATATTTTATTATAATATATACAATATTAAAAAACTATAATAAAAAAAACTAAAACTAATAATTTAATTATCATACAGTCCTACTTCCCATAGTATTGTGCCAAGAACGCTGGCTGAGTTCTCTCCCTTAATGGCTATACTTAGCTTTTGAGCGAGAAAAGAACCAGCCCTCTTATCACCACCAGCAACAACCAGGAGTGGGTAGAGTTCTTTTAAGAACTTCACCGCACGTGGACCCCGCGGACCAATAGTCTCTACAGCAAATGGCACAAATATGTAGTCATCTCTCAGAGAGTCACATTTGCGCCACTTACTCAGTTCAGCTGCCTCTGATGCCGCTCCGGCTCTAAGCGAGGTACCCCTAAGATGAAAGGCCGCCAAAGTGTCTACGCTAGTAGCATCCCACACTAGGGCTTTACCTCTCTCCCAAGGGACCAATGTCATACCGTCGTGTCTCCTGCCATCGTCTCTAAATATTCCACAAGGCTCTAAAACCGAGGCAACAATTATAGAGACAAGAGCCCTTCGGATGACATCGTTCAAAGAACCGTGCCGTGAAAACCTACCAGCACTTTTCTTGCATGAAAGTCCGTGGAATTTTGTATGTCCAAGTTTAATCAGTAAATAATTATTTGATCAAAAATCTAATGAACACCATGGAATCAACTTCTGAGGAATATTTAACTGCATGCCTAATTTGTTTCGATGATAAATAACTTAACATTAACAAATAAATAAGAAATTAGTGACAAATTTACCTCGGTTTAGACTTTTTCGATGCCAACGAAAACTCCTATGTAACAATTTATATAACAAAAGTCACTTATAATATAACGTTATTAGGTTGCACCTGCACCAGCTGGATAAAATATGTTTTATCAACAAAAAAAAACGAAAGAAAATTTAATTTGCCACACATGTAAAACGCCGAGAATATAAGCCACAAGCTCTGTTTCCATTTTCAAAACTTCATCAATATTTGAATTAACAGTGATATGTATTGGTTTCTTCAAGGTTCTTTTGATTTAATAAGCCAATAACATGCAAGCTACGATCTACGATTTGGTTATGCAAGTTTACGTTAATAAACTTTTGACATTTATATTGTAATCAAGAACAGGCGTTTTATTATCGCGTATTATCCATTTTTTTTAAAACTGGCTTTACGGCTCTGGGTTCCAGCCCTTCTGAGCCTGTTTTTCTTACTTGTTTAGAGTTTAGACCACAGAAATGCTTCACAATATGTCGATTCGTCACATTGCGTATATTTTGGGAGATTTTGACGGCAACTTGAGCCAGCAGACAGTTGGCGATAGTATCTCAAGGCGCCTAAGCAGACAGAAACCTTATCTTCAGATTCACGTCACATGCGCAGACATTTACTATAAAAAATCGCCCCACATTTACATATCAAACTCCACTTCGATCCATTATTTCAACAATAATACAGGAGCAGCCGACGATATAGTCCTTATGGCAGAGTCGCTGGAGGACCTAAGCACTATGCTCAATGACCTCAATAGTGCCTCCCAACGGATAGGTCTTAAGATGAACATGGACAATACAAAGACCATAACGTCCATGTCATACCTATGCCGGTAGTTGTTGGGAGCACTAAGCTCGAAGTTGTTGACGAGTATGTTTACCTGGGACAAATAGTTCGACTAGGTAAGTCCAACTTCGACCGAGAAGTCAATCGACGGATTTAGCTCGGCTGGGCAGCGTTCGGGAAATTACGGCACATCTTCTCGTCAGGTATACCTCAAAACTTGAAAACGAGACTGTACGACCAGTGCGTGTTGCCAGTGATGACTTATGGAACTGAGACGTGGTCCTTCACTGCTCGCCGTATGAGGAAGCTCAAGGTCGCTCAGCGAGCTATGGAGAGGGCTATGCTCGGAGTTTCTCTGCGTGATAAACTTGAAATGAGGATATCCGCAGTAGAACCAGAGTGACTGACATAGCCCAACGGATCAGTTAGCTGAAGTGGCAATGGGCCGGCCATATAGCTCGAAGAACCGACAACCGATGGGGAAAAAAGGTTCTCGAGTGGCGGCCTCGTACCGGCGAACGAAGTGTAGGGCCCACCACTAGATGGAGTGACGACCTGGTAAGACATGCAGGAAGTCGATGGATGCAGGTGGCTCAGGACCGTGCTTTGTGGCATTCCTTGGCGGAGGCCTTTGTTCAGCAGTGGACTTGTGAAGGGCTGCAATAATGATGGTAGGAACAGCAAATCGCCGCCGGTCAAGTTCCCGCCAAATCTCCTCGCGTATTATCCAGTATTATCGTCTACATAGAGCAGAGATTATCAAACTTATTTCTTTTACCGCCCCCTTTGAAAATCAATTATTTTTCAGCGCCCCCAATTTTTTGTACACTCCTAAAACTTAAAAACCACAATTTCATTACTTTAATTAATTTAGTAATGGTGTGCTATATTAGTCAGTTCTGTGTTTAAACTTACATTCTAAACTAGACATTATTACCAGTGAGAGCAATTAAAACGCAACTTTATAATATTAAGAATATATTTTAATCAAATTAAAAGAAACAATATAGATAGGTAATCAATTTTAGTTTTAAAACTAATCTAATGAGATGGATGAATTTGATGATTTTTAACAAGTTTGTTGATATCAGGTCCGATTTTACTCAAAAACTATCGTAAGTCACCGCGTTCGGTAACATGCAAACGATTTATTTTTTTAGTAAGCAGCGTCACAGCGCTAAATTCACGTTCACACAAATATGACGATGGGAATGCTATCAAAAATCGTTGAACGATCGACTACAATCCAAGGTACAGCTGCGGGATTAACTTTTGTAGCCAAAATTCTTGGTAGCCATTTTTGAATTTGATTTTTATTTTCTCGTTCGTTGTCAGTTCTATAAATTCTTCTTCCAGTTGGGGTGATACTGCTATGTTGACATTTGAAAAAGGATCTAACACCCAGTCTGGTATTTCCAATTTCAAAATGTCCTGGAATCTTTCAATGATATCCCTGTGGAGATTTTCCAAATATTGGCAGAAGACAAGCAAGTCGTCGTTGTTGCAGGATACTGATAAATTGAAAAAATAAAAACTTTTTCAATTTATGAAAAAATTATGGAACTCACGTCTGCCGGTATACTTCTTGTGCTCTTTTTCTTATTCAGCTTGGCTACGAAAGCAGCGACGACATTTTTTGGATTTATTAAGTTCAAGTCATCGCCTTGAAGTTGGAGATTCATATCATTAAGCAATTTATAAAGGTCTGTCAGGTATGCGATATCATTTTTTGAAGTGATGAGGTTGTCGCGCAATTCTGTGTCTTTGTTTTCCAAGAACTCTACGACAGTGTCAAACAGACTGTAAAATCGAGTCAGACAATTTCCTTTTAATAGCCAACGCACTTCTGTGTGAAAGATCAAGCGGTTGAAATCTTCATCATTAGTAACACAAAGCTGATTAAATAATCTGTCATTTAAAGAGTTGTTTCGGATTTTATTGACTGCTCTGATGACATGTTCCAATGATTGAAAGAGTCGTTCACTTAAATTTCTAGCAACCAAATGTTGTTGATGTATAACGCAATGTACAGCAAGCACATCTGGAATTTTGTTTTTTAAGTACGCTATGAAGCCTTTTTGACACCCCGTCATAGCTGGAGCACCATATGTAGCAGCTGATATAATATTCTTCAAGGGAATTCCTTTTTCATCACAAAACTTTTCCAGTGTTTTAAATTTCTAGCAAATAATAGTTCTTGACATATTTTTTCATCTTTAATAAACCTCACGTAAGACAGCAACAATGCTTCATTAGTTGGTAAAGTGGACTCATCCAACTGAAATGAAAATTGACTAGTCTTCAGATGATTGCACAATGACTCTTCAATGTTTTTAGCCATTTCATCAATTCGTCTTTGCACAGAACTATTGCTCAAAGGAATTTTTCGAATTATGTCTGCTGCTGGTTTATGGAGCACAGTAGTTATAAGTTCTTTCATTGCCGGCAAAATTAACGTTTCTCCGATGGTGTGTGGTTTATCTGTTTGAGCAATTAACAAAGAGATATTGTATGAAGCTTGAAGTCCGTCATCGTCTTGCTTAGCAGCCGCTGAAAAAAGTTTTGATATACTTGGCTGATCATTATGCTTCTTTTCCAGGTCTTGAAAATAGGCTGCATTTTGTCCTTCTTATTCTTGTTTTTGAACAAAGAAGGCACAAAGGCAAAGATGGATTTGTCGAATTTTCTATGAATCCATATTTAATATATTCTGCCGTCTCTTCTTTTTTGCCATGCTCAAAGGGTGTTACGGAAGGCGCGCAGCGGGGGCGTCACAGCACGTCCCCCCGCCTCGTGCTTCGGGTTTTCCCCGAATTAGAGCTAGTGTTGTGCCACGTAGCACTTGAATATATTTTTAATAACATGATTTCTTTCGTAATAATTATAATATAATTATAGTATTAGAAGTAAAGATCCTTTGTGTTCCTAACCCATATGGATCATAAAATAAAACAAAAACTTTGTTATATAGGAACATGACAAAGTTTAATGCGGTTAAATACTTATCTAATTTCAGTTTTCCAAAAAGCCGTGAATTAACAAATAAGTGGCGATGAATGATAGCGATAAAAAGGCCCAACTGGAAGCCCAACATTAGGAGTTCTGTATGTTCTTTGCTATGATATGACAGATATGCAGTTTATAGTTGATTGTAGAAAAGACAGCTATATAATAAATTGAACCTTTTTAGGACAGTAACTTAATTAGATTTTTGTGTTTATCTAATAATCATCGTTTTGTAAATTAATTCCTGTTTTTATTGACTTGCGAAAACATTCCATATATATTTACTTACCTACCCAATATTTACTAAATATTTACCTATTACTTTAACTAATTAAAATTATATATTTAATTTAATTAACACAAATGCGTCAATCATGGCGCACCACTATTTAACCGCTTCATCTATGTATCAGTATCTATAGAACACCTGTTTACACTTGGAATAATAGTTATTTATTCTGTGATAATAGGCAGTGAGCGCCACGCGCGCTCTATAGCTTGCTTATAAATGCTCTAAGGTCATTCCCATTTTGCGACACTGTTTTGAAATGAAAATATTTATAATAATATAATAATAGTAACATTTATTGTTTCTCACATAACCTAAACATACACAAATCATATTGAAACTCTGTAGCCCGTGATTATTGAAAACTGTGTTATAGGTTACAGCGTCTTCCCAGAGACACATAGTTGTAATGTGGCAAACTAGCAAACAATATAAAATTTAAGAAGAATATAATAATAAAATAAAATGTGTGTGAGTGATTGTGTGTATGTGTGCGTGTGTGTGTGCGTGTGTTTGTGGTGTGTGCGTGTGTGGTGTGTGCGTGCGTGCGTGTGCGTGGGTGGTGTATGCGTGTGTGCGTGTGTGTGCGTGCGTGCGTGTGCGCGCGCGTGAGTGTGTGTGTGTGTGCGTGTGTGTGTGTGTGTGTGTGTATGTGTGTATTTGTGTGTATACAAACGTCGCATTATTACATAAGTATTATTTAGAGGAAACAATAAGATTTTCAGTTGCGTTATAGTTAAAATTGTTACTTAACCACTTTAATAAACTGTGGTAGAGCCACGCGGCAGCTTGTGCTGTCGCATGGATGGGCCGGCTCGAACCGGGTTGGTACCACGACCTCACAGAATACCAGCGTGAAGTAGAGGTTTACCTCTGCGTTTCGCTTGGTGAGTGCAGGTGGCCGGAGGCCCAATTTCTCCCCCCCCCCCATCAACATGGTAGCGGAATTAAACGAAAGACTACCCCAGGAGGGTACCAGCACCTCTGGAGAATCCCTCGCTGAGCATCCACGACCAAGCTACTCCACTCCTAAGCGTGGGTGCTCAGGCTGCCCCGCGTATTCTTGGGGGTGCAAAATTCCGCTCTATACTAACACTGCACGGGGCAAACAGAGCGATAAAACCACCCATGCCACGCTATCCGTGGACTTCTGCAACATCAGGGAACTTCGCTCGAACCTTAACGCCGTCCACTACCATCTAGAGACGGCGAAGCCGGCCTTGCTCTTCTTGACCGAGACGCAGGTGTCCTCTCCGGCTGATACTTCGTACCTGTCCTGCCCGGGTTACAAATTAGAACACTTCTTTGTGCCCCGGGCTGGAGTTTGCGTATACGTCAGAGAGGACATCCTGTTGGCTGAAAGCTGCGTGTTATCGTCAACGTTGTTTCTCCTGCATATCAATGATATGTTGCAAACTGGTAACATTCATTGCTATGCAGACAACAGCACTGGTGATGCCTTATATACCGGCCGTGCAAATATTTCTCGGAAAACGTCGCCGAGTACCGGGACAAACTTGTGTCTGAAGTCGAGTCTTTGCTGAACAAAGTCTCGGATTAAAGCGACTAAATCTAGTCCAGTTCAATCCCCAGAAGACACAAGTTTGCGCGTTTACCGCTAAAAGAACCCTTTGTCGTATCTCCTCAGTTTCAAGGCACTTTGTTGCTTAAGCCAGTATTGGAATCCTCGCGACATATCGAGTGATGTGCAGTTTCGTAGTCATTTGGAAGAGAAGGCCAAATTGGCCTCTAAGAAGCTTGGCGTGCTCAGCAGAGCGGGACAGTATTTCATGCCCTTACACCGCTTGCAACTTTACAAGGCGCAGGTTCGGCCCCACATGGAATACTGTTCCCATCTCTGGGCAGGGCCCCAGTGCCAGCTCCTTCCACTTGACCGCATCCAGCGCAGAGCGGTTCGAATCGTCGACGACCAAGTTCTATCCGATCGGCTTGACTCACTGCCACTGCGTAGAGATGTTGCATCGTTATAGCATCATTATCTAAAACATCTCTTAAATTTTAAACACTTATATGAGCTTCCTAATTTGTTACTAACCGCAGTAATGTGTGCCAACCAATTTCAATTGTCATCAATGATCACGCCTAAGTATTTATCATTGTCACTACGCAATAGGTGTGGACAGTTGCAGCCAGGTGTGGTGGATGGAATCCTATTACAAGGAAATTTATGTATGACTAATTTTGAATTTACACTCGGCTTACTAGCATTTGTGATACTAAAGCTTAAGTACTTTGTTTTAGAAGTATTAAGTGATAGTAGGTTGCCTTCCAGCCATGTAGTAACGGTTTTTAAACCTTCCTCAGCTGACCTTTTATACTCAGTTCCAAGAGCGTTCCCGAAATAGTAGTACAGTATCGTCTGCAAACATTTGAATGGTTGCACTATTTACTACTGTATCACACAGGTCGTTAATGTAGATCAAGAACATTGTAGGGCCCAGTGTACTTCCCTGTGGAATACCGTAAGTACAGGATGCGCTGTCACAGTAAATTATGAAGTCGTACGTTTTATTTTCTTTCACACAGATAATCTTTAAACCACATTAGCAGGGTACCTCTTATGCCGAGGCCTTCCATACGTGCCAGGAGGATGGGAATAGACACTGTATCAAATGCTTTTTGAAGATCCAAAAATATGCCAAGGCATTTGTCACCCGCATTTAGATTGTTAAATATTTGTGATGTAAGATTTAGAACAGCATCATCCGTAGATCGTCCGCATCGAAATCCAAACTGGTTATCGGATATAAATTTATGGTGTTCCAGATATTTATATCCGATAACCAGTTTGGTTTAGATTTTAAAAGTCTTTTATTTACAATTTTCTCCATAACCTTAGATAAGGAAGTCAGCAGTGAAATGGGCCTATAGTTGATGGGAAGTTTTTTGTTACCTGACTTGTACATATATAGGTGTTACTATTGCTCTTTTGAATATATTAGGGTAGGTCCCTGTATTAAAGCTCAGTTTACACAAATGCGCCACTGGTTCAGCCAAAACATGACAACTTAAGTATCCTACAAGGTATGTCCTCCCAGCCAGTCCTCCCATTCAGTGCACTGAATTGCCTATGGTCCTTTATGATACTTAATACTTCCAACGGATCAACTGGGTAAAGTACAAATGAGTTAAGGAGCACTTTTGTTAAAATTTTGGAAGCTAATTCAACGTCTGTAGTATTTAGGTTCTTGAGTTTATTATTAGCTATACTGCTGCCAATACTGGTAAAATAATTATTGATTTCATTAAGGGACTCCTTTATTGTTGGTTTAATTTTCAAGAGACATTCAGCTGTTTCAGTACTTTTTGTGATACCCCCATTGCAGCTTGTAATAATTTATTTTAAGTGTCTTTATTATTTTATTATATATGTTTCTATAAGATATGTATTTTAACTTAAGTATGCTATCATTTGGAGACTTTTTATATTTATTATACAATTTATTCTTAGTCCTTATTGCCTATTGCTTAACTACTCCGTCCGTAATCCATGGTTTTAGGTGTCTTTTCCGGTTAGATACTTTTATTGCTTGTGTGTTTGTATTTATCACATTTTTTATTCTATCTACAAGATACTCTGCAGCCTTGTTGGTATCATTGATAAGTAAATTCTCTTGCCAATTTTCTAATGCTAATGCGTTTTTAATAGCACTGTAGTTTACTTTACTGTAGTTTTTTTTTTGTTTGTGTACTTCAGTTTGTTATTTTGAACAGGTGAGTGAATATTTTCCACAAGTAGTAAAATCGGCGAGTGGTCAGTGAGTTCACTAAAAACGAACGATTGCCATCGTTGGTTTGTTTTTATCATGAAATGGTCAATACAGGTGTTATATCTAGTTGGTTTATCGACGCCCTGAATGAGACCATAATATGCCAGTTGTGTTAGGTATCTACGTGCAAGCATGACTAGATATTTGATTAGGAGGAATATCAATGTTCACATCTTCAGCTAAGATAATATTGCGTGCGTGTAAATTCCGGAGTAAATTACCTAATGAGTCAATGTAGTTTATAGGCTTAGAAAAACAAGGTGGTCTATACGTGCAAATGATCACAGCGTCATTCTGCAATGTTAATGTTAAACAATTACCTTCTGTTATATATTCTTCATTGACCGTGTATTCTACGGTGTTTCGAATGTAAACCACCACACCGTCATTCTGGTTATAACTCTTTTTAGTAAAATGTACTTTATAGCCATATATATTGGGCGGATTTTTATATTCATTAGTCCAGCATTCTGTTAGCACCAGGATATCGATCGTATATTCCAGGCCAGTGACAAAAATAAGCAATTTATCCAGATTACGATTTCTGCTGCGAATATTAAGAGCTAATATTGATAAGTTATTACCGATGTTAAGCCTACTCATCAATTCTGAACAACATGTTGTGTCATTTACATATATACAGTGTGGATTAATATTATAATCAATATCTGTAATATTATTTGGATTGAATTTTAGAAGAAAATATAACAGTATCAAAATACTCAAGGACAAATTTTATGCATATTGAAAAATGCATTAAAGATGGTAGATTTAGTGGTATTGTTAAGTAAATATGTAAGTGGACGATGCTTGTAAAATGTGATTGAAAGTAGGTGTTTCAATGTGTGTTACAAAATACTATTAATATTAGGACAAATTATATTAAGGTACTAAGCAAAATTGAGTGCTTATAATTATGCATTAATGATAGCGGCTTAATCCTCAATATAGAGCAGCTGGTGAATAGTGCTAGTCACTTTTCCTTATCCTTTAGATTATTGATGTCACTTTCCCCCGATGTCTATTTTACCGATGATTGCGACTCCGTCACGCGATACCGTCTGTCAGCGGGTTGATGACCGTGAAACTAGGGCGACCTCGGTCGTCATTGCATCACCACCTCACCCCTTGACTGAACCCACGAGTACTCCTCCGCCGAAGCCAACCTTATAACAAGGGAAAACGTTTGCGGATGTTTCCCGAAAATCTTCACAACCGGCACCCTCTTGTGGTCGAAATCGAAAGAATGTGGAAATAAAATCAGTTCCAGTGGTGACCCGAAACAAGGTTGATAATGACGGGTTTACTTTTGTTGAGAAAAGATGTCAGTCTTCGCGGTATTCGCGTCTGGCTTCTTTCTTCTTTTTTCGTATTCTCAAGTCGGACTAATCTCTCCAATATATCATCATATCTATTTTGCCGCGGTAAACTCTACCGATTCCTGTAATTTTGCATTTTGTTCTTTTATTTGTTCCATCAGCGACTGCAAAGACAAAAAGTATTGTTGCTGTTTCTTTTGAAACTCACCAAACATACATAGCATTTCTGATTTAAACGCTAACATTTCTGATTCTCCAATGACTGCTCTTCTTCTTTTGCTGCGTTTTGTCACATTAGAAGTAAGCTCTGAGTCAGACAGCGTTGGCACTTTTGTATAATCAGCATGCGCTGCTAGCAAGGTAGATTTTGAGTAGGAGTTGGTAATATCGCTTTTTCTGAATATCATATCGAAACTATACAGTGTGTCTGGTCACGACCTAGCGATAATTTAAGGTTACAAAATATACCTAATTTCATCGACGAAAACACCCATATATGGGGTCTACCCCCCTCCTGTCGGAATGGCCGCCATTTAATTTTTTTTTATTCTTGTAGATACCTCTGCCAAAAGATGCAGATTTCTCTGGACAGAAAGGTCCTACAGATGTAAAAAATGTTATTTAAAAGGTAAAATAGCATCTATCAAATAAAAATAAACATCATGGAAAGTTTTCCTACAAAATATCTTAAAACATTTACAATGCTAATTTAAGTTAAAAATTGACTATTTTTATTTTCTTAACATACTTCAAAACTAGCACATTGATACTAAATTTTTAATACTGTCCTAATACTTAAGGATATTACTTACAAATTGACATTAAAATTATTGTTCTTAATTGCATAACTCGAGAGTTAGGGCTGTTTGAATATGACCCTTTTCGACGGTCCCAAACCCATGTAGAGCTACCTGCTACATTGAATAGGGTTTATGTGACAAGGACGAAAATTATTTATATTATTGTTAGGGCGGTGAATAAGTAGGACAAAAATCATGTTGACCAGCTCAGGTATCGAAGATAAATGTTTGTTAGATCAGTTGTCCTCCGCTCTGAGTTGCGATCGCTACTATTCCGTTCCGTTTTGTGAGCTATTCCTTCACCGAGATATTCTGCTGAGTTTGTTGTAGTTTGCAGTGACTACGTACTTTTCGGATAAAACATGTCTAACTATTCGTCTCATCACATAGCTGACATGCATTTCGTGTATGGCAGATGTAATGGAAGCTGCTGCCGCCGTACGAATGTATCGTCAGAGGTATCCCGACCGGCCTACACCCAGTCGACAAACTTTGTTGACATTCACTTAAGATTGTCGCAATATGGCATCCAAAGGCCGCCAAATGAACGCTCCCGCATAGTGTCAGTGCAAGCAGAAGAAGAAGTTCTTCAACTTATTTACCGAGATCCCAGGCTCAGTGTAAGGCGAATAGCAATGATGCTGCATTTGTCAAAATGGGTTGCGTGGAAAATTTTAAAACGCGAAGGCATGCATCCGTACCATTTTCGTCGCGTGCAAGATATTCGAGAGCCAGACTATGCTGTGCGAGCCACTTTTTGCTCGTGGTTCAACGGTTGTGTGCGACGTCAACCGACGTTTTGTAAAAAAATCATGTGGACCGATGAGCGACATTTACAAGAGCTGGTATTATAAACCATAGAAACCAGCATTTATGGATGCAAGAAAATCCAAATGCAGTAAGGCCAGTAAATTTCAACATGAATTTTCAGTAAATGTGTGGGCGGCTATGATTGACGACAAATTAATTGGACCAATTGAATTACCAAATACAATGAATGGCCCAAGATTTTTAGATTTTCTAAGGAACACATTTAGAAATCATGGAGGAATTACCAGTAATCAACCGAAGGCGCATGTGGCTACAGTTGGACGGTGCACCACCTCACTACGCACGTGCTGTGAGAGCTTTTCTTAATGAAAATTATTCACCATGGATAGGACGTGGTGGAACGGTAGCTTGGCCACCTCGCTCTCCGGATTTAACACCTCTGGATTATTTTTTATGGGGATGGATGAAGCAAAGGGTTTATGCTACAGTCCCAAATAGCAGACAAGAACTGCTCGACAAAATAATGACGATTGGTGGATGACATAAGATCCGACATAGTCTTAATATCAAGGGCCACACAACAAATGGCTGTAAGGTCAGTGGCCTGTCTACAGAATAGAGGTGACATTTTGAACAATTATTAAATTAATAATAATACTTAATGCCATTAAAAGTTTCTTAAAAGTTATAGTGTATTTTTATTTAATCCATTGTCGAAAATTAATAGCGCTTAATGAGGCTCTACATACATAACCCTCGCAAAAGGGTCATATTCAAACAGCCCTAACTCTCGAGTTATGCAATTAAGAACAATAATTTTAATGTCAATTTGTAAGTAATATCCTTAAGTATTAGGACAGTATTAAAAAATTTAGTATCAATGTGCTAGTTTTTGAAGTATGTTAAGAAAAATAAAAAAATAGTCAATTTTTTTAACTTAAATTAGCATTGTAAATGTTTTAAGATATTTTGTAGGGAAAACTTTCCATGATGTTTATTTTTATTTGATAGATGCTATTTTTACCTTTTAAATAACATTTTTTTTACATCTGTAGGACCTTTCTGTCCAGAGAAATCTGCATCTTTTGGCAGAGGTATCTACAAGAATAAAAAATTAAATGGCGGCCATTCCGACAGGAGGGGGTAGACCCCATATATGGGTGTTTTGTCGATGAAATTAGGTATATTTTGTAACCTTAAATTATCGCTAGGTCGTGACCAGACACACTGTATATCGATATTTGATATCGGATTTCGGAACACCATATTTTCTGAAACTATATATTGACGATATTATGCCGTTCTAGTATACCTCGAGATGAAAATCGACTCCATGGTTATTTCGATACCGGTTTCGCAACGATTTTTGACAAAGTGGATACTGATTCAATACTGGGCTACATACGTACAGTATATATAGTGTATATCCTACTATATGATACTTGGAGTGACTAGGTACTATTATGATAACTAGAGTATGCACTATGTATTGTATACAATATACAACTAAACTGTGGACTGTCCTTCATACTTTTATCAGTTTAGGACTGCCTGCAATATTTTCGGTTTCGAAAAAACCGTGTCTAAGCCAGAGCTTAACTACAATCGCACCTGATGGTAAGTGGTGATGTAGTCTAAGATGATGAAGCGCATTGACTTAACAAAAGTCTATTCACTCTGGCCTTGAAGACACCCTCATTGTAATCCGATGGAAAGATAGATGCTGGCAACTCCTTTGCTGTACGCATGACGAACGATGTAGCAAACCGTTTGGTTCGAATGCGTGGTAAGTCAACAACGAAAGGGTGGACACTGGCCGAACGTCTAGATATCTGGTGTGGAACGGTGGAAGGGAGAGCGAGGAATTAAGTCATGCAATTCCTGCGCACACTCTCCGAAATGCATCCTGTAGAAAACCGAAAGGCTGGCTACTTTGCGCCTGTGTTCGAGACTGGTAAGATTGGTTTTAACCAGATTCGGGTCACCAATAAGCCTCTTAGCACGCCTTTCCATTGAGTCCAAAGCTGATAGGTGGCATTTTGCAGCACCAGCTCATATATGGCAGCAATCCATGCACGGCCAGACTTGCGCTGTATATAGAGTAAGCAGCTGTCCCGGCAGTACTTTTGCAAGGACTTCTAGTTTCCTTGCAGCTGCTTTGGCCTTGGACTCATTAAACCGCCCGAAGTTTAGGTTTGAGAATATCTCAACCCCCAACAACTGAAGGCGGTCGGTGTATTCCAGTCATACATTTCGGAAAGAAGGAGCCAAGATGAGCTGGATCCTTTTTGCAGTGAATAGACACGATTGTGTTTTGGAGGCGTTGAATTTCACAAGATTGGCATCGCCTCAACCATAGCTTCTCTTTCGGTCTGGATTTGATCCCGATTGGCCCGAGCACTTGGTTGGTATCTCTCCACAACTGCGCTGTCGTCTGCATACCCATAGATACCGGGCATAAGCAGATCATTAATATGCAGCAGGAAGAGAGTTGCGGAGAGAACAGACCCCTGAGGAACACCGGCGTTAGTCGCCACAGGACCGGATGAGCAGCCATCGACGACGACCCGGAGAGACTATTCATTTTGAGCTTAGTAGCACCGCCCACCACTTATTTTACTATTCGGGCTTGTCCACTAGCATTGTAGTGGCTAATCGGTTAGTGAGTAGTGACAACTCGTTTTGATTTTCATAATAGTATTCACTCGTTGTATTTTTTGGGTTTCACAAGACTCAACAGAATATAAAACTTTTCTGAGATCTTTCGTAGAACGTAGAACATTTGTACTTGACCACCTAGATTTTCCATTGCGAAGTTCTTCTAGAAGCAATGCAGATAATCCACATTCATTTCGTCTTAAAATCTATGGCTGTCCAAGTACAATTTTTTTGTAGTTTTTTCTAACAAAACTTATTAATACTTCAACTCGATATTGCTACTGTTTAAATGGCATTGATTTTGTTTAACGAATGCTGTTCGTTTTTTTTCAAGGTTTGGTTTCGTATGTTGTCCTAGTGACTGTATCGTAACTGCCTTCAAAGTCAAAATCCCTTCCGAGTTAAAATGAGAATAAACCCACCCTGAGGACTAAGATGGCGTACGTTGTTACCAGTAAAAAGGATCTTCGGGTCTCTACACTTAGGTAATAGGTACCATACGAAACACAGAAGCATTATTCTGCTGTATCACGCTGGTATTCTGTGAGAACGTGTACCCACCACTGTCGAACCGAGTCATTCAAGCTGTAGCTAAATTAAAGCAGCAGCTTGGTTCAACCTAAGTCCATTATACACTAACCCGTAAAATTGTTTTTAAAATTTTTGCATTTAATTAACAATTTCCGTGGTGCAGGTGAATTCTAGTCGCTAGCATACATTTAAATTTAAGGAGTGTCTAACCCTTGAACTACCACGGCTCTGCTGATTAACCCCATGTTCTTAATCAAAAATATTTTGATCCACTTATCAATAAAAGTCAAAGTGGAGTAGGAACTCAAAATTATAAAAAGCTGCGGACGCCAAACTGCCTGCCAAGCGTGGTAACAATGGCAAAATCCCCCCTATAAGGCAATCTACAACGAAGACCTATGTTAATATTCTTTCATTACCTTGTTACCTTGTTTATATATCAGAGAAGCCTGTCTTTTTCTCAAATCATTCCCTAAATATTTTATAACCCGCCAAGATACTACAACAAGGCGTTTAAGAAGTAAATATGCAGACCTAATATATCAAACTCCATGTCATAAAGATATGTATAAGAGAAATGTATATAACATGAGCATATTATTACATAACACATTACGTAAGAATTTAAAAGAAAAAGAACGAGCCTCTTTCAAAAATAATTTAACGAAATGGTTACTGGAAAATTGATTCTATAGCCTAAAAGAATATTTAGAATGGAAAAATTAGTATAATGATTTATGTGCTCCACTTATAGATAGTTTTTTGTTTTATGTACCTAATAATTTGCACGTCTGCGAGTAGACTAAACACATGTGCATTATAGATATTTAACTGAAGACCCTGTCAACTGTGTTTTATGCAAATAAAGAATTTGTATTTGTATTAAACAGTGGACTTTTACAGGCTGTAATGGATGGATGGATGGAGTAGGAAAAATAAATAAAGTTAGTAATAAAAATAGTTTAATTTAATAGAGTAATATTTTTATAAAAACATAACATGACATGACATTTATAACTGAGTTGTTCATTATATGGAATTTAACCAAAAACGTATTTATGCCGCATAATTTGCATTTGTTACACTAACCGCCCCGTCAAACCAATGTTGTCACATTGTTAAACAAGTGGTAAAATTAAAATATTTGTACAACCGACTTCAATATAAATTATTAAGGAGAACTCAAAAACTACTGGTCAGACCTTGATCAAATTTATATGGGACCACACGAGAAGCACCAGTTTTCAAATAAAAAAGAATTATCGAAATCGGTTCACCAAAAATAAAGATATGAGTTAACACACATAAAAAAACAAAAAACAAAAAAACATACAGTAGATTTGAATACCTCTTCCTTTTTGAAGTCGGTAGAAAAGGGTGTCTACATGAGTGGTGACGTCAATTTTAAAAACTTAGCCAGCGTGTTTTTCAAATAAAAAAGATCTTAGGTTACAACGTAGATCTTTTTTATTTGAAAAACAATATGGTAGAGAATAATAATAAATCATATAATTTCCTGGTATTGGGGGCATAATTCTGAAAAATAGAGATTAATGAAAAAAAAGTCATAAAAATGGATTTTTTTTTCACAAAACGCAAAGTAAAGTCATGATGCCACTTTTTTTCACTTACCGAGGAGCACACTGTATAACTTGACAATACCAAACGGCTTATTTGGTCTTGAATCATTATCAGATAGAAAATTAAATGCTCATAGTTAACTTTTTTGTACATAATGGTAGTACTTATTATGGTAATGTTAAATGTTAATGTAACTTATATATTATATTTTATGTCCTACGCATAGTTACATACTCTGACATAGGTAATTGCCAAGAAAACAAATAAAATTATAAAATTATTGGTAAATCCAATCGTGCATGCCTTAAGCGCATTAAAATAATTACATATAACATGATTATACCTAAATTTTTTGAAGTAGTTTAAATACACACAAGTTTTCACTAATAACCTTATGTTATAATTATAAGGTAGTAAAATATATTAATAATCTTACTATACTTCTAATTTTCCGATAATTTTATGTCAAACTGCAATTAAAAAAAGTTTGGAAAATCCAAAAATGCACAACTCATAATGCTCATATGATAGTGATTTTTTTTTAAAAAATGGTAATTTTTGTTCTATTTGTCAAAGAGCTCCAGTAGCAGTCACCGAAGTACACCTTCATGTCACTCCGTCAAGTCCGGAAGTAAGGTCTATTCATAACTAACAAAACGAGCCCAAACTCGGCATATCTAGTTCTCCTCGTCGAGGAGTTCCAGTAGCAGTCATTAAAGTCCACCTTCAAGTCATTCTATCAAGTCCGAAGGTAAGGTCTCATCATAACTAACAAAACGAGGCTAAACTCGGCACACCTGATTCTACTCTTCGAGGAGTTTCAGTAGCATTCAGCGAAGTACACCTTTAGGTCACACTGTCAAGTCCGGAGGTAAGGTCTCATCATAACTAACAAAACGAGGCTAAACTCGGCACACCTAATTCTACTCTTCGAGGAGTTTCTGTAGCATTCAGCGGAGTGCACCTTTAGGTCACTCTGTCAAGTCCGGAGGTAGATAAGGTCACATCATAACTAACAAAATGAGGCTAAACTCGACACACCTAATTCTACTCTTCGAGGAGTTTCAGTAGCATTCATCAGTACACTTTCAGGTCACTCTATCAAGTCCGGGGGCAGAGGTGGGTTAAATGTCGACTACGCCCTAGGCTAGCCTAGCACCTCATCGGCGCCCCTCTAGGGGCCATATTATATCTATTATAAATTAAATCTACTCATTTTGCAAATATTATAATTATTATTATTATAATTATTTATAATATAGTTTACTAATTGCAAAATAATTAGGATACGAGTACCCTTAACAGGTGGGCATAAATGAAAAATGTGATGAGAGAGTAAGAGAATATTTAGGAGTAATCAAATACGACGATTTTTTTTCGTTTAAAAACTTCCGCGCGCGCCTTTTTAACCTGAGCCCCTAGGCATGGGCCTACTTTACCTTAAGGATAATCCGCCACTGTCCGGAGGTAAGGTCTTATCATAACTAACAAAACGAGCCCAAACTCAGCACAACTATTACTATTACTACTCTTCGAGGAGTTCCACTAGCGGATACCGAAGTAAACCTTCAGGTCTCCATAAAGTCCAAGACGTATAAGTATATTTATATATAAATCCGTGATTATAAAAATAATAATAATATCTTACTTTGATCAAGTATGTATCCGGTTTCTGGAATATTTTGTACTTCTACAGCGATCGATATTTTTCAGCACGAACCGCTGTAAACAAACGACCACTCACGACGGCGGCTGAGCCCGGAGTAAAAAAGTACTCTGTGGCCCGGAGCGACGCAAAGTGTATTTAGTAAAATAAATTAATACAAGGCTGCTCAAAACACCGAAAATTTCGGCATTTCTCAGCCGAAAAAAAAATAACTAAACAAAACAAAGTTAAACTGCCATTTACATTCCATGGCTTCCCACATGATAGATCAAGAGTTCAAAAAATAGATTGAGTTGAACAATTGTTATTTTCAAAAGTTATCGTGTTTACACCTCCATTAGGACTTGATAAATCTACACCATAAGCCACTAAAACCACTTTTTATGTAAAAATAGCAATTGACCGATTTAAAAAAAAAGTAATAAGTTCAACAATCATTTATCTTTCTGACAATGTGCTTTTTATATAATTTATGTGTTGAATATGATTGTTAGATACGATCTCATGCGACAAAACGTTGGAATCTTGATTTTTAGGCGCTAGTAGAACATACCTACGCGCTTTGCGCTTAAGGCATGCAATAGTGTTTCGCAACAATTTACTAAACGAATAAAAAGGAAATATTTGCTTTGAGTTTGTTACTTGCTCTATTGAAAGCCTAATTATAGAGAACTGTATAGGAACTGTTCTAAAATGGAGCTGTTATTACGTAATGCAAGCTTGTGTTTGCATGCTTGTAGAGAAATATTCAATAATAAATTTTGCATGTTTCGTTCAGGGAAACTGGCTTAAAACTAAAATCGTTATGTAACTCAAAAAAAAAATTAGAAACATTTGCAGTCGCCCCCCAAGCACATGCCGCTGTGGTTGTTCATTTCCTGACACATGCGGTTACAAATAGAATTGTTACAGGTATTCGTCAGGAAGTCACCAAGTTCAACTGAAAAAAATTAAATACATAATTATATAGACTCCCACTACTGTCACTTGAAGGGTAGGTAGAGAGTAGTCTCTGAAAGTCCTTTAAAAGTCCATAGGGAATAGCTGTAGCGTGATACAACTTCAACACTATTGCATCAGCTCAACCGGGGGAAAACCACGCTCTCAAAGAATACCTGAGTCAAAAAGTGCCTTTATATTTACTGAAAACCTGAATGAAATAACTGGTGTGTTTCTTATGGTAATAAAGAGAACGAAGACCCATTTTAGTGGTAACAAGGCATTTCATCTGAGTCCTCAGCCGTGACAACGCAACTACATTTTGATTGAGGATAGACATAGGTGTCTATGGACCACAAGAAGTGTTAAGTGGTTACCATCTGATGAAATATTCACTTCGCTTGTTCAACCCTAATTGAAAACATGATTGAGATACGAAGCATATTCTTCTTATTTAATTGTTTACTATTATGACACACAAAAATATAATGAAAATTTTAAATAAGTAATTTGAAATATAATATCTTTCACCTCTGAACTTTTGCAAGATGTCACATTTGCATTTTCCTTTAACGCAGGCGCCACCCGGAAAACCACTACGGCGGCATTGTTGCTCACATCCAAGAGGGTTGCAACTTCTTAGAAAATTCTGAATCCATTGCGTTACAGTATCTAAAATAAACAGATTTTCATGCTTTTAAAGTATAAGTTAAAGACTTGGTTTTTCAGTTGCCGGGAGTTTGTATTAAAAAGTGGCATACAATTCAGTGGCGGCGTAAAAGGGGGCCGGTGGGGGCGGTCCGCCCCGGGTGCCAAGCAGCAAGGGGTGACAGCAACAACTCATATATTAACAATACTTACAGAAGAATTATTCCACAAAGACCTACCAATAAATAAATAGTTACCAACTATCGTATCTACGTGCATACAAATATTATATCTTAATATATATCTCACATTTATTTTTATTTACTTTCGAACATAACTTAATTTCCTAAATAAATAAGTTCAGGTTAGGTAGCGCTTAGTCGAGTGAGTAACACGATCGAAGAAGGTAAGGGCTCAAGGATATGATAACGATGCAACAATGGCAGGAGTTTATGGTGGCGTAAAAGCCAGAATCAAAGAACGCAATCCCAAAGCGTTGTTTACGCCTTGTGCTAATCATTCGCTAAATCTATGTGGAGTGCAGTGGAGTAGCTATGTAACTAAGAGCCCCGGGGCAAAAATGAAATTGGCCCTATTTAAACTATACTAAATACTTTAAAGGTGCAAAACTGCTTCATCGTCTATTCCTTACCGCCCACTGCAAGACATAAAGCAAAGCTACTTACTACTAAGTATAATGTGCAACGCAGCGGATAATATTTAATCGTTCTTCTTAATAATTTAGTGTCAAAAATGTGAAAGTTTGTTTGTTTGTTACGCTTTCACGAAAGCTACTGGATGGATTTGTATGAAAACTTGCACACTGATAGAGCTCGACCTGGGTAAGACATAGGATACCCCGATAAAAGGATCCCGTGGGATAATTTTAGATGCTAGTAAAAAATAAAGGGCCCTTTGGTCTTGGGGGCCTCGGGGCACTGCCCCGCCTAGCCACACGGTAGTTACGCCCCTAGTAGAGTGCAGCCCTTTGGGAGCGTTAATTCAAGTTTAACTTTTTTCGGAACAGTAGAAACAATTTACACGTTCTATTCATTATCCACAAATCGCGTATCCATCAAAAGACGCTGTTCAACCACTGCAAAATAATCTTGAGAAACTTGTGTCAACACTCGAAGATATATGTGATCCCAGCAGCAGCAAAGAAAACGTCCAATCAAGAGAAGCAGCATCTATACTCTTACCAGTTTTGTGTGACTTCAATTTTTTATGCTATCTTTCCTTTTGGTGTGAAGTCCTAAAAGAAGTTAAATAGACGCAAAAGTAAATAAAAATATCTGGACTATCACTGGAAAAGTGTGTGATAAAAATCAAAGCCCTAAAAATTTTTCTACAAAGCCAACGTATTCAAATAGTGGAAAAAGCTATTTCCTACGCAACAAAAAAATGTGAGGACTTGGACATTTCGATTGAAGGAAGAAGAGGAAGGAGGAGATTTCGAAAACGTTTGCCAGGAGAAATGGCGCGATATGCTGGACTAACATTGCCAGAAGAGCTGCAGAGAGGTATATTAGAATGTCTTGACAGATTTTGCGAAGAACTGACCCATCGTTACAGACCAATGGATGATATTCTCGTAACATTTACTGTTACGAGAACACCTCCTAACACCACGTAACGTCACCAGAAGAAGATCTTCGTGTAATAGTTCAAAATCTGACAAAAATCTACATCATACAATAAATTGTATAATTAAAATATTTTCTTTTTTGTTTCAAAGGTCGGTTTCTCAGGGTCAGATCAGTCGAGGGGCTTTTAAAAAATCAACAATAAATTATATTCATATTGAAGTCGTTTGTACAAAATTTTAAATTTACCACTTGTTTACTTACTTGATTCCTTTTTCAACATGTAACAATTACATTCATTATTAAGGCAGGAGCCGCCGGGATAACCAAAACGTTGACATTTTTGATCACATTCGTTTGCATTGCATGTTTTAAAAGAATTAATTGCGCCAACCATACCCGAATCTTAAATAAAAAAATATCCAATTAAGTTACAAATAAGAATAAAATTTATATTTCCCAAAACTCACTTAGTGTAGTATCAAATCAAATTAAATTATCTTGTAAGCATAGGAGAAAATTTGTCACAATTTTCTATCTGGCTATAACTACGCACCAAGGTGGAAAATTTATATAAAAACACTTTAACCAAGTTTTCAGATGGGTTATGGAGAGCATGCCATTACCATATCAGCCAATCTTCTAAGAAATTTACAACATAGAAGATATTGCCTTAGTGTAAGCGCTTGTGCAATAATATTGATGTCAATTCTTTATATCTTATTATAGGTAGTACTTTCTTTTTCTACTTCATCAGCCCGCAAAAGTTACAAGGACCTCTCCCGTTAATAACTAATAAAAGATTTTAGTAATAAACTTGCAACTGTACAATTCTAAAACAAAATTAACTTGTGAAAAATATAATAACCTGAGTAAAATTTTAATTAAATAACCGTTACCTTTGAGACTTAACATGATATCACATTTGCATTTGTCATTCACACAAGCCCCACCAGGGAAACCAATGCGGCGACATGACTGGTCACAGTCCAAAGGACTGCAGCTACTGTACTCCTGTGTTAAGCTTTCTTGATTAACATCTAAAACAAATACAATTAGAGGTAGTTAACCCGCCGATTAGTTGCAATTGTATAATATGTCGATTTACTAGTTTCATGAGAGAACATATTTTAGAAATTAAAAATATTTGGAGAAACTGTGATATACTTATATCCGCTTTTAAGGAACGTCTATACTAATATACTCTTCTCGGTTCTGTAATTATTTAAGAAATCAAAAGACATCGTAATTTATCAAATAGTCTCTATATTGCACGCCTTATAGCGCGAAGCATTATGGGTGTGTTCTACTCTCGACACGTCAAGGTCAAGCAATTTTGTTATCTTAAAATGCCTCTATCATAATCATAAATTGCACTTACACGATAATATCAGTAGCAGTATATCAAGAAAACACTCTAATTAATCCATCTTGTATTTTCTAAAAAATCATTTTATATTGCTACTTTGAAAAAAAAAAACGGTTTGAAAAAAATTTTACGTGGACGTCCGGATGTTGATTTTGTATGTGATCACGATAACTCCCGAAAAAATAGATGTATCGAGACTGGGTTTTTTTATTAGCTTCAGAACTACATCAACTGGTTTCTTATTTCATATCAATAGCCATGCGTAGTTTGTTAATAAACTGATTTTCAACTTTTATAAGTTTTAATGCTATAAAAATTTAAAGGCGCTATAATATATTTTTTTGGCATTTGATAAGCTGTGTCTCACCAGCAACGCAAAGTCAGGGATTTGCATTTAGAAAAACCCAAAATTAGGGGCTTCTTAGGTACTAATTACGTGCCAAGTTTAAAAATTAGGTGCTCTAAAATTTTCACCGCAACGAACTGTTGTTTGCGTTGCTGGCAAAACGCATCGCTAGCAACGCAGTGACGATAATAGATATGCGATAAATATTAACAGCAAGGAATTAAGTGCTAGTTAAGTGCTGAAAGATTATTGAGGTCGGATGTAGATGACGGTAATATTCTGGGAATTATCGGGTCCAGGACCACCATTACCTTACTATACGGTATGAACGGCATTTTTTGTTCTTTATCAGTTATATATTATAGATAAGATAGGTCGAATCTGTACTAAAACCGAATCAGAATGCCCCGACTCCACGTAGTCGTGTCTGCTCTTCCCCTAGAGTGTTTTTGTAAAGCCGTAGGCGCGGAGGGAGAGCAGCCTACGCCCGCTGTGGCAAATCGCAGGCATCTGTGCGAGCCGTGGACACATGAGTAGATAAACGGAACAGAGACAAAGCTTCATAAGAACGTGCAAAATTGTTACCTATTTTGGTAGGGTTGTCACAATAGGCGAAGACAAATTAAACAAAACATTTGTTAAATAGTTTTATTATTCAGTATGATAGAATACTTTACAAATTACTTACTCTAATAATTTTTGTTTTTAAATAATTTATTGTTTCTTTTAATGGTGTGGTAAATTCTGAATCTAAGATAAAGTTTTTTTTAAGTAATCTAACGGGAAACAACTAATTTTTAAACTTGGTACCTAATTAGCGCCTAAAAAGCCCCTAATTTGGGCTTTTTCTAAAAGCAATTTTGATTCTATTCTGATTTTCAGAAAACCTGAATTTTGCATCTGCTTTGTTCTTAATAACGACTTTATTTTTATTAGGGGCACATGGTCATTGCCTATACTTGCAGCACCTAATTGGCACTTAATTCCTTGCTATTAATATTTATCGTATATCTAATAACTTCATTGCGTTGCTAGCGATACGTTTTGCTAGCAACGAAAATTTTAATAGTTCGTTGCGGTGAAAATTTTAGAGCACCTAATTTTTAAACTTGGCACCTAATTAGCACCTAAAAAGCCCCTAATTTTGGGTTTTTCTAAATGCAAATTCCTGACTTTGCGTTGCTGGCGATACACAACTCATTTGATAGACAAAGGACAAATGTACTAAACGTAGTCATTATATTCTCTTTGAAATGTACCATATAGGCTATATCGATTTTATACTTTGTGTAATCGATTTATTTTGGTAAACATTATTTTTTTTTTACCCTCTACTTAACACTAACTGTTAAAACAATAGATCGCTAAATTTAATACACGTAAATAATATATTTTAAAAGTCAGGAATACAATTTATTTTTTTCATCTAAATTAAATCAAACGCTCATGAGGCGTGCACTTTGGATTTTCCAAACTATTTTTAATCTCAGTGTGATCAGATAAACAAGCAGAAGAATCTAACATAAGATTTAATCAATTATGATTCCAAAGTTTATATTATTCAGGTTAAGGTTATAGGAAAGAAAGTAGGGTTATACATCCTTGGTTTTTTTTGTAAAATAGTAGATAGAGTAAAATTTCCGCCGGCAACAGTTTTTGGAATTGTTTTGAGGAAGTCGCTACAGAAAATATGAAGAAAGATGTGAATGTGGAAAAGAAAAGTGCTTTTGTAAATGAGATTGATTTTTATCTAAAAACGGCTCGCCTAGATCGGATAGCAGACCCCTACAAGTGGTGGTCAGCAAACGTACAACAGTATCCAAAACTGACAGAATTCGCAAAAATGTCTATCATCGCCCGGTAGCATTTACTTAGCGTATGTAGTGAAAGGCTATTTTCAGAAGCGAGTATACTTATTGTATGGTTGTAAACAAACGCTGAAAAAAATGTTTTCATTCATCACAACTTACATCTGATAAATTTAAAGTATTAATTATAATGTTTTGTTGGTAAAATATATATAGGTGTGACTTTTTTCATGATTTGGTGTTCGTTATTCGGCCCAATACCGAATAATAAATAAAGTGGTCGAATACACCGAATACCTAATAGAAATCGAATATCCGTGGAATCTCTTTTACACCGCCACGCCACTAGAAGATGAAAGCCAAGATACTATTTAAAAAAAATCTAATAAATTCGTAAATTACTGATAAATTCTTACTAAAAAAATTGAAAATAAAGCAAGTATATTTGTTATATTGGAACGAAGTTCCTTATCAGACGGTACGAATTTGGCGGATGGGGGCTACGCGAGAAAAACTGTAAGATTTTTCCATCACGACCCCTTCTGACGTAGTGTAGACGGCCTTGGCGGCTATAAGTACGCGAGATGGAATAATATCCATCTCCCTCGCACTTTTTCTTATCTTGCCATGAAAGAAATATTATTTTAAATGACGCTTCATTTTAATAGACGCTAGTAATTCATTTATTTGGATTTGTTAATCAATACGTTTATCAATAATAATATACTACGAAAGGAACTTCGTTCCAACCGAGTGTTCCACAACACTCACGCATGTTTTTTTTACCACATGAAGAGACTAGATATATAAGCATAAATTTCGATTACCTTTTAAGTGTATTCTGTATATGCATTGACAAATGTCACCATTACACCTGCCTCCGACAAAACCAAGTATTTGACATGAATGCTCGCACGACTGAGTGTTACAACTGCCGATTCTGAGATTGTTGCCAAGAAGATTCAAGTCTATAAAAAGGATACATTAGAATTGCAACATAACCTTATTCATATTTACTATATCTTTGGTCATTTAGGGTAAGTTTTTCTTGACCAGACCGTTAAGGCCTAATCAATAATAACGGTTAAGAGACAATGCTTGGTGTAAAGTTTTATAATCACCACCTTTGGCAACCGGAATATCCGTTGTCTGAGAGTAAAATAATTTAGGTATAACAAAGTTGAATAATGTCCTTATTATATTTAAAATTCAAAATGCGCGGTAATGCATTATTTTACTACGCACGTTAACATTCGTAAGGACCTAGTATATATACAGTAATCTATGGTAAGGACGATTGTGAATTGAATCGCACAGAGAAGAGCGCGCGTTACGCGTAGTTGTTGCCCATAAATCACATTCAATTTGAGATAATTTCAAATAAAAGTATAAGCCTTGTTTACTCGGTTTTTTCAAAAACTTCAATAACAGTAGGTATATCATTATTTATATATTTGAACTTAAGTTTAAAATTTGAATACTCTTTGAAAAATAACCCTGTACATAATATACAATAATATACATATTAAGTCTTATAAATTAAACTCCCTCCCACGTCTGTCTGTATGTGCGTTCGCATTAATATCAGTAACTACTGAAGGGATTTTCATTGGATTTTAACCAAAAGACAGACTGATTTATGTAGAAGGCTTATTTGTATAATTTATGAATATTTTTTGCAAATTAGCTAATGTCATTATAATATTAACCGTATTAGTCTAAAAAAATAGTGCCTACTGAGAACTTCGATGGCGTAAGCTTCGGATATCGATAAAGTTATTTGACAATTAAAGTATGGCGGAATTGTTCTTCTCAAATACCTCTAACGAAAATTCCGCGACGCAATAAAAAAAATTATAAAATACACAGTAAAATTCCAATTCTTTTGAGTCGAGTGTGTGTAATAAAGTTCCAATTTTAATTTGCTAAAGATTAAACAATGCATAAAATGATGATTATAGATAGCACAGAATAAATAATAATACCTACTACGTTCTAATAGTTTCAAGTGTTTTTCATATATAGCAATAATATAATATCAATAAAAGCAATATATATATATATATATATATATATATATATATATATATATATATATATATATATATATATATATATATATATATATATATATATATATATATATATATATATATATCAATAAAAGCAGCCCTGCGCCTCTCACACTGGGACGACAATATACTCAAACATTAAGTATGTTCCCGGTGACAGTAGAGCCAGTATTATATGAAGTGAATTATTGAAAGTTTATATATAACTAATAATAAAGATTGTAGTAATAAACTTGCAACTGTACAATTCTAAAACAAAATTAACTTGTGAAAAATATAATAACCTGAGTAAAATTTAAATTAAATAACCGTTACCTTTGAGACTTAACATGATATCACATTTGCATTTGCCATTCACACAAGCTCCACCAGGGAAACCAATGCGGCGACATGACTGGTCACAGTCCAAAGGACTGCAGCTGCTGTACTCCTGTGTTAAGCTTTCTTGATTAAAATCTAAAACAAATTTTACTATTACAGATAAGTGAAGATAATATTATGTTAATATCAGCGAGACAAAGACCCACAGACCATCTAGTTGGAGATAACTAGTGTTCCCATGCTAAGCTGGTGCGGGTCGTCAGTATTATATGAAGTGAATTATTGCAAGTTTCTATATACCTAGTAATATACATTGTTGTAATAAACTTGCAACTGTATAATTCTAAAACAAAATTAACTTGTGAAAAATATAATAACCTGAGTAAAATTTAAATTAAATAACTGTTACCTTTGAGACTTAACATGATATCACATTTGCATTTGTCATTCACACAAGCCCCACCAGGGAAACCAATGCGGCGACATGACTGGTCACAGTCCAAAGGACTGCAGCTACTGTACTCCTGTGTTAAGCTTTCTTGATTAAAATCTAAAACAAATACAATTAGAGGTAGTTAACCCACCGATTAGTAGCAATTGTATAATATGTCGATTTACTAGTTTCATGAGAGAACATATTTTAGAAATTAAAAATATTTGAGAAACTGTGATATACTCATATCCGCTTTTAAGAAACGTCTTATATCAAACATACTCTTCTCGGTTCTGTAATTATTTAAGAAATCAAAATTCATCGTAATTTATCAAATAGTCTCTATATTGCACGACTTATAACGCTAAGCGTTATGGGTGTGTTCTACTCTCAACACGTCAAGGTCAAGCAATTTTGTTATCTTAAAATGCCTCTATTATAATCATAAATTGCACTTATACGATAATATCAGTAGCAGTATATCAAGAAAACACTCTAATTAATCCATCTTATATTTTCTAAAAAATCATTTTATATTGCTACTTTGAAAAAAAAAAACGGTTTGAAAAAAAATTTACGTGGACGTCCGGATGTTGATTTTGTATGTGATCACGACAACTCCCGAAAAAATAGATGTATCGAGACTGGGTTTTTTTATTAGCTTCAGAACTACATCAACTGGTTTCTTATTTCATATCAATAGGCATGCGTAGTTTGTTAATAAAATTATTTTCAACTTTTATAAGTTTTAATGCTATAAAAATTTAAAGGCGCTATAATATATATTTTTGACATTTGATAAGCTGTGTCTCACCAGCAACGCAAAGTCAGGGATTTGCATTTAGAAAAACCCAAAATTAGGGGCTTTTTAGGTGCTAATTACGTGCCAAGTTTAAAAATTGGGTGCTCTAAAATTTTCACCGCAACGAACTGTTGAAATTTGCGTTGCGGGCAAAACGTATCGCTAGCAACGCAGTGACGATAATAGATATACGATAAATATTAACAGCAAGGAATTAAGTGCTGAAAGATTATTGAGGTTGCATGTAGATGACGGTAATATTCTGGGAATTATCGGGTCCAGGAACACCACTACCTTACTATACGGTATGAACGTCATTATTTGTTCTTTATCAGTTATATATTACAGATAAGATAGGTCGAATCTGTACTAAAACCGAATCAGAATGCCCCGACTCCACGTAGTCGTGTCTGCCCTACCCCTAGAGTGTTTTTGTAAAGCCGTAGGAGCGGAGGGAGAGCAGCCCCCGCCCGCTGTGGCAAATCGCAGGCATCTGTGCGAGCCGTGGACACATTGAGTAGATAAACGGAACAGAGACAAGGCTTCATAAAAACGTGAAGAAATTGTTACCTATTTTGGTAGGGTTGTCACAATAGGCTAAGACAAATTAAACAAAACATTTGTTAAATAGTTTTATTATTCAGTATGATAAAATACTTTACAAATTACTTACTCTAATAATTTTGGTTTTTAAATAATTTATTGTTACTTTTAATGATGTGGTAAATTCTGAATCAAAGATAAAGTTTTTTTAAGTAATCTAACGGGAAACAACTAATTTTTAAACTTGGTACCTAATTAGCACCTAAAAGGCCCCTAATTTGGGCTTTTTCTAAAAGCAATTTTGATTCTATTCTGATTTTCAGAAAACCTTAATTTTGCATCTGCTTTGTTCTGAATAACGACTTTATTTTTATTAGGGGCGCATGGTCATTGCCTATACTTGCAGCACCTAATTAGCACTTAATAGCTTATTTATCGTATATCTTATAACTTCATTGATAGACAAAGGACAAATGTACTAAACGTAGTCATTATATTCTCTTTGAAATGTACCATATAGGCTATATCGATTTTATACTTTGTGTAATCGATTTATTTTGGTAAACATTTTTTTTTTACCCTGTACTTAACACTAACTGTTAAAACAATAGATCGCTAAATTTAATACACGTAAATAATATATTTTAAAAGTCAGGAATACAATTTATTTTTTTCATCTAAATTAAATAAAACGCTCATGAGGTGTGCACTTTGGATTTTCCAAACTATTTTTAATCTCAGTGTGATCAGATAAACAAGCAGAAGAATCTAACATAAGATTTAATCAATTATGATTCCAAAATTTATATTATTCAGGTTAAGGTTATAGGAAAGAAAGTAGGGTTATACATCCTTGTTTTTTTTGTAAAATAGTAATAGAGTAAAATTTCCGCGTGCAACAGTTTTTGGAATTGTTTTGAGGAAGTCGCTACAGAAAATATGGAGAAAGATGTGAATGTGGAAAAGAAAAGTGCTTTTGTAAATGAGATTGATTTTTATCTAAAAACGGCTCGCCTAGATCGGACAGCAGACCCTTACAAGTGGTGGTCAGCAAACGTACAACAGTATCCAAAACTGACAGAATTCGCAAAAATGTCTATCATCGCCCGGTAGCATTTACTTAGCGTATGTAGTGAAAGGCTATTTTCAGAAGCGAGTATACTTATTGTATGGTTGTAAACAAACGCTGAAAAAAATGTTTTCATTCATCACAACTTACATCTGATAAATTTAAAGTATTAATTATAATGTTTTGTTGGTAAAATATATATAGGTGTGACTTTTTTCATGATTTGGTGTTCGTTATTCGGCCCAATACCGAATAATAAATAAAGTGGTCGAATACACCGAATACCTAATAGAAATCGAATATCCGTGGAATCTCTTTTACACCGCCACGCCACTAGAAGATGAAAGCCAAGATACTATTTAAAAAAAATCTAATAAATTCGTAAATTACTGATAAATTCTTACTAAAAAAATTGAAAATAAAGCAAGTATATTTGTTATATTGGAACGAAGTTCCTTATCAGACGGTACGAATTTGGCGGATGGGGGCTACGCGAGAAAAACTGTAAGATTTTTCCATCACGACCCCTTCTGACGTAGTGTAGACGGCCTTGGCGGCTATAAGTACGCGAGATGGAATAATATCCATCTCCCTCGCACTTTTTCTTATCTTGCCATGAAAGAAATATTATTTTAAATGACTAGTAATTCATTTATTTGCATTTGTTAATCAATACGTTTATCAATAATAATATACTACGAAAGGAACTTCGTTCCAACCGAGTGTTCCACAACACTCACGCATGTTTTTTTTACCACATGAAGAGACTAGATATATAAGCATAAATTTCGATTACCTTTTAAGTGTATTCTGTATATGCATTGACAAATGTCACCATTACACCTGCCTCCGACAAAACCAAGTATTTGACATGGTGCTCGCACGACTGAGTGTTACAACTGCCGGTGCTGTGATTGTTGCCAAGAAGATTCAAGTCTATAAAAGGATACATTAAAATTGCAACATAACCTTATTCATATTTACTATATCTTTGGTCATTTAGGGTAAGTTTTTCTTGACCAGACCGTTAAGGCCTAATCAATAATAACGGTTAAGAGACAATGCTTGGTGTAAAGTTTTATAATCACCACCTTTGGCAACCGGAATATCCGTTGTCTGAGAGTAAAATAATTTAGGTATAACAAAGTTGAATAATGTCCTTATTATATTTAAAATTCAAAATGCGCGGTAATGCATTATTTTACGCACGTTAACATTCGTAAGGACCTAGTATATATACAGTAATCTATGGTAAGGACGATTGTGAATTGAATCGCACAGAGAAGAGCGCGCGTTACGCGTAGTTGTTGCCCATAAATCACATTCAATTTGAGATAATTTCAAATAAAAGTATAAGCCTTGTTTACTCGGTTTTTTCCAAAACTTCAATAACAGTAGGTATATCATTATTTATATATTTGAACTTAAGTTTAAAATTTGAATACTCTTTGAAAAATAACCCTGTACATAATATACAATAATATACATATTAAGTCTTATAAATTAAACTCCCTTCCACGTCTGTCTGTATGTGCGTTCGCATTAATATCAGTAACTACTGAAGGGATTTTCATTGGATTTTAACCAAAAGACAGACTGATTTATGTAGAAGGCTTATTTGTATAATTTATGAATATTTTTTGCAAATTAGCTAATGTCATTATAATATTAACCGTATTAGTCTAAAAAAATAGTGCCTACTGAGAACTTCGATGGCGTAAGCTTCGGATATCGATAAAGTTATTTGACAATTAAAGTATGGCGGAATTGTTCTTCTCAAATACCTCTAACGAAAATTCCGCGACGCAATAAAAAAAATTATAAAATACACAGTAAAATTCCAATTCTTTTGAGTCGAGTGTGTGTAATAAAGTTCCAATTTTAATTTGCTAAAGATTAAACAATGCATAAAATGATGATTATAGATAGCACAGAATAAATAATAATACCTACTACGTTCTAATAGTTTCAAGTGTTTTTCATATATAGCAATAATATAATATCAATAAAAGCAATATATATATCAATAAAAGCAGCCCTGCGCCTCTCACACTGGGACGACAATATACTCAAACATTAAGTATGTTCCCGGTGACAGTAGAGCCAGTATTATATGAAGTGAATTATTGAAAGTTTATATATAACTAATAATAAAGATTGTAGTAATAAACTTGCAACTGTACAATTCTAAAACAAAATTAACTTGTGAAAAATATAATAACCTGAGTAAAATTTAAATTAAATAACCGTTACCTTTGAGACTTAACATGATATCACATTTGCATTTGCCATTCACACAAGCTCCACCAGGGAAACCAATGCGGCGACATGACTGGTCACAGTCCAAAGGACTGCAGCTGCTGTACTCCTGTGTTAAGCTTTCTTGATTAAAATCTAAAACAAATACAATTAGAGGTAGTTAACCCACCGATTAGTAGCAATTGTATAATATGTCGATTTACTAGTTTCATGAGAGAACATATTTTAGAAATTAAAAATATTTGAGAAACTGTGATATACTCATATCCGCTTTTAAGAAACGTCTTATATCAAACATACTCTTCTCGGTTCTGTAATTATTTAAGAAATCAAAATTCATCGTAATTTATCAAATAGTCTCTATATTGCACGACTTATAACGCTAAGCGTTATGGGTGTGTTCTACTCTCAACACGTCAAGGTCAAGCAATTTTGTTATCTTAAAATGCCTCTATTATAATCATAAATTGCACTTATACGATAATATCAGTAGCAGTATATCAAGAAAACACTCTAATTAATCCATCTTATATTTTCTAAAAAATCATTTTATATTGCTACTTTGAAAAAAAAAAACGGTTTGAAAAAAATTTTACGTGGTCGTCCGGATGTTGATTTTGTATGTGATCACGATAACTCCCGAAAAATAGATGTATCGAGACCCAGTCTCGTTTTTATTAGCTTCAGAACTACATCAACTGGTTTCTTATTTCATATCAATAGCCATGCGTAGTTTGTTAATAAACTGATTTTCAACTTTTATAAGTTTTAATGCTATAAAATTTAAAGGCGCTATAATATATTTTTTGGCATTTGATAAGCTGTGTTTCACCAGCAACGCAAAGTCAGATTTGCATTTAGAAAACCCAAAATTAGGGGCTTTTAGGTACTAATTACGTGCCAAGTTTAAAAATTAGGTGCTCTAAAATTTTCACCGCAACGAACTGTTGAAATTTGCGTTGCGGGCAAAACGTATCGCTAGCAACGCAGTGACGATAATAGATATACGATAAATATTAACAGCAAGGAATTAAGTGCTGAAAGATTATTGAGGTTGCATGTAGATGACGGTAATATTCTGGGAATTATCGGGTCCAGGAACACCACTACCTTACTATACGGTATGAACGTCATTATTTGTTCTTTATCAGTTATATATTACAGATAAGATAGGTCGAATCTGTACTAAAACCGAATCAGAATGCCCCGACTCACGTAGTCGTGTCTGCCCTGCCTAGAGTGTTTTTGAAGCCGTAGGCGCGGAGGAGAGCAGCCCCGCCCGCTGTGGCAAATCGCAGGCATCTGTGCGAGGCGTGGACATGAGTAGATAAACGGAACAGAGACAAAGCTTCATAAGAACGTGCAAATTTTTACCTATTTTGGTAGGGTTGTCACAATAGGCGAAGACAAATTAAACAAAACCTTTGTTAAATAGTTTTATTATTCAGTATGATAGAATACTTTACAAATTACTTACTCTAATAATTTTTGTTTTAAATAATTTATTATTTCTTTTAATGGTGTGGTAAACTCTGAATCTATGATAAAGTTTTTTTTAAGTAATCTAACGAAACAACTAATTTTAAACTTGGTACCTAATTAGCATTAGGTACTAAAAGACCTAATTTGGGCTTTTCTAAAAGCAATTTTGATTCTATTCTGATTTTCAGAAAACCTGAATTTTGCATCTGCTTTGTTCTGAATAACGACTTTATTTTTATTAGGGCGCATGGTCATTGCCTATACTTGCAGCACCTAATTAGCACTTAATTCCTTGCTATTAATATTTATCGTATCTAATAACTTGATTGCGTTGCTAGCGATACGTTGTGCCAGCAACGCAAATTTTAATAGTTCGTTGCGGTGTAAATTTTAGAGCACCTAATTTTAAACTTGGCACCTAATTAGCACCTAAAAGTCCCAAAACTTTGGGTTTCTAAATGCAAATTCTGACTTTGCGTTGCTGGCGATACACAACTCATTTGATAGACAAAGGACAAATGTACTAAACGTAGTCATTATATTCTCTTTGAAATGTACCATATAGGCTATATCGATTTTATACTTTGTGTAATCGATTTATTTTGGTAAACATTTTTTTTTTACCCTGTACTTAACACTAACTGTTAAAACAATAGATCGCTAAATTTAATACACGTAAATAATATATTTTAAAAGTCAGGAATACAATTTATTTTTTTCATCTAAATTAAATAAAACGCTCATGAGGTGTGCACTTTGGATTTTCCAAACTATTTTTAATCTCAGTGTGATCAGATAAACAAGCAGAAGAATCTAACATAAGATTTAATCAATTATGATTCCAAAATTTATATTATTCAGGTTAAGGTTATAGGAAAGAAAGTAGGGTTATATACATCCTAGGTTTTTTTTTGTAAAATAGTAAATAGAGTAAAATTTCCGCGTGCAACAGTTTTTGGAATTGTTTTGAGGAAGTCGCTACAGAAAATATGGAGAATGATGTGAATGTGGAAAAGAAAAGTGCTTTTGTAAATGAGATTGATTTTTATCTAAAAACGGCTCGCCTAGATCGGACAGCAGACCCTTACAAGTGGTGGTCAGCAAACGTACAACAGTATCCAAAACTGACAGAATTCGCAAAAATGTCTATCATCGCCCGGTAGCATTTACTTAGCGTATGTAGTGAAAGGCTATTTTCAGAAGCGAGTATACTTATTGTATGGTTGTAAACAAACGCTGAAAAAAATGTTTTCATTCATCACAACTTACATCTGATAAATTTAAAGTATTAATTATAATGTTTTGTTGGTAAAATATATATAGGTGTGACTTTTTTCATGATTTGGTGTTCGTTATTCGGCCCAATACCGAATATTAAACAAAGTGGCCGAATACGCCGAATACCTAATAGAAACCGCATATTCATGAAATCTCTATTTTTACACCGCCACGCCACTAGAAGATGAAAGCCATGATACTATTTTAAAAAAATCTAATAAATTCGTAAATTACTGATAAATTCTTACTAAAAAAAATTGAAAATAAAGCAAGTATATTTGTTATATTGGAACGAAGTTCCTTATCGGACGGTACGAATTTGGCGGATGGGGGCTAGGCGAGAAAAAGTGTAAGATTTTTCCATCACGACCCCTTCTGACGTAGTGTAGACGGCCTTGGCGGCTATTAGTAAGCGAGATGGAATAATATCCATCTCCCTCGCACTTTTTCTTATCTTGCCATGAAAGAAATATTATTTTAAATGACGCTTCATTTTAATAGACGCTAGTAATTCATTTATTTGCATTTGTTAATCAATACGTTTTTCAAAAATAATATACTACGAAAGGAACTTCGTTCCAACCGAGTGTTCCACAACACTCACGCATGTTTTTTTTACCACATGAAGAGACTAGATATATAAGCATAAATTTCGATTACCTTTTAAGTGTATTCTATATATACATTGACAAATGTCACCATTACACCTGCCTCCGACAAAACCAAGTATTTGACATGAGTGCTCGCACGACTGAGTGTTACAACTGCCGGTGCTGTGATTGTTGCCAAGAAGATTCAAGTCTATAAAAGGATACATTAAAATTGCAACATAACCTTATTCATATTTACTATATCTTTGGTCATTTAGGGTAAGTTCTTCTTGACCAGACCGTTAAGGCCTAGTCAATAATAACGGTTAAGAGACAATGCTTGGTGTAAAGTTTTATAATCACCACCCTAGGCAACCGAATATCCGTTGTCTGAGGGTAAAATAATTTAGGTATAACAAAGTTAATAATGTCCTTATTATATTTAAAATTCAAAATGCGCGGTAATGCATTATTTTACTACGCACGCACACATTCGTAAGAGTCGCTCGGTCGGCAAAAACGTGAATTGAATCGCACACAGACGAGCGCGCGTACGCGTATTTGTTGCCCATAAATCACATTCAATTTGGAATAATTTCAAATAAAAGTATAAGCCTTGTTTACTCGTATTTTCAAAAACTTTTAATAACAGTAGGTATATCATTATTTATATATTTAAACTTAAGTTTAAAATTTGAATACTCTTTGAAAAATAACCCTGTACATGTATACAATAATATACATATTAAGTCTTATAAATTAAACTCAATCCCAGGTCTGTCTGTATGTGCGTTCGCATTAACATCAGTAACTACTGAAGGGATTTTCATTGGGTTTTAACCAAAAGACAGACTGATATATGTAGAAGGCTTATGTGTATAATTTATGAATATTTTTTGCAAATTAGCTAATGTCATTATGATATTAACCGTATTAGTCTAAAAAAATAGTGCCTACTGAGAGCTTTGATGGCGTAAGCTTCGTATATCGATAAAGTTATTTGACAATTAAAGTATGGCGGAATTGTTCTTCTCAAATACCTCTAAAGAAAATACCGAGAAGCAATAATTTTTTTTAAATAAAATACACAGTAAAATTCCAATTCTTTTGAGTCGAGTGTGTGTAATAAAGTTCCAATTTTAATTTGCTAAAGATTAAACAATGCATAAAATGATGATTATAGATAGCACAGAATAAATAATAATACTACGTTCTAATAGTTTCAAGTGTTTTTCATATATAGCAATAATATAATATCAATAAAAGCAATATTTATATCAATAAAAGCAGCCCTGCGCGTCTCACACTTGGACGACAATATACTCAAACATTAAGTATGTTCCCGGTGACAGTAGAGCGTTCAATCCCAAGCAGCACACAAGCGTTATGAACATCAATATGCCGGCCCACATAGAACTTAGAGTTCTTTTAAAAGCCTATAAGAGTGTTGAAAAGAGGTTGTATTCTTATAAGAGTGGTTTACCAGTTATTATACAGCTCAAGCTGTATAAAGTCTGTATTATGAGATCTTAGTAAGGTTAGGGTTCTTAATCAGAATATGAAAACCCTAGTATACAACTTTAAGTATTTTGTAACACTTCAATCTGATTTTATCATTAAAGTTGTATAGAAGCTGTTTTCTTGCATGCTGTCCCTTGCTTATACAGCTCTAAGTGTTATTAAAGTATCACTAAAATTTTATTTCTGGACAATAGTGTTTGCAAACTCTCTTCTAAAAACTTATTCTTATAGTGTCATTGTACACTTTTGTAAATACAGTAGTTTTATGACTTCTGTCTATGAGAGTGATATAAAACTAAAAAAATACATAACAGCCATAGTACAACTTTAATCTGTATAAGTGACAGAATATCGCCGTTTCGCATGCATTGCGTGTTTATATTATGCTAGTGAACAAAATTCATTTATTATCAATATGTAGAAAAAAAGAAAAAAAATTGCAGTAAAAAAATAATGTTAAATTTAAGTTAAATTTATCTAACACTGTTCCCTAGACAAGGTTTTACATCTTTTATACGTATATCTAAAGAGAGTTATATGCTATGTTGAAAAAACTGCTATACAGCGTAAGTAATAAAAATATCCTATTATAGAATTGATTAAAAACCAATGGCTGCATGATATAACCCATAACATGCATAGTACAGCTATTAAGACTATAAAATCCTCAAAGTATCGTTTAGGCTGTTTAGCAAATTGTCGCCATTTTAAGACCCACAAAAACAAAATTTAAAATATAATTTTGGGAATATTAGACATTAGTCTAAGCCTATACTATTACTTTCAGTTTGACTATTGATCACTGTGCCCCAATGTGCCTTCATATCCGTTAATTTAATTTAATTTTTTTAAATTCTAACCTATATAACTGATATTTAGTTACCGTATTAAGTATTTTGTCCTAATATTATTTTGTTATTTTGCTGGCGCGGCAATTTTTTTGTTAAAAAACATTTATACAAGTTTTCAATTTACCAATTACCACCGTCAAAACTCAACTCCAATCCGAATATAATATCTATATGTTAAATATATGTTAAGACATTGTCGCCATCATTCAATAAACGTTCTTTTTGTTTTATATTCATTCGTAATTCCGTTCGAAAACTAATTTAGAACGTTTGTCTTTACAAGCTACCTATAAGATAATATTTGTAGTGTAATAGTTTCCTTGTACACCAAATAACAGCTGTAATACAGAAGTTATACAGCCTCTTTTAAGCTTGTACAGATACTGTACAGCGCTGCTAACGCATAAAGCTGCATAATTTGTGCCAATTTTTTACTTATAAGAACTGTATAAGCACTTATACAGCTTTTATACAGCCAGAAAATATAGCCTCTAGTATAAAAACGAACTTCAATACAGCTCGTATACAGCTTGCATGCTGCTTGGGATATGTTAAATCAGCGAGACATAAACCCACAGACCATCTAGTTGTAGATAACTAGTGTTCCCATGCGAAGCTGGTACGGGTCGCTAGTATTATATGAAGTGAATTATTGAAAGTTTATATATAACTAGTAATAAAGATTGTAGTAATAACGGGGGATGAGTCGCTCGCGTCCGTAGGCTTCGACCACCTAACCCTAGACCCACCCTACACGTGTCCCCCGGGTGGTGCTAAACGAGCGACAAAGCCGAAAGGATAGACTCGGCTCCTCGCCGTATGGTAGCGGCGTAAAATCTACCACCCGCTTAGATCGCACCATGAGCCAACACAGTAAAGAAATGGCCCCGAGTTCCCGGCGCCCCTTTAATGGGGCAGGGGTGCGAAGAATCTCCGGGAGTAAAACCGGCGACGAGGTTCGCCACCCGTCACGTTCTGTCTCCCGGAGGGGCGAAAAGTGGATTGCGGAGGCCCGTCTGGCTACGCTGAATGTATGTGGAGCAATGAATGATAAGATTGATGAAATATGCGAAATGATGAATGATATAGGAATAGATGTGTTATGTGTAAATGAGACGAAACGAAAGGGAAAGGATGCCACTGCACATGGCATGTATACCGCTTACTGGTCTGGTGTAGACGAGACCGAGCGGGCATGCCAGGGAGTCGGTGTCATCCTCTCAGAAAGAATGGGTCAATGTGTGAAAGAGTATGAATGTGTAAGCCCAAGGCTGCTGTGGATACGAATGAAAGTGGGCTTAAAGAAGTTGTTTGTGCTAGGGTGTACGCCCCAGACATGTCTAAGCCCACTTATATCCGAGAGCAGTTTTGGGACATGGTAAGGATGGTGTTGATGAAATGTAAGGAAATGAAAATATCATTATGTTAGGAGATTTTAATGGAAGGGTTGGGGTGAAGAGGTCTGGTTATGAAAGGATATTAGGAATGTTTGGCGATGAAAGTGTAAATGAGAATGGTGAAGACCTCCTCGCCGTATGTGAGGAAAAGAATCTTTTGTGACGAATACTTTTCGCCATAAGAGGATTCACATGTATACATGGGAAAGAGGTAATGATAGAAGCATGATAGATTTCATAATTGTGGATGAAAGAATGCGGAGCGCAGTGGTAGATACAAGAGTTTACCGGGGATCCAACGTAGGACGGATCATTACTTGGTCTTATGCCGAATTAATGGTCTATTCAGGCGTTGGCGGCATCGGACATCTGTGTCTACCACTGCGTTACAGCGTATAAGAACAGAGAGGTTACAAGATGAAGGTGTGAAAGACAAGTATAAATGTAGACTGAGAGAGAATATAAATGGTTTGAATGAAATATGTATGAATGATTTAGACCTGAAGACTGTATGGAATAATGTTAAGAAAGTTTTGGTGGATGCAGCCACCGAAGTATGTGGTGTAAGTAAGAGAACGAATGAAAGGAAAAATAATACGTGGTGGTGGGATGATGAGATGCGGATGGAAGTTGAAGCAAAGAAGAGAGCATGGCTAGATTTACTGGCAACCAAAGCTGGTAATTCTGGCGGTATGAATGATGAGATGGAAAGAAAAAATTCAGACTTTAGACTTATAAATAAGAGAGTAAAAGAAGTTGTTGAAAGGAAAAAGCATAAAGAACGGATAAGAATGATAGAAGGATATCTGATAACTTCCAGGCAAATATTAAAATGTTCTGGAAACTCGTAAGAACTGCTAGGGGAAATTCAAAACAGCCTAGAATGAATGCTATACGAGACGAGAATGGCTGTATGCTGAATGATGAAGTTTGGAAATTAAAGAGATGGAAGGAATACTTTGAAAGCGTGTTTATGAGTGAAGGGTCGCCTGAATTAAGTGAAAAGAAATCTGAAAGAAGTGGAGAGGTAGGAGATAAGTGTAGATGAAATAATAAAAGCAATGAAAGGCATGAAAGCAGGTAAGGCAGCCGGATATGATAGAGTATCACTCGAAATGCTAAGGGCTGGAGAGGGAGTGGTGGCAGGCCTGCTGTACACCTTGTTTAATTTATGTTGGGAACTGAAGCGGGTACCGGAAGACTGGTGCAAAGCCGTTATAGTCCCAATATATAAAGGAAAAGGGTCACAGCAGGACTGTAAAACTACGTGGTATCAGCTTGCTTAGCATTGTGGGTAAACTGTATGCTAAGGTGTTAATTGAAAGAGTTATGGAAGAAACTGATGGAAAAATTTGGGATGTGCAAGCTGGATTTAGAAAGGAATGGGGTGTACGGATCAAGTATTTTCCATGCGCATGATTGCGGAGAAGTTTTGGCCAAAACCAGAAAGTTTTGTGCTTTCATGGACTTGGAAAAGGCTTATGATAGAGTGGACAGGAATGAGTTATGGCAAACACTTAACTCATTTGGTTTGAGCGCTGGTTTGATACAGGCATTGAAGTCTCTTTATAGGGACTCTAGTGCTTGTGTCAGGATCAACGGGGGACTGGTTTGGCATCCAAAAGGTGTCAGACAGGGCTGTGTAGCTTCCCCTGGCTTTTAACCTATTCATGGACAGTTGTTTGCAAACTTTGAAAGTTGAAGAATGTGGGTTGAGAATGGGTGAGTTAACCGTTAAATGCCTTTTGTACGCCGATGATCAAGTCATATTTGCATCGTCGGCGGCCGAGTTGCAAATGATGGTTACTTTAATGAACCGATCATTAAAAGAAAGAGGTATGAAAGTGAACGCAAGTAAGACGAAAGTGATGGTTTTGAAAGAGAAGAAAGTAAAACGTTATGTGAAATAAGAATAGAAGGGGAGTTGATTGAGCAAGTGGATGAGTTTGTATATTTGGGATGTTTATTTAGTAGGGATGGTAGATATGATAAGGATATAGAACGACGAGTGAACGCAGGAAATAGAGTGAATGGGGCTCTACACGCTATTGTGAAGAGTCAGAATGTCAAAAAGGCACGTTTGGCAATTCACAATGCTGTGTTAGTCCCTACTTTAATGTATGGTAGTGAAAGTTGGGTCTGGCAGAAGAAGCATGAGAGTAGAAAGGACGCCCTAGACGAAGGTTTATCGACCAAATTGGCGATATATTGAAAATGGGCCAGATTAGGAGTACCCTTAACCGACGAGCGTGTATGCGTAGATATATGGATGTAAAGGAGGCGAGAGAGGTGTGCCAGGATCGTGCCAAGTGGAAGTCCGTAGTCTCTGCCTACCCCTCTGGGTGACAGGCGTGACTGTTTATGTATTTATTTATGTATGTAGTAATAAACTTGCAACTGTACAATTCTAAAAAAAAATTAATTTGTGAAAAATGTAATAACCTCAGAAAAATTTAAATTAAATAACTGTTACCTTTGAGACTTAACATGATATCACATTTGCATTTGCCATTCACACAAGCCCCACCAGGGAAACCAATGCGGCGACATGACTGGTCACAGTCCAAAGGACTGCAGCTACTGTACTCCTGTGTTAAGCTTTCTTGATTAAAATCTAAAACAAAGTTTGCTATTACAGATAAGTGAAAATAATATTATGTTAATATCAGCGAGACAAAGACCCACGGACCATCTAGTTGGAGATAACTAGTGTTCCCATGCGAAGCTGTTGCGGGTCGCTAGTATTATATGAAATGAATTATTGCAAGTTTATATTTATATCTAGTAATAAAGATTGTAGTAATAAACTTGCAACTGTACAATTCTAAAACAAAATTAACTTTTGAAAAATATAATAACCTAAGTAAAATTTAAATTAAATAACCGTTACCTTTGAGACTTAACATGATATCACATTTGCATTTGCCATTCACACAAGCTCCACCAGGGAAACCAATGCGGCGACATGACTGGTCACAGTCCAAAGGACTGCAGCTACTGTACTCCTGTGTTAAGCTTTCTTGATTAAAATCTAAAACAAATTTTACTATTACAGATAAGTGAAAATAATATTATGTTAATATCAGCGAGACAAAGACCCACGGACCATCTAGTTGGAGATAACTAGTGTTCCCATGCGAAGCTGTTGCGGGTCGCTAGTATTATATGAAGTGAATTATTGCAAGTTTATATATACCTAGTAATAAAGATTGTAGTAATAAACTTGCAACTGTACAATTCTAAAACAAAATTAACTTGTGAAAAATATAATAACCTGAGTAAAATTTAAATTAAATAACCGTTACCTTTGAGACTTAACATGATATCACATTTGCATTTGCCATTCACACAAGCCCCACCAGGGAAACCAATGCGGCGACATGACTGGTCACAGTCCAAAGGACTGCAGCTACTGTACTCCTGTGTTAAGCTTTCTTGATTAAAATCTAAAACAAATTAGACTATTACAGATAAGTGGAGATAATACATTTGGGTGTAATGTAATGTTTTAAATTAATATTGTGCTAATGTCTCAACTACAGCTATATTACGGTTGCAGCAGAAATGGGTCGGCTCAACCGGGGAAGAACTACCCTCTCACAGAATACCAGCGTAAAATAGCAGCATAATGCTGCTGTGTTTCGTATGGTAAGTGAAGAGAACCAAATACCCTTTTTACTGGTATCGACAAATTCTATCTCAGTCCTCAGTCACCTCATAAGACAATGTATATTGCTTTCCGCTGCCAGTGAGAACATACTCAGGTAAGTATTTTAGATCTGGTATGGATGGAGGAAATAAACACCGCGGTACCAGACGTTCGCACCTTGGATGTTTTTTTTATTAAAAGCATCACCAACATTTGTATACATTGTTAAAATCATAATTTACATACATACGTAGTTAGGGTATTACTTTAAATGCTACAAACTATTATAGGTGATTACAACATGCACTGGAATAACACACACATCAAGAATAATACACACTTACAGCAAACTAAAACGTTAAAAAAAATCCATAAACTTAATCTATTACATTTGCGTTATGTTTGAGTAGTTCTTTTTGAGCCTGTTAGGTGAGTCGGAATTAATATCAAATGCATAGGAAAGTTCATTGAACAATTTACTTAACCTAGAGATCGGGGAATTTGCGCCAAATACCGTTCTACGAAGAGGTGGTCTAATAGGAATTATTCTCTTACGGGGGTACCTATGAGATACGCGAAATTTTATCTTATTCAACAATTGAGGGCAGTTAATTTTATTATTTAATAATTTGCTTAAGAAAAGTAAGTCGGATATTTTTCACGATTAGCCAAGGATGTCATTTTTAAAAAGATAGCTGTTTTTATACGAAGAAAGTTTCATTTTTGAAATTTGATTTGAGTATACTAAATGCCACATGAATCTTTTTTGTATTCGTTCTAAGCGTAAAGAATGCGTTGCATAATGTGGTCTCCAAACTACAGAAAAGTATTCTAAGATACTTCGTACTAAATTATTGTAGAGCATTATTTTGGTTTTATTGCTGCGGAAAATTTTAATGTTTCTGTAAAGAAATCCTAACATTTTGGTGCCACATTTTATAATATATTCCATATGGGGTATAAATGTGAGTTTGCTGTCAAATATGACGCCTAAGTCCTTGGTCTCTTTTAGTTCCTGTAAAATATTATTGTCTATGTGATAACTGTAGTAAACTAAATTCATTTTCCGAGCAAATTTTATGTAGAAACATTTTTTTGCATTGAGATCCATTTTATTCAAATTACACCATTGAAAGAGATTGTCGAGATCACACTGGAGTTTACGTGCATCATCTGTGGTTTCAATTATTCTGCAAAATTTTAAGTCATCAGCATACATGTAAGATTCAGAAAATTTTAGGCACAAAGGTAGATCATTAATGTAAATATTAAACAGAAGTGGGCCCAGGTGAGATCCCTGTTGTACGCCAGATGTCATTTTACGCAAACTCGACTTAAATCCATTAATGACCACATAAAAAGTACGGTCGGTTAGATAAGACCAAATCCATTTCATTAAACTATTACAGATTCCATATGCGGACAGTTTTTTTAGGAGTATACTATGTGAAATGCGATCAAAAGCCTTACTAAAATCCGTGTATATGACGTCAACTTGTTTATTAGCATCCAGTGCTTCATAAAGAGTTTCAGTGAAGCTTACCAGATTAGAGTTTGTTGATCTACATTGAACAAATCCGAGTTGCTTATCACTAAGTAATTGCTTAAGATGATCTTGTAGAAATGGACATATCAAAGCATCAAAAATTTTAGCAAATGATGACAGTATTGAAATGGGCCTGTAGTTTTTGACTGAATTTTCATCTTCCGATTTATGAATAGGAATAACCTTTGCAATTTTCCATTTAGCCGGGAACACGCCTGTTGAAAGTGATTTATTGTAAATTAATGACAGGGGAGATACTAAATATTTAGCACATGCCGCTATAAAAACGGGTGGGATTCCATCAGGGCCAGGACCTTTATTATAGTCAATACTTTTTAATTTGTTTAAAAGTGATTCGTTATCGATAACAATAGGCGAAAGATGTAGACTATAGTTTTCTAAATAATTTAAATAATTAGAGTGAACGTAATTATTCGAAGCATTGCCAACCCCATCAGTATATACAGATGCAAATTGAGATGAGAATAGTTCACATATTTGTTCACCATCTGTAGCAGTTACATTTCCGTCAGTCATTGAAATATGGTATGCACTAGTACCACCGCGTTTGTTTTTTATGAATGACCAAAATGATTTAGAATTAGTAGCTATTTGCTTCTCCAGGTTGCTAACGTAACGGTTATAGCACTCTGTTGCCATTCGTCCACAACGAGGGCTTAATAATTTTAACTCTAATTCATCCATAGGATTTCCATATTTTTTAAACCGACACCTGATTTTATATTTATCTTTAAGGGTTCTAATGAGATTTTTATCAAACCATGGTGGGTATTTATTATTTCTTATTTTCTTCTCAGGGACAAACTTTGAAATAATGGCGTTAATTTTACAATAGAATATTTCAAGCATTACATCTACACTATGATGACCCTTAAAAATATATTCCCAGTTGTCTTTGACAATTCTTTATTTATGTTTTCATAATCCCTTTGTAAAAGTTTAACTTAATGATTTTATTATTAAAACAGAGTTTTGTTTCATTAATCAACATAATATTAACCTCCAGAGGTGGATGTAATTGATCGCTAATGCTTAATGAGTTATGAGAACGGCTCACAGTACAAGATGGCAAGTTAGATAAAACAAGATCGAGAATTCAGTTTGACGCATTAATTATATGATTAAGTTGGTGTAAACCATTCATATGTGTAAAGTCAATTAAGAATTTATTTAGTCTTGTTAGTTTGTTATCATTCGCAACATGACCTAACAAACTCCAGTTAATACTAGGTAAATTAAAATCACCAATTATACAATGACTATCACATTGTTCTAAAACAAAACTACAATTATCTAAAAAATGCTCTAACAAAGAATAATGTACTGGTGGCGGCGAATAAACGACACAAAGGGCTATCTTGCGAATAGTTTTTGATACCGTTGCATCTATTAAAACCCAGAGATCTTCAACTTTAGATTCCCACTCAAACATGCGACGAGACTTTATTTTTCTGGATACAGCGATTAAAACTCCACCTCCATCTTTTTTTGAAGAATATTCAGCATCCTCTCTATCCTTTCTATAGACAATATATCGTTGATCAAAAAGCTCATTATTAAGAACAGATTTATTTAACCAAGTTTCCGTGAGTACCACTACATCGTAATCGTAACAAAGAATTTGCTGATAAAAAAAAGTTAGTTTTTGTTCTCAAACCACGCGTATTTTGATAATACAAATTTAGAGAAGTGAATTTTATGTATAATTTTTTCATAAAGTTTATAACCCACAATATACTTAACTACTAAATTTACTTAACAACTAAATTATTCTATTTTTTGTAGCATGTCTTTGTTTCTGACGTGGATATAACTTGCTTCATCATTCTTTCGCATAAAGATTCGGCTATTTCTTATCCATACATATTGGTATCCCTTTTCTTTTGCTTTTAGTCTAGCTGCAGCGTGAAGAGCTTTGTTCGAAGGAGACAGATGCTCATTCACAAATACAGGTGAACAATTGCCAGGCACTCCTAAAAGAGTGCTATTCAATTTATTTGCAGGGTTCTTTTTATTATATTTAATTACAGATGCAAGGAGATCATCGCGTTTTCTTGGGGACGCCAGTTGTAGAATGATAGATCGTGGACGAGTATTATTTCTATTCACCTGCAAAGGTGCGTGTGTAGTGTATAATGTCATTATCACTCAAAACACAACCCACTGTTTTACTTAATTGTGTAATGATATTTAATAAGTTTTCATTTTTATGCTCTGGTACACATTGCAGTTCAATATTATTCTGACGCGCATGCTGTTCCATTTGGTCAACAAGCAAATTTAAATCATTAATTGTACTCTTCAATATGCCCTTCTCTTTTTCCAATTCGCTTATTTTCTTTTTCGACAATTCGTTCTCCCTTTTCATATCTTCATATTGGCTATTAAGAAAGTTCATAAACTCACTTATCTGTAATAACTCATCCCGTACTGGTTTCAGTTCATTATTAAGGATGTTGATTATACTCTCTTGCATTTTTGAAACTATGTCACTCGTGCTCTCTATAATGATGTCCTGCACCACTTCACGAATAATTTCCTTGGTCATAACAATGTTTTCACTCGCAATTGGAGGAGAGTTAGGGGCAGTTCGTTTGCAACCCCTGGAGGAAACGTTGCGTACTGGAGTGTTATCATGTTTTGTTGTTTTTGGAGCAGTATTTAAGCAAGCAGGACAACACCAAAGGGATCGCATCTCAGCATTATATGCGGAATACTCGAGGCACATACATGTGTAATGATATTTTTTATTACATTTTTTACATACAATATATTTCTCATTATTATCACCGTGTGGTGTACAACAACCCCAAATCACTTTTGACATCTTTAGATTTATTAGGTAAGAATTATATTAAAGATTGTAATTGAAATAATTACACCTTCACTTTTGTTATGATAACGGTTGCCTTTTTAGTTCTTATGAACGTTACAAGCCAAAGGAACACTTATGCACGTTACACAACCGTGAATGTCGCGTACAATTCACGCTGGAGACCGTCGCAATAAGAATATCAATCCACCGCACAAAAGTCACTGATAATCCAATGTATGGAACAAGTTTTTTATTACTGATTTTAGTATATTTATCACCTTTAAAAGTTATGTAATATAACAGTATATGGTATTTATTAGATCACCATTTAAAATTTGATACTCTGAATGAGAAAAAGTTCAGAATATAATTTTAAAACGCTTAGTTTACGAAACGCTAACAACACCGACGATGTGATCGACTTACTTTTAGATGATGGATGTTGCTACTAGGGTTGCCACACGTACTATAATATATAGTATCGTACTATATTTCAGTCAATTATATGTACTATATATTATAGAAAAATAATATAGTACGAAAAACTAAATTTTTTCCCCTAATTCAAATGTCGCGATTTTTTATATTAACTGTGACTAGAAGTCTGGAACAAGTGAATGTTAAATGGAAAGAAGAAAGAAATAGATAATAAATCTAATTAAAAATGAATTGTTAATTTATTTTAATATGAATCTAAATTGCTCAGATTCCTATAATTATTTTAAAAGTTGATGGCCAAAGCGAAGAGCAATAACAAATTTATATGGGAAAAATGCATAAAGATTAAAAATAAATGTGTACTTTTTTTCCTGAATTTCCCAAAAATGCTATATTTTTGCGTCTTTTTTGGCAAAAATACTATATTTATTCAAAAAAAAGGTGGCAACCAACTGCTACCCGTCATCGGCCCGGATGTTTTACAAAAGAAAGAGAACATTATGCTGTTCTTAGATGATATCTCTATTTATATTTCATAAAGCTGTTCTATAATTAAGTATGTATAATCTTTATAAAAATGTAAACCTATTCTAGTTTTATTAGATAGATACTAGCTGGTACCGGGCGCGTTGTAGCCGCAGAAGAAGTAATTGTGGAAATATCGTTTTAAATTTGGAAGAGTTATATTGTTTAATTAGAAATGATAATTATACGTTCATTGAAGTTGAATGATATAATGCTAATGTAATGATAATGCAAGCAAAAAGTTGACAAAGTTTTACGGTAATCTGACGAATGCTATGGTATCGTATAAAATATGAACAAACAAACATTGATTTTTATACATAAGATAAAAGAAGTAGTATACCTAGCGTAATATAAATTATCCTTACCATTATCATATGCGTTTATTGATACCACAACAAATAAAATTCTGCAAAAAGTATTCATTTCAATTATTGAAACTTTGTTCACACTTATAGCGTAAAATAAACGAAATAAACTAAACTTGTAATGCACTCCCAGCTCTATATATCAAGAAGATAAGGAGCCGGGAAGTTACCGGCCAAAAAAGAACCGCATGAATCACACAACCTCCTGTTAGTCAAAGTCAACGTAGGTACTTAGCTTTGTCTTTCATTAGAAAATATTAAGTAAGTGTCTAAACGAAAGGAAATGTATGAGATTATATGAGGATAAATTTGAGGAAAGTTAAAAGCAAAACAAACAAACCTAGCTTTAATTACCTGTATTGTATATTAAAAAAATGATTTTCAATTAGTACGTAATAATCTATAACCATAGAATTATACCTACCTAATAATTTCTATAACCATGGAATTAATTCTGTCTATAACATATTGAATAAATATTTTTTATCTAGATTTCTGAATGTGTTTTGTTATGCATCCTATATTATAATAGAGAAGTTGCATGTTTTTAATTTTTTTTAATGTTTACTAAAAATTATAAAAAAAATTAAAAAAAAAGTTATCAATTGATTATGTAGTATGGTTTTTCTAAAATGTAAATTCAAACGCCAGTGACGTCATTATATCGTTTTAGTAATTCCACCGCATGGTGAAATGATAAAACACTTAAGTTTACGTTGTTAAAATTAAAAAAAATTGTCATTGCATAATACAGGTTTATTTTAGTACAGGTTTATTTTAGTATATTTCTTATCTCTAAGCTGGTAGCACGGACTTGCCTCTTTAGTTGGTCTATTTTTTCTTCTAATTGACGTATGTATTTCCGATTTAAAAATTTAAGAAGATAGGGCTGAAGCCTATCTTCTTAAATTTTTTGCAACTTTTCAAACTTAATTTTCGTATTCTTCTCAGCAAACCCTCCCGATTATATTAGCTTATCTATGAACCCTTCATTTGATACCCATATTATGGGAGTCATATTGGATTTAGTATGACGTCACTTAGCTAACCATGCAATGTTATCCAAACTAAACATGTATGCAAAATTTCAACTTAATCGGTTGAGGATAACTGCTTTAAAATTCAGTTGCAAAATTTGACCCTAACAAACAAATACGTTATGTGGTAGAGTCATGCTGCAGCTATATCAATAGCAACTTAACGCTGCTGTGTTTCGTATTGTGAGTGTAGAGAACCGAGACCCTTTTTACTGGAAACGAGGCATTCCATCTTATTCCTCACGGGTGACAACGCATCTGCATTTTGATGCGTCATCGAGGATAGATGTAGATGTCTATGGGCCGCAGCAACCACTTACCATCAGGTGGACTGTATGCTCGTTTGTCACCCTTACCCTATGAAAAAAAAACATTGCAAGTTAAGTAAAAGTATTTAATAAAAAGTATTATTAACACTTTCGCGGACAGTACGCCCATTTTCGTGACGTTCTGAATTTACATTACGACACAACGCCTATTTACGTTAAAATATTTTTTTTCCATATTAGCCACTACGTAAATAAGCGCGGTATTCTTTTATGGTTAATATGAAGACCTACCTCTACTGTCATAACCCAAACAGTTTCGGGATTGTACTGTCACAACATAACATAAACTTTTACGATCATAAATGTGTGCTATCTAACACACACATGCAAAATTGCCATAGTATAATATAGTACATATTATGGCACCACGAATATAGCCGTTGCGTTTGCGTCGCGAGTCGAACGAACTATTCGCGTAGTGTCGCCACGCGCCATTTTCGTTTAAAGATAATACTGTTGCTTTTTAAGTTTGCTATAAATATATAATTATCCATAGGCTTGTATTATTCAATCAAAGACTTCTTTTTTGTTTCATAAAGTTTTAATTATTAACATCATGACGCCTATGGTAGGGACGTAAACTGACTTACTGTCATGTTCACACTTTTTATAACATAATAGTACGCCTATTCGCGGTGCGTACAGAGACTTACTGTCATATGAACACGATGATTTTAATCACGATGCGGCAGCACGACAATTTCGTGGTACATACCGAGGCCTACTGTCATACGAACCCCAAGATTTTAATTACGACGTGACAGCACGACTATTTCGTGCCAGTATAGAAGCTTACTGTCTCACGACAATTTTACAAATGTATTGCTATGTGACAGGAAGTATGTAGGCGTGGTGTTAATTTGTATGGGATTTTTTAGTGTCATATTTCATTCTTGATTCAATGTCCAGTATCCGTGAAAGTGTTAACATATATTTATTACGAAATCAATCTTGATTAATATATAATCTTGAAATAAATAAGTATAAAGTGCTGCTAAATACTGATAGTGATGATAAAATGTGTCATCGTGATCGGGTAAATACCGGGGTTTAAATATTACACTTCGCAACGTTGCTTCGTTGAAGTTCCTATTACGGGCAGTGGTGCCAAGTTTGGCGATTTTTCACCTTATAGGCTATCTCGAAGGGTGTCGGGGCGACCGAAAATTGCGATTGGCGACTGGTCGCTATTTAGGCTACTTCGTAAAAAAACAAGCGCGCTTTTTGGCTATATAATTCTCTCTGTTATTAAGTAAGTCTCTTAGGATATATAATAAAAATGCGTGTATAGAAACATATGTTTTTGACTTAGAGAAATATCAAAGAAGCCTAGATTTGAAGGTATCAATGATCTAACAAAAAGGGATCTTTCTTAGAGATAAACATATTAGATACATAATATATACTTTGCTAATCTCTTTAATTGTAAGTAAAATATTTCGTTTCAATTTCTGAAATATTAATAATGATAAACAGATAAAATATATATAATTTATGTTGATCTCTTCTTTCACGTTTACGATAAAGTGCTTCAAATTTTATCTTGTTAAAATTATAAATAAGGGATCTACGTTTAAAAATAGCCTCTATAGGCAGGCTAACTGACAATTCAGTAGACGATTTTAGGCTAGATTACAGAAAAAAATTAGGCGAATTTAGGCTACTTTATTTTTTATTTTTGGCGACTCGGAACGGTCTAGACTTGGCAACACTGATTACGGACAACAAGGCATTACACATTAATTATCTTACGGGTGGAAACTATATCTATCTAGCCTTCATATAGTAAATTTACTATTTTATTTATGTATACGGGCGGTAAGTGACCAATGTGGTCTATCCCATGTGGTAAGCAACAGCTCGTAACAGTTCATTAGTGGACACATTAATGGACACATTTTCCGTAAGCGTAACCATCACGCTTTTCATCAATCGCAGTACAAAAACGTCTCTTAAAATACCTTTGTTTCTCGTCGCAAGTTTGAGAATTTTACATCTGTTATATTTGTGATAATATTGCCATCTATTGTAGGACATGAGATTTTTTTACTTATAAGCTAGTGTTTGACTAAAGTCTCACTTGGATGTCTGCCAACTGCTTCAGGCCAGTGAAGTGCGTTCGCTGTGCCGGGAATCCCATACCAAGTCAATGCCCTAGGGGTAGAGACGAAGAACCTAACTGAGCTAATTGCGCTAACAACCACACCGCAAACGATCGCCGCTGCCCAGTCCTGAAGAGGATTGCAAGGAAGCAGGGGTAATCAAGCCGGGCACGAGATATCACCTTGTGGCCGTTAAATACTTGATTGCGCGGGAGAATATATATATATCTTAAATTAGAGGAATTAAATTTACTTACCGAGAAGCTCGTACTCACAATCACTAATCGGCGTTCTTTCTAAATATTGTGGTGTGTAATGTTGTAGGTGTTAATGTATGTCTATGATAGTGTATAGCCGAAAAACACTAGCGATTATAAACTTTAAAACTAATTAAATTAATAATGCGCTAAGAGCACAACAGCGGGTGCAACAGCGGGCGCGGATTAGCGAAGACTTCTATTGAACTAATGACCCTTTCCTTTTGAAGGTGAAGTGAAGTGACAATTTTTACTCACACCACCACCATCTGTGGTAAATACTGGGAGATTATTTCGAGCGCATGTTCGGCGCGACTAAGGGGATCACTCTGCCGGGTCTACTCCCGGAAGATCCCCCAGAGTCGCCCAAGAGCAGTCGAAACTTAAGAAGACGGGTGAGCAACCATCAGAGGGCAGGCAGGCAGCCAGTGTCGCTCTACTCATAGAGCGCGCTCTACCCTAAGGAGAGACACCAAAGCCCAGCCGAGACCAGAGCCAACAACAACATCAAGACAACCAATAGCCGGTCACGACACAGTGGATGCCTACTAGAGACTGGTTGGCATCGCCATTGAGGTCGGCAGCCAAGTCCTCGCCGACATTAGAGCCCAGATAATGAGGGCGCTAGCACAGAAGAGAGTAACCTGCGCCTGCTCTAGTGGAACCCGGACGGGATCCAGCAGAAGCTCCATGAACTCCGCACAGTCGCTCTACAACAGGACATACAAGTGATCTTGCTACTAAGTTGAGGCCATCCACGCATATAAAGCTGCCCAACTACTATACTGGGTGGCGATTAGGTTATCACATTAAATAACACAGCGGTAAATACAAGTTCATATTATGTATCTGTTAAAATAATAAAATAAACAATTCTACCAAAAATAAAAAAATGTATCTTTCAAACAAAATAAATAGCGTAAAAATTGACACGATTTAAATCACCTTGATAATATTAGTTTACTGACCTGAAGTGACCTGTAAAAGCGGCAACGGTGCGGCAGGTGCGCAGTGCTCACGCTGCATTGACATAGGTAATTATTTACCTACACTTTCTTATTCATAGGTAATTAGGCAAAAAACGACAAAAAGGGCTACCGCGACTAGAATGTTAATTTTTATATATTTTTTTTTAGTTGTGTATGCTCAAAGAACGTTATATAGGATAAGTTTTTTCATTTAATGTGATAATTTTATCGCCACCCCGTATATACAGGAGGGACGAAGTCAACGCTCAAGGAGCCGCCTATAGAGGTATGGCGGTTCTTGTGAGGAAGGACATCGTCCACCTAGACCTGACCTTGACCTTTCCTCGCCGATTAGCACTTTAAATCACTTCAATTCATCACAAGGAACAATTATCCTCCATTTTCACTAAAAAACCTATAAAAAAGCATAAATTTTCAACTCGCAATATTCATTCGCTCAAGTAAACACACAGAGTAAACATTGAAATGTGAAGTGAACTTGCAAACGTATCGCCCGCGCGCCCCCGTGCTTGACTAACTTCACACCAAAAGCCCGGCTTTATCGCTCCATACTAATTGCTATATAAACAATCGTAGTTATATTTCATTATAGAACATTTTGACACAGGTTAGAAAGGGAGCGATCGTCTTCTCGAAAGCCCGGTAAAGAGCCCACGCGTGCGAGAGAGACGACTAATCGCTCAACTCTACTCGTTTTTTGTGACAGCAGTATCGCGCAGTTTTGCCGCGTGTTGACGTTACATAATAAGGCTACGAGGTCATGACCTGTGTAACAGTTTACAACAGTTTACGAGTTATTTTATTAGTTGATATTATTGATTGAGCTGTTTGATAGGGCAAGCCCGGCTTCTCGGCTTCTATGGAGGCTTCGCTACCGGGAGTGGCAGTGGCACAAAACGTCCTACGCCACCCTTGAACCAATCCAAGAAGAGCAGATGATCTCCGAGCCCACACCTGGGCCATCCACGGCGCCAGATATTTATGCGCGCATTGCAACTGCGTCAAGAGTAGCCCCACCGCCGTCACCACCACCACCTACATCGAGGCCACAAGCTGAAGAAAGACAGACTACGGCCAAGTATCCCCCGATCATAGTCGAATACTTCACAAACTGGGCGAAGCACTTTAAGACTACTAGGACACGCACTGAACGCTCGCCCATTTGGGAAGGGGGTTCGCTTCCAGCCCCAAACCGATCAAGAATATCGTACCATCCAAAAGTATCATGTTGATAGAAGCAAGGAAGACGCAACCTTCGCGTGGTACTGTTACGCACCGCATGAGAGCAACCCACGAAGCTGGGGTTAAGAGGGCTCCCTGACTCCCTGCTGATACAGACCCCCAAGACATTCAGGAGGCCCCATCGAAATAGGGTTTCCAGTAAGATTCGTACGGGCCATCCCACCCAAAAAGGACAGGCCTGGATGTTTATTCCACGTTAAAATGAACCATCACACTCCGGAAGAGCTGAACAGATTGTACAAGATCAACGAGCTGCAATTACACCTGCAACACCTGCAATTATCGCCGGAAACCTCAATGCAATACATCCTGCTTCGGGCTCTGCGATAATAACTCCTCCTGGGAAGAAGCTATTCGACGACGCCGAAGATTGGGGATACAAGGTGCTGGGCCCAGATGAGCCTACTCACATCTCCACCAAACCCAAACACCAGCCCGATATCCTCAACATAGTGCTGGGTCATCAAATGCCTTACCCAATACGGCTACAGGTGCTGTACGATTCGGACGCGCAGCACCTCCCCGTGTTGTTCACCATCGACACAAGTGCGGATTCTGTAGTGCCCAGAGCGTTAAGAATGAAGACGAACTGGACCCACTTCCGTAGAGCGCTGGAGGACCTCCGACTCGGCGCCACCATAAAAACCCAAGAAGATGTAGAGACAGTGGCTCTGCAATTCAACACAACTATGGAAACTCAACTGCAACTGTCTCCACAGGGCGCCGAAGAGATGAACTCCCACACAATTTTCAAATTCGACTCTCCGAGAAGCGGAGACTAAGGAAACTCTGGGCATGGACATGATGCCCACTTTTTAAGAGGAAGCCTAACACCCTAACGGAAGAGCTGTCGGAAGCAATAAGATCGCATAGGGGAAGCATGGGAGAGGCGAGTCGACGAAGCATCGAAGATACCCGCCTCCCTGCACCTCCTCAACCGGCAGCTCTTGAAGATACCGACACCTGTCTGCCCACAAGTGGACAATACGGGTAAACGCTGTTACGATGCCCACAAGAGGGCAGAGATGATGGCACAGCACCTGGAGACGCAATTTAAACCTAACAGCGTAGCGGAGGGGTACGCTGAGTATGCAGAAGGCATACAAGACCGCGTACATGAATACCTGTCGGACCCGGCACCGCCCTTACGGGCGCGCTATCATGCGCCTTCCCACCCGCAAAGCGGCGGTGTTCGACGGAGTCACCACCATGGCTACTAAGCAGGTGCCCAGAAGAGGGATAGTGGAACTCTCCAGACTGGCCACTTCCCAAACATGTGGAAGCAGGGGAAAATCGTCGTGCTACCCAAAGCCGGGGAAGGACAGGAGGCACCCGGCTAGCTACCACCCTATAAGATTATTAAGTTAAATTAAGTTATATTAAGATTCCTGCCGCACGTTGCTCACGTTGAAGAGCAATTCTGCTTCCGTAGAGCACACTCTACGACTTCACAGCTGGCCCGCGTGCTGCACTATCTTGCGGACGAGTATAATCGTGGCCGCATCTGTGTGGAGGGTCTTCCTGGATATGGAGAAGGCCTTCGATAGAGTGTGGCACGCAGGGCTAGTTTATAAGCTGATAGAGAACACCACCTTGCCGCCGATGCTTGTGCGGTTAATACCGTCGTTCCTGGAGGGGCGGAGCTTCTATATCGGCCTAGAAGAGGCTGTTTCGGTAGTTTGTTTGAAGCGGCACACCACACCACAGGGCAGATGCTTATCACCACATCAGTACGCGGTCTATAACAATGATATCCCCACACTCCAAAGCCAGCTGGAGGAGTTGGAAGAGGATGTCGTACTGGCATTATATGCAGATTCATTCATACATTCGTCGGGTAGAAATCGCTACAAAGAAGTTACAGCGGCTGCTGGACCTATTACCAGAGTGGCTGGACAAGTGGAGGATGGCGGTCAACGTCGGGAAGACTACCGCCTTCATGACCAGGCTGAACCAACGCTACAACTCCGTGGGCAGGATAGGGTGGAAGTCTACCATCACATACCTCGATTGCCAGATAGATCACCGCTGCGCATGACCCCTCAGTTCGTTACGTCGTGAGGGGGTACAGGCCAGAGTCGCGCGAGCGAAATTATATCCTGTACTGGCATCCAAACTCCCTATAAAAACCAAAATCGGTATTTACAAAACCTACGTCCGCTCGCGGCTGACATACGCAGCACCAGCCTGGTACGCGTTGACCTCAGCCACTCAGCGCAGGAAGATGCAGGCCCAGCAGAATCCTGCACTACGGGTGATCGTGGGAACCGGCCGTTACGTCAGAAATTACGTCATAGCGCGTGACCTTAAAATCTAAACAATTAATGAATTTGTGACCCGTACTGCGAGACGGTTGTACGGCCGCGCAGATAACGGGCCACATGAACATCTTCACAACCTGGCACCAATACACGCTCGCCCACCTGACGGGCGACCGGGAAGCCGGGGACGAGTAAGGGTCCCGACACCGGATTAGATGGCGTGAAGTACGCAACACATCAACCCATATGCTGCGAGCACCGCACCACCCAAGACCGGGGGAGCCGTGCCCCCCGCGATGACGCCCGGGTAATGAGGGCCACCTCGAGACCCGTGAACCTCCTGTCCCCAGAAGGGGGACGAGCAAGAAAAGAACATCACCATAGCAATTTCTTCGGGACCAGCTAGTGTCCAGTTTTAAATCAAGAAAGAAAAGCAATTATTATATTAGGGAAAGTGATAGGGAAAGTTAGAAAGTAGTGAAATTTTCAATATCGCGTTTCCAAAGGGGGCTTTTTATCAAGTTAATCGATGTTTCATTTCAAGATCCCCAGCGTTCACCCTAATATAGTAGGGAACGTTAGGAAATAAAGTCCACTAAATGACTGACGTCAAGACCGGGACCATTCCTTAGGGACCCGTAATCTTAGTTGTCAACCCTTTCTTTTGAGAGAGGAACAGGTTCTGAGTTGAGTGTCTACTCAGGGGTCACGCCCACCTCGTTGTTCCCGAACCCAGCGTGGTGTGGTATTGGTCTGTGAATAGAATGAATTGGTTGATCTCTGCTGCAGGGCGTGAGACGAAGACTTTTCTCCCTTTTCACTGATCTAATCTTATTTATATTATTCTAATGTAACTAATCGCGGGTTACAAAAGCCTATAAATTATTGCCTTGAATACAACTATATTGCATTTATACGAAAAGACTGACGTCGGAAACATGATATTATGGTATTTCCTCTAATCACCTGACGAAATACTTATAGGACAAAATAGGGTGATTTTTTATAAAACTGAAATGACGAATGAACTTCACATTATCACCTGACGGTAAAAGGCTACTGCGATTCACAGACACCTGCAGTCAACTATACACAAAGAAGGCTACAAATGTGTTGCCCCCCCTGGAGACTAAGATGGAATGCTCCACAACTTAATTATACTAGGTGTTCACACTCTTCAGTAAGTGGTAAGTGATCACCGTCGCCCATGAACATCCGCAACATCAGGGGAATTGCAGGTCCGTTGCTGGCCTTTTAAAATTATTCTTCTGGGATTATTTTACACAGAAATGAATGTGGTGATCCATGTGGTTTATTAACTAATGAAATTATTATGGTGCGTTATTCCTTTTAAAAATAAAATCTTTTTTATTTTTAAAGAGAATAACGGTTTGGAGGTTGGGTTTATAAATAAAGTATTTTAGCTTATAATAATGGTTGTATTCGACCTAGAAGATAACTCTGACGCATATTTTCGTAAAACGCTATGGAGGGATTGTCTTCGCTCTAAAAACCGTTTTAAAAATTACGATTATACTTTGTAGTGCACTAAATAAAGACTTCATCCTTCTAAAGCCATAATTTTCTGCAAATAATCTGCTAACATCGTTACGATATCGCTCTTGGAAAAACCCTAAAACATGAAGTTTTCGACGGGAATCGCTTATACCCTATCTTAAGCAGGTAATTATGAAGTATACGAGTATGTAGGTACCTACTTGTTTAGAACGCAATAATTAATATACACTTCAACTCATTCACACATATTTATGTTAAATCACAGAATAAATAATAGTATAAGAAGTAAAATGCAAATATTACCAAATAATAATAAATCTAATGTACGAGTATTCCGAGAAAACTCAAAGCTATGAGCAGTTAGTTGGCTTAAATATTTTATTAGGTCTAATGGAATGCTGCAATAGCAATCACAGATGTCTATTTCCGTATAACGTATTCCATTTTAAACGGATTTAAAAATATGTGCTCTTATTACAGTCATTATTAGTATACATTAGTTATAATTCTTGTACTATTATTTATTCTGTGGTTATAAGTAGAATTATAGAATATTGAAATGAACTCCCGGGAACCGTGGCAGCAAACTGGTGGCGAGCTCACCTTTAAATTCATACGCGAGTTATCAGAGTATGTTTCCCGCAGGCAACAGTGAAATGGTGAATTACAATTTAAAGTATTAATTTACCACATGCTTGATGGTGAGCCGGTGATGGAAAACATCGTGAGAAAACCACAAGTATTAGAAGTTAAGAATATTTCAAGGATATTTTGTAAAGTTGGTCACCACGCATTGGAGTAGCGCGACAGAATTTTATTTATTTATTTATTTGCACACCGAGTGCAAAAAGGCGGACTTAATGCAACAGGGCATTCTAGACCAGTCTACCTCCAGCCTATATAGCCTTAAAAACCCTCTCAGTAATGAGAGTTTATTATTCTACTATGCTTCTATTTCTACATGCACTTAAAAAAATTACAAAAATGTACCAGCGGAGTTTCTTTCGTTGTTTCTTCTCCCCTCCGAGAAACCTAATTTCAAAACGGTAAGAGATTTGAACTTATGCGGAATCCCTGAAGACTGTTCTATGTTGTGTCATTAGACACAACATAGAACTCTCTTATAATTTAAAGTAAGTTTCTCTCTTATAATTTAAAGTAAATGAATATAGGTACCTAAATATTTGAGTTTTAAATATTTTACCTAAGTCGAGTTCAGGTAATTTTGAAACGATATAGAATGATTAACATCACTTTAACGATCTTTTGCGTCCAGCTATTTCGACAACCGAGGTCGTATCTATACTCGCCAGCCATGTACCTTCCTAAATTAGTCGTTTGTAATGGTATAACGGCCCCCCGATAGATGGAGTGACGACCTGGCAAGACATGCAGGAATTCGATTGATGCAGGTGGCTCGAGACCGTGCTTTGTGGCATTCTTGGGGAGGCCTATGTTCAGCAGTGGAATTGTGAAGGGCTGTAATGATGATGTTGATGATGATTAAATAAATACCTTTTTTGTGGGTATAATGTTAATGTTGCTTATTATCAAGGTGAGATGTCGGATGTTACACATTATATGCGACTACTCGCTCGTTTTTTTTTATCGTGGGAATGGATACCTTCAGCTGCGGGGACAACGAAAAGGTAATGCCGGCTGAAACCCCATGGTGGTCACCATTAGCGTATATAAGGGGTCCGGAGATCTCTGTTCAGAATGCGACCGGAGCTCCTCTCCGCTTTGCTTTATTAAATCACAGTCCGGCAGTCCTTACTGCTCCCGCACCCTCGCACTGCCATCACGATTTCTCGGAACCACTTCCGAGTCATCGTCCTCCTCGGAGGTTACATCTCGAGGCGTACTGGGTCACCGCACCGAGTGCCCGCAACCCCTGAGGCCCCGTTTCTGGTCGGGGAATACGGTCATCAAAGGGAGAGCTGTCATAACACAGAAGGTGGCCCTTCAAGTCGTATCCCCGCTCAGCATCGCCGAAATGACTGCTGGCAGAGAGGTTCTGGCGAATCCGGTTCACCAAGATCATATCGCGAGCGTATGGAACGCGGAGTCCTGGGACTCGAAGCACGGACACGAAGTTATTCGATTGCCTCCCTACCTCCCGATTATATTAGCTTATCTAAGCTCTCTACCACTGCCAATACAAGGCTATCGAGCTTATTTGGGCTTGTTACACGCTTTTCCATTACGGGAATGCTAGCGCATAGCCGTAGGAATCAGACTAGGAGCGGCGATCTGTCAACATCATCAGTGCCCTTGTTGTAACGGCGTCGATGACCTTAGATAAGGCTTCACGAACTTTTATGTAAGAAAAGTGCTGGTAGGTTGTCCCGTCACGGTTATCTGAACGACGTTATCCGAAGAGTTCTTGTCTCTATAAATGTTCCCTCGGTTTTAGAGACTTGTGGAATACTTAGAGCGATGGCAGGAGAACCGACGGTATGACTTTGGTCCCTTGGAAGAGGTAAAGCCCTGGTGTGAGATGCTACGTGCCTAGACACTTTGGCAGTCTCTCATCTCAGCGGTACTTCGCTTAGTGCCGGGGTGTCATCAGAGGCGACTGAACTGAGTAAGTGGCCCAAGTATGATTTTTTGAGAGATAGCTACTTAATCGTGCCATTTGCTGTAGAGGCTATCGATCCGTGAGGACCACATGCGGTAAAGTTCTCGGAATTGTATTTCGCTCAAAGGCTGAGCGAAGCTATTAATTTTAATGTAATATTAAAATAGGCTATTCATTACGTTCCTTTGGTAGAAATTGCTTTCTTAAACACACTATAATCACATTGATAATAAACCTTATTAGATTGAACTGTTATTCTCCCATTGGGTGCACGCAGACATTATTTTAATATTTTCTCGTAACTCGGAGCTGTTCAAATAAAATGTTATTATAAAAATAAATAATACTGACGATTAACTTAATTTTACTGCCAGTCATGTCGCAGTATAAAAGCTGGGAGAAAAAAGGACTGGACGTCATACTCGTCTTGAAGCTTCAGTGTTGACATCAAGGGCTAAAAGAAAATTCTAAGGTAAAGAGATTTTGAATTATTATTATTCATATATTAATCATCATCACACCGTTACCGTTACTGCCTATTAAAGTCCACTGCTGAACATAGGCCACCCACATAGATTGCCTCATAGGAGGGATATTTGCCATAGCTTCCACGTTTGGCAATTTGGCTAGCAACCGCAGTTTTTTATTTTTAGTCGTTATTAGGAAGACGCTGCTGCCCATTTTCTGATTTGTTTCCCTCTGTCGGCTCTTACGGCAGCCACGGGATGATATGGGGTAGTGGGTATTCTTACACCGTAAATACACGGTACATCATCTTAATCAGCTCGTAAAAGTCCACTGCTGAACATGGACCTCTCCGGTAGCAGGAAGGATTTGCCTTACTCATACGCTTGACAAGCGGATTGACAATCGCAGTACCACCAAACATTTCGCACCTTCGACGCTGCTTCCTATCGCCGCGCCGGTCTGTATCACACAAAAATCAATAATGGCACCCACTCCATAGCTTTATAAACCGGAGTTTTTAGTGCCTCACTCAAAAACAACAAATAATCTTCAGTAAATTAACGAAAATGTATTTGTTGCACTATATACTCGTTTGATAAGTTATTCAACATTACTTTACAAATTACAACAAAGAAATTACTTATTAATAAGTCTTCCCACGGATTGCCGGTTCTCAGCCACCTGCATCCTGCTCTACTCTCTGTATAAATTAGAATGTGTATATTTAAAGTACGCAATTCAATATCCAGCATTTATTTACATTTCAGGATTCAAAATGCGTGCAGTCGTTGCCTTCTGCCTTATCATTGTAATCTATTGCCTGATCTCTCCAAATGAAGCCAACTATCGGAAACCACCTTTCAATGGATCCATTTTTGGAAAGCGGGGAATTATCGGTAATAATTTAATCCATCAATTATGAAAATTTTTACTAATGATAGGTACTACGAAGTTTATTATGATCACACATAACAGGTTTACGTGTCCCGGGATTTTTTTTTGTAAAAAAATTAATTTCTCATAGATAGATAGCCTATCTCCTGTGTCCGTATCCCTCGGACACCTCTTACAACACCCACGGCATAATAAGACAAAAATTACGGCATAATACAAAAACAAACTTTTTGGTAAAATTGGTAAAAAAACAAACACAATAATTTTAAGCATGGTAGTATCCCAATTTTAAATTAAGAACCACAGGTAATTATATAAGATCGATTTTTTTACCATGAAATTTTTTCAAGCTCTTCCTCTCTTTTGCTCTTCTGTAATGTACACATTCTAAAAGTTACCTTTTGTTTTATTAATCGTTTTATAAAATATGATAAATTTACTTCACAATCATACCTTATAATGTCGTAACAAAAATATATCGTAATTTGATGATTATTCATTGGAGTAGCATACGGTCGCCGCCGACACCACTGATTTATTTTTTATAGAATAAGGTTGACAAACGAGCAAACAGTCCACCTGATGGTAAGTGGATGCTGTGGGACATATACATCTACATATATCCTCAATTAAGAATCAAAATGGAGATACGTTGTCACCCTTGAGGGCTAAGATGGAATCACTAAGATGGCCTCGTTTACAGTAAAAAGGGTTCTCTACACTCACCATACGAAACATAGCAGCGAAGCTGCTATTATACGCTGGTATTCTGTGAGAGCGTGGTCCTACCCCGGTCGAGCCGACCCATTCGTGCTACAACCATAATATAGCTGCAGAATGGCTCTACTACGTACAATGTTAAATTGCTGTTTTATATGCTTATTTTCCTCGTGCTCGGCGGTAAAAATAGTGAGAAAACCTACATATTATCTGAGAAATAAATTATTAGTTTACGTGGTAGAGCCATGCTGCATCTATATTAGTAGTATAGTTGTAGCACGAATGGGTCGGCTCGACCGGGGAAGGACCACGCTCTCACAGAATACCAGCGTAAAATAGCAGCTTAACGCTGCTGTGTTTCGTATGGTGAGTGTAGAGAACCGGAGACCCTTTTTACTGGAAATGAGGCATTCCAACTTTGGTCCTCACGGGTGACAACGCATCTGCATTTTGATTTGTAACCGAGGATAGATGTAGATGTCTATGGGCCGCAGCAACCACTTTCCATCAGGTGGACTGTGTGCTCGTTTGTTACCCTTGTCCTAAAAAAAAAAAAAAAAAAATTTAAAGGACATATCATGTGGACTCCGCATTCCGCAAACACATATTGGAACAGCGCGCCGAACAGCGACCTATAAATAACAACTCTAAAACACGCTCACGCGCAAGAAAGCCGTAAATGTACTGTCACTTAAATTTTTAATAAAGCATATTATTAAAAATTTATATTGTTTACCTTTCAGAATATGATACATCTGAAAAAGCTATGACGGCGTTGTGTGAAATTGCGTCAGAGACCTGCCAAACCTGGTTCCAGAACTTAGAGAATAAAAAATAAAATTATTATTGCAAATTCCAAAATCTACTAATGACAAAAAATAGCCTTTGAATCTTATAATAATATGTTTCAGAGAAGTGAATAAATTTTGAAGACATTAAACGACATAATATAATCAATTTCAGATTTTATTTATTCCTTGTAGTTATATTATTTCATTAAATTATATATAAATTAAGACTGTGACTGCGTGGCATATCATCTCTGCTGCAGCGCGCCACATTGACTATCAAACTGCAATCCAAGCATAAATCACACTATCCAAGAAAGAGAAAAATAAAAAATATTTTTTTTTAGTTCAGTATAGTTTCTAAAAAATACTCCTTCAAAGTTATTCTTACGTTTAATTTGACCAGTGACCTCTGTTCTGAGAAGGACCAGCAAGAAACCAAGCGGGACATTTTTGGACGTGGGACTAGCGAACAACGCTCAATGTATATCAACGCTGCTAAAGATTGTGGGTTGTCTTAAGCTAGACTTGTAACAAATAGTATATTCGGCCACACACTAAATACCGAATATTTTGCGGGCTTCTTGGCCGAATAGCCGAATATTATGCAAAAGTATTCGACCGGGAAGATAGTAGTGTTTAGTCAGACCGTTTTTTCTCTGAAACTGGGATGTTCTACGAGAAGGAAAGGAGTAAATAAACCTCTGCCTGAAAATTTAGAAAAATTTGTCTTACTACATTATTATAATGTTCCACTTCTAAATTTTCATTACGATAATTCAAGTACATAGACATATACTTCATAGTTATTTTTTTTGTTAATTGTGGAAGTTTATTATGTAACTATGACTAATGATTACAAGAAAAATACATTATTATAAAATAAATCAATATTTTCATTTTACCAATACTACAACAAACATTTTACTTAAGTATTCGGTATTCGGTCGGATAGTACCTAGATATTCGGTATTCGGTCGAATAGTACCTAGATATTCGGTATTCGACCGAATAGGATAAAAGTAGGCGAATAGGCCGAATACCGAATAATAAAAATAAAAAGTGGTAATAAAAAATGACTTTCAATAAGTATTATGTAATAATCACTATTGAATTTTTAAAATATAGCCGAATATTTTTTTTAATTCAAAAATAGCAAGGGTTTATACCCTTGTTACACTACATACAATACGATAGGTTTCGTTCTAAAGGATGTTTCCCAACTGTATGCAATAAAACCTTTTTTGTGACCATTCCTAAATCAAGTGTTCGAAGCGAAATTAATCACTACCGACCAATTAGCATTCTTCCCGTACTGGCTAATTTTTTGAGCCCCTCATGTGTCCTTGTTTAAATTGGCACATATAACAACATATTCTCTGAATCCTTGATTGACATTATGGTTTCTTCAAACAACCTTCATCATCAACATCATCATTATTCATCCCTCCGCAAGTCCCATTATGAATATAAGCCTCTTCCAAGGAATGAAACAAAACACGATCCTGAGCCACCTGCATCTTTGCTGGAGTGCGTTACACAAGTAGAGGTTACGAGGAAGGTTATATTTCTTTTTACAAACATTGCTTGGGCATACATTTATACTGTCTAAGCTTAAATGAAATCTTAAAAAATATTTGTTATAATTATGGTACAGGAGGAGGTCCTCAAATCGCATGTATATGTTTTTTATGTAAGTTTGGGCACAGCTTCTTTGTTTAAGAACCGATTATAACGTTTTTTTATTAAATAGTTTATACTTCAGCGATGGTCACATAGACAAATTAAAAAAAAATCCCCTAAGGATATAAAATAGAGAATGAAGTTTTTAATGTTAGGCTATTTAGACGATATTCCAGTTACCTTTAACTTTTAATATTCAGTAGTACACTCCAAAGGGAAAAAAAGTTAAAATTACTTCAAAAACTAAAAAGAATATAATTAAAAATTAAAAATTTTGTACAACCGTCTTCAATATGAATTATTAAGAATAACTCAAAAACTATTGGTCAGACCTTGATCAATATGGGACCACATGAGAAGCACCAGCTTTCAAATAAAAAAAGAATCATCGAAATCGGTTCACACCGAAAAAAGTTATGAGGTAACACACATTAAAAAAAAGCATACCTCCTCCTTTTTGAAGTCGGTAGAAAAATCATTTCCACATATTAGCTTCTAAGTTGAAGTTTAATTATTTGATGAATTTTGTATTAGCATTGCCTCTTTTAGTATTTCCACATCTTTTTAGTTTTTGAAGACTGTTCTTCTTTTTTTTAAGTTAGTTTTATAATTTTATATCTTATTCAAATAAACTTTTGTTGTGCCGCTTTGCCGTATTCGATAGTAATTTTTAGGTACATTCATATTATGTAATTTGTAATTCATTGAAATACATACATAATACATAAACACTCACGCCTGTCACCCAGAGGGGTAGGCAGAGATTATGGACTTCCATTTGGCACGATCCTGACACACCTCTCTCGCCTCCTCCACATCCATATACCTACATACACGCTCGTCGGTTAAGGTACTCTTAATTTGGCCCATTTTCAGTATATCGCCAATTTGGTCGATAAACCTTCGTCTAGGGCGTCCTTCCCGACTCTGCCGTTCACCTCTGCCACATAAATTTGCTTTGTCACTCTTTCCTCATTCATTCTTTCTACATGACCAAACCACCGAAGCATTCCTTTCTTAATCCTGGTCACAACATCATCTTGCAAACCACACTCTTCTCTTATCACACAATTTCTCACTCTGTCATTCAGATTCAGCCGTAACATACTCCTTAATGACCGCATTTCTACAGCATTTATTCTACTCTCGTGCTTCTTCTGCCACACCCAACTTTCAATACCATACATTAAAGTAGGGACTAACACAGCATTGTGAATTGCCATACGTGCCTTTTTGGACACATTTTGACTTTCCACAACAGAGTGTAGAGCCCCATTTACTATATTTCCTGCGTTCACTCGTCGTTCTATATCCTTATCATACCTACCATCCCTGCTAAATACACATCCCAAATACACAAACTCATCTACTTGCTCGACCAATTCCCCTTCTATTCTTATTTCACATATTGTTTTACTTTCTTCTCTTTCAAAGACCATAACTTTCGTCTTACTTGCGTTCACTTTCATTCCCCTTTCTTTTAATGAAATGTTCATTAATGTAACCATCATTTGCAACTCGGCAGCCGACGACGCGAGTATGACTTGATCATCGGCGTACAAAAGACATTTGACGGTTAACTCACCCATTCTTAACCCGCATTCTTCAACTTTCAGATTTTCCAAACAACTGTCCATAAATAGGTTGAACAGCCACGGGGAAGCCACACAGCCCTGTCTGACCTTTATGGATGCCAAACCAGTCCGAGTAGGCCCGTTGATCCTGACACAAGCACTGGAGTCCCTATACAGAGACTTCAATGCCTGTATCAACCCAGCACTCAACCCAAATGAGTTCAGTGTTTGCCATAATACATCCTGTCCACTCTATCATAAGCCTTTTCCAAGTCCACGAACGCACAAAACCTTTTGGTTTTGGCCAAAACTTCTCCGCGATCATGCGCATGGAAAAGACCTGATCCGTACATCCCATTCCCTTTCTAAATCCGCTTGCACATCCCAAATTTTTCCATCAGTATCTTTCATAACTCTTTCAATTAGTACCTTAGCATACAGTTTTCCCACAATGCTAAGAAGACTGATACCACGGTAGTTTTACAGTCCTGCTGATCCTTTTCCTTTATATAGTGGGACTATCACGGCTTTGCACCAGTCTCCCGTACCCTTAAGTTCCCAACACAAATTAAACAAGGTATACAGCAGGTCTGCCACCACTTCCTCTCCAGCCCTTAGCATTTCGAGTGATACTCTATCATATCCGGCTGCCTTACCTGCTTTCATACTTTTCATTGCTTTCATTATTTCATCTATCTCTAATCTCTTTCCTCTTCTTTCGGAATTTCTATTTCATTTAATTCAAACGTCTCATCACTCATAAACACGCTTTCAAAGTATTCCTTCCATCTCCTTAAACTCAACACTTCGTCATTCAGAATACAGCCATTCTGGTCTCGTATAGCATCCATTCTAGGCTGTTTTGAATGTCCCCTGGCAGTTCTTACGAGTTTCCAGAACATTTTAATATTTGCCTGGAAGTTATCCGATATTCTTCTATCATTCTTATCCGTTCTTTCTTGCTTTTCCTTTCAACTACTTCATTTACCTCTTATTTAGATGTCTAAAGACTGCCTTTTTCTTTCAATATCATCATTCATACGCTAGAATAACTAGCCTTGGTTGCTAGTAAATCTAACCATGCTCTCTTCTTTGCTTCTACTTCCATCCGTACCTCATCATCCCACCATAAAGTGTTATTTTCTTTTCATTCGTTCTCTTATTACACCACATACTTCGGTAGCTGCATCCACCAAACCTTTCTTGACATTATACCACAGTCTCCAAGTCTAAATCATTCATACACAATTCATCCATACCACTTATATTTTCTCTCAGTCTACATTTGTACTTCTTTGCACCTTCATCTTGTAACCACTCTGTTCTTATACGCTGTAACGCAGTGGTAGACACAGATGTCCGATGCCGCCAACGTCTGAATAGACCATTAATTCGGCATAAGACCAAGTAATGATCCGTCCCTACTTTGGACCCCCGGTAAACCCTTGTATCTACCACTGCGCTCCTCATTCTTTCATCCACAATTATGAAATCTATCATGCTTCTATCATCACCTCTTTCCCATGTATACATGTGAATCTTCTTATGACGAAGGAAAGTGTTCGTCACAAAAAGATTCTTTTACACACATACGGTGAGGAGGCTTTCACCATTCTCATTTATACTTTCATCACCAAACGTTCCCAATATCCTTTCATAACCAAGCCTCTTCACGCCAACCCTTCCATTAAAATCTCCTAATATAACAATATTTTCATTACCCTTGCATTTCATTAGCACCATCTTTACCATCTCCCAAAACTGCTCTCGGATATAAGTGGGCTTAGACATGTCTGGGGCGTAGACCCCTAGAATAAACAACTTCTTTAAGCCCACTTTCATTCGTATCCATAGCAGTCTCGGGCTTACACATTCATACTCTTTCACACACTAACCCATTCTTTCTGAAAGGATGATACCGACTCCCTGGCATGCCCGCTCGTTCTCGTCTACCCCAGACCAGTACCAGTAATCCTCGTATGTCCACACATCATGCCGGCACACCGCTTGCAACTTTATAAAGCTTCGGCCTCACATGGAATACTGTTCTCATCTCTGGGCCGGGGCACCCCAGTGTCAGTTACTACCACTTGACCGCATCTCAAAGTGCAGCTCAAATCGTCGACGACCGAGTTCTTTCTGATCGTTGATCTTGATGTTGCATCCGTTTGCATCTTCTATTGCATTTGCCACGGGGAGTGCTCTCAGGAATTGTTAGGATTAACTCCAGACGCCAAATTCCACGAACGCACATCGCGACAAAACTCACAATACCATCCACACCAACCACCCCACAACACCAACTATTATACATTAGTTATAATTCTTGTACTATTATTTATTCTGTGGTTATAAGTAGAATTATAGAATATTGAAATGAAAACCCGGGAACCGTGGCAGCAAAATGGTGGCGAGCTCACCTTTAAATTCATACGCGAGTTATCCGAGTATGTTTCCCGCAGGCAACAGTGAAATGGTGAATTACAATTTAAAGTATTAATTTATCACATGTTTGATGGTGAACCGGTGATGGAAAACATCGTGAGAAAACAACAAGTATTAAAAGTTAAGAATATTTCAAGAATATTTTGTAAAGTTGGTCACCACGCATTGAAATAGCGCGACAGAATTTTATTTATTTATTTATTTGCACACCGAGTGCAAAAAGGCGGACTTAATGCAACAGGGCATTCTAGACCAGTCTACCTCCAGCCTATATAGCCTTAAAAACCCTCTCAGTAATGAGAGTTTATTATTCTACTATGCTATTGAAATATTCACTTAAAAAAATGCAAAAATGTTCCTGCGGAGTTTCTTTCGTTGTTTTCTAATTTCAAAACGGTAAGTGCGGAATCCCTGAAGACTTTAGTTCTATGTTGTGTCATTAGACCATTGTTGTCTAATTTTGATAATTTTAAAATTTTAATAATTAATCTCTCTTATAATTTAAAGTAAATGAATATACATATTTGACTTTTGAAATATTTTACCTAAGTTGAGTTCAGGTAATTATGAAACGATATAGAATGATTAACATCACTTTAACGATCTTCTGCGTCCAGCTATTTCGACAACCGAGGTCGTATCTATACTCGCCTATACCTTCCTAAATTAGTCCTTTGTAATGGTATAACGGCCCCCCAATAGATGGAGTGACGACCTGGCAAGACATGCAGGAATTCGATGAATGCAGGTGGCTCGACACCGTGCTTCCTTGGGGGAGGCCTATGTTCAGCAGTGGACTTGTGAAGGGCTGTAATGATGATGTCGATGATGATTAAAAAAATAGCTTTTTTCAGGGTATAATGTTAATGTTGCTTATTACCAAGGTGAGATGTCGGATGTTACACATTATATGCGACTATACGCTCGTTTTTTTTTTCGTGGGAATGGATACCTCCCATGATATTGAGGTGATAAACCCCATGGTGGTCACCATTAGCGTATATAAGGGGTCCGGAGATCTCTGTTCAGAATGCAACCGGGGCTCCTCTCTCGCTTTGCTTTTTTTGCAGTCCTTACTACTCCAGCACCCTCGCAGTTGCATCACGATTTCTCGGAACCACTTCCGAGTCATCGTCCTCCTCGGAGGTTACATCTCGAGGCGTACTGGGTCACCGCACCGAGTGCCCGCAACCCCTGAGGCCCCGTTTCTGGTAGGGGAATACGGTCATCAAAGGGCTCTCCCTTTGATGACCGTATAACCGTCATAACACAGAAGGTGGCCCTTCAAGTCGAATCCCCGCTCAGCATCGTCGAAATGACTGCTGGTAGAGAGGTTCTGGTCAATCCGGTTCACTAAGATCATATCAGTCCTGGGACTCGAAGCACGGACACGAAGTTATTCGATTGCCTCCCTACCTCCCAATTATATTAGCTTATCTAAGCTCCCTACCACTCCCAAGGCTATCGAGCTTATTTGGGCTTGTTACACGCTTTTCCATTACGGGAATGATAGCGCATAGCCGTAGGAATCCGACTAGGAGCGGCGATCTGTCAACATCATCAGTGCCCTTGTTGTAACGGCGTCGATGACCTTAGATAAGGCTTCACGAACTTTTATGTAAGAAAAGTGCTGGTAGGTTGTCCCGTCACGGTTATCTGAACGACGTTATCCGAAGAGTTCTTGTCTCTATAAATGTTCCCTCGGTTTTAGAGACTTGTGGAATACTTAGAGAGATGGCAGGAGAACCGACGGTATGACTTTGGTCCCTTGGAAGAGGTAAAGCCCTGGTGTGAGATGCTACGTGCTTAGACACTTTGGCAGTCTCTCATCTCAGCGGTACTACGCTTAGTGCCGGGGTGTCCTTAATCTTGCCATTTGCTGTAGAGGCTATCGATCCGTGAGGACCACATGCGGTAAAGTTCTCGGAATTGTATTTCGCTCAAAGGCTGAGCGAAGCTATTAATTTTAATGTAATATTAAAATAGGCTATTCATTACGTTCCTTTGGTAGACATTGCTTTTTTAAACACATTTTCTCGTAACTAGGAGCTCTTCAAATAAAATGTTATTATAAAAATAAATAATACTCGCAGTATAAAAGCTGGGAGAAAAAAGGACTGGACGTCATACTCGTCTTGAAGCTTCAGTGTTGACATCAAGGGCTAAAAGAAAATTCTAAGGTAAAGAGATTTTGAATTATTATGATTCATATATTAATCATCATCACACCGTTACCGTTACAGCCTATTAAAGTCCACTGCTGAACATAGGCAACCCACATAGATTGCCTCATAGGAGGGATATTTGCCATAGCTTCCACGTTTGGCAATTTGGCTAGCAACCGCAGTTTTTTATTTTTAGTCGTTATTAGGAAGACGCTGCTACCCATCTTCTGATTTGTTTCCCTCTGTCTGCTCTTACAGAATCAGACTGCTCAACAAATCAGCCACGGGATGATATGGGGTAGTGGGTATTCTTACACCGTAAATACACGGTACATCATCTTAATCTGCTCGTAAAAGTCCACTGCTGAACATGGACCTCTCCGGTAGCAGGAAGGATTTGCCTTACTCATACGCTTGACAAGCGGATTGACAATCGCAGTACCACCAAACATTTCGCACCTTCGACGCTGCTTCCTATCGCCGCGCCGGTCTGTATCACACAAAAATCAATAATGGTACCCACTCCATAGCTTTATAAACCGGAGTTTTTAGTGCCTCACCCAAAAACAACAAATAATCTTCAGTAAATTAACGCCAATGTATTTTTTGCACTATGTACTCGTTTGATAAGTTATTCAACATTACTTTACAAATTACAACAAAGAAATTACTTATTAATAAGTCTTCCCACGGTTCTCAACCACCTGCATCCTGCTCTACTCTCTGTATAAATTAGAATGTGTATATTTAAAGTACGCAATTCAATATCCAGCATTTATTTACATTTCAGGATTTAAAATGCGTGCAGTCGTTGCCTTCTGCCTTATCATTGTAATCTATTGCCTGATCTCTCCAAATGAAGCCAACTATCGGAAACCACCTTTCAATGGATCCATTTTTGGAAAGCGGGGAATTATCGGTAATAATTTAATCCATCTATTATGAAAATTTTTACTAATCATAGTTACTACGAAGTTTATTATGATCACACATAACAGGTTTACTTGTCCCGGAATTTTAACAAAAAAAATTAATTTCCCATAGATAGATAGCCCATCTCCTATGTCAGTATCCCTCGGACACCTCTTACGACACCCACGGCATGATAAGACAAAAATTACGGCATAATACAAAAATAAATTTTTTGGTAAAATTGGGATACTACCATGCTTAAAATTATTGTGTTTGTGCTTTTCATTTGATAATTTTAAATTAAGAACCACAGGTAATTATATAAGATCTAATTTTTTTTACCATGAAATTTTTTCAAGCTCTTCTCTCTCTTTTGCTCTTCTGTAATGGACACATTCTAAAAGTTACCTTTTGTTTTATTAATCTTTTTATAAAATTTTATAAATTTAAGTACTTCACAATCATACCTTATAACGTCGTAACAAAAATATTATGTCGTAATTTGATGATTATTCATTGGAGTAGCATACGGTCCCCGCCGACACCACTGAATTATTTTTTATAGAATAAGGTTGACAAACGAGCAAACAGTCCACCTGATGGTAAGTGGATGCTGTGGGACATATACATCTACATATATCCTCAATTAAGAATCAAAATGCAGATACGTTGTCACCCTTGAGGGCTAAGATGGAATCACTAAGATGGTCTCGTTTACAGTAAAAAGGGTTCTCTACACTCACTATACGAAACACAGCAGCGAAGCTGCTATTATACGCTGGTATTCTGTGAGCGCGTGGTCCTACCCCGGTCGAGCCGACCCATTCGTGCTACAACCATAATATAGCTGCAGAATGGCTCTACTACGTACAATGTTAAATTGCTGTTTTATATGCTTATTTTCCTCGTGCTCGGCGGTAAAAATAGTGAGAAAACCTACATATTATCTGAGAAATAAATTATTTAAAGGACATATCATGTGGACTCCGTATTCCGCAAACACATATTGGAACAGCGCGCCGGACAGCGAACTATAAATAACAACTCTAAAACACGCTCATGCGCAAGAAAGCCGTAAATGTACTGTCACTTAAATTTTTAATAAAGCATATTATTAAAAATTTATATTGTTTACCTTTCAGAATATGATACATCTGAAAAAGCTATGACGGCGTTGTGTGAAATTGCGTCAGAGACCTGCCAAACCTGGTTCCAGAACTTAGAGAATAAAAAATAAAATTATTATTGTAAATTCCAAAATCTACTAATGACAAAAAATAGCCTTTGGATCTTATAATAATATGTTTCAGAGAAGTGAATAAATTTTGAAGACATTAAACGACATAATATAATCAATATCAGATTTTATTTATTCCTTGTAGTTATATTATTTCGTTAAATTATATATAAATTAAGACTGTGACTGCGTGGCATATCATCTCTGCTGCAGCGCGCCACATTGACTATCAAACTGCAATCCAAGCATAAATCACACTATCCAAGAAAGAAAAAAATATATTTTTTTAGTTCAGTATAGGTTCTAAATAATACTCCTTCAAAGTTATTCTTATGTTTAATTTGACCAGTGACCTCTGTCCTGGGAAGGACCAGCAAGAAACCAAGCGGGACATTTTTGGACGTGGGACTAGCGAACAACGCTCAATGTATATCAACGCTGCTAAAGATTGTGGATTGTCTTATGCTAGACTTGTAACAAATAGTATATTCGGCCACACACTAAATACCGAATATTTTGCGGGCTTCTTGGCCGAATAGCCGAATATTAGGCAAAAGTATTCGACCGGGAAGATAGTAGTGTTTAGTCAGACCGTTTTTTCTATGAAACTGGGATTTTCTACGAGAAGAAAAGGAGTAAATAAACCTCTGCCTGAAAATTTAGAAAAATTTGTTTCATTACGATAATTCAAGTACATAGACATTTATTTCATAGTTATTTTTTTTTTGTTAATTTTGGAAGTTTATTATGTAACTATGACTAATGATTACAAGAAAAATACATTATTATAAAATAAATCAATATTTTCATTTTACCAATACTACAACAAACATTTTACTTAAGTATTCGGTATTCGGTCGAATAGTACCTAGATATTCGGTATTCGAACGAATAGGATAAAAGTAGGCGAATAGGCCGAATACCGAATAATAAAAATAAAAAGTGGTAATAAAAAATGACTTTCAATAAATATTATGTAATAATCAATATTGAATTTAAAAAAAATAGCCGAATATTCGTTGCAAGTCTAGTCTTCACCCATAAACTCTTGTTACACTACATACAATACGATAGGTTTCGTTCTAAAGGATGTTTTCCAACTGTATGCAATAAAACCTTTTTCGTGTTCGAAGCGAAATTAAACACTACCGGCCAATTAGCATTCTTTCCGTACTGGCTAATTTTTTTGAGCCCCTCATGTGTCCTTGTTTAAATTGGCACATATAACAACATATTCTCTGAATCCTTGATTGACATTATGGTTTCTTCAAACAACCTTCATCATCAACATCATCATTATCCATCCCTCCACAAGTCCCATTATGAACATAAGCCTCTTCCAAGGAATGAAACAAAACACGATCCTGAGCCACCTGCATCTTTGCTGGAGTGCGTTACACAAGTAGAGGTTACGAGGAAGGTTATATTTCTTTTTAAAAACATTGCATCAAAGTTTTTTATGTAAGTTCGGGCACAGCTTCTTTGTTTAAGAACCGATTATAATGTTTTTTTATTAAATAGTTTATAATTCAGCGATGGACACATAGACAAATTAAAAAATTACCCCTAAAGATATAAAATAGAGAATGAAGTTTTTAATGTTAGGCTATTTAGACGATATTCCAGTTGTTACCTTGAACTTTTAATATTCAGTAGTACACTCCAAAGGGAAAAAAAGTTAAAATTACTTCAAAAACTAAAAAGAATATAATTAAAACACCGTATTCAATATGAATTATTAAGAATAACTCAAAAACTATTGGTCAGACCTTGATCAATTATTATATTTATATGGGACCACATGAGAAGCACCTGCTTTCAAATAAAAAAAGAATCATCGAAATGGGTTCACTCAGAAAAAAGTTATAAGGTAACACACATTAAAAAAAAGCATACAGTCGAATTGAGTATCTCCTCCTTTTTGAAGTCGCTAGAAAAACCATTTCCACATATTAGCTTCTAAGTTGAAGTTTAATTCTTTGATGAATTTTGTATTAGCATTGCCTCTTTTAGTATTTCCACATCTTTTTAGTTTTTGAAGACTGATCTTCTTTTTTTAAGTTAGTTTTATAATTTTATATCTTATTAAAATAAACTTTTGTTGTGCCGCTTTGCCGTTGTGTATTCGATAGTAATTTTTAGGTACATTCTTATTATGTAATTTGTAAATCAGTGAAATAAATATTCATCATAAACATTTTAATAATTAAAATTTTCTCTTTGAGTTCCCTAACGTCCTCTAAAGCCTTTATACGGTTCGGTCACTAAAAGATAAATGTATGCTCACTTCTAATTTTGTGAGGGCGAAAGGATTATAAGATTCTTGAGGACAGAGATTATACTTAATGTACTTACTAAAACTTCTGGTGAACCTATTTAACCAACTATTTCACTTAGTGAACTCTTAATCCTCGTATGTCCACACATCATGCCGGCACACCGCTTGCAATTTTATAAAGCTTCGGCCTCACATGGAATACTGTTCTCATCTCTGGGCCGGGGCACCCCAGTGTCAGTCACTTACACTTGACCGCATCTCAAAGAGCAGCTCAAATCGTCGACGACCGAGTTCTTTCTGATCGTTGATCTTGATGTTGCATCCGTTTGCATCTTCTATTGCATTTGCCACGGGGAGTGCTCTGAGGAATTGTTAGGATTAATTCCAGACGCCAAATTCCACGAACGCACATCGCGACAAAACTCACGATACCATCCACACCAACTGCAGCTGCGGTGGTCTACCACTGCACGATTTACTGTCAACGCAACGCACCTTCGATTCTCCTGGTGTTGCAGTAGTTCATAGGTGGCGGTCGACACCAACCATCAGGTGAACCGCACTCGTTTGCCCTCTCTTTTATAAAAAAACATTCTGCTCTCCATAAAAGTTTATTCCCGTGTAATACACTTGAATAACACACTGTGAAAAAGAAACCTTTATCCTCATCACGGTCACATGAATCTACGAGATTTTGCAGTGAGAATATCCGACCTCTATACCCATTTCCTTTTCACTTTCCACCCGTTGCCTAATGTACAGGGTTATTTTGCAATAACCGGCCATTTTGCAGAGTTGGTTCAGAATAAGTAATATAGGCAAATGGTGAAGAAAATTTTATTAAAAAAAATCTCAAACATTCTGTCGTTTTCATCTTTTAAATTCAAAATGTGTGGTAATGCATTATTTTAACTGATTTTACTGCGCACGCACACATTCGTAAGGGTCGATCGGTAGGCAAAAAGGTTGCTGCCCATAAATCACATTCAATTTGGGATAATTTCAAATAAAAGTAGAAGCCTTAATTACTCGTATTTTCAACAACTGCAATAACGGTATATCATTATTTATATATTTGAAATTTAGCTACTCTTTGAAAAATAACCCTGTATACAAAAATTGCTGTGCGTTAGTCTCGCTAAAACTCAAAAAACCGCTCGATCGATTTTGATGATTTTTTTTATGTGTGTTTGAATGGGTCTCTAGATGGTTTAGATTCACAGTTGGACCCGGTATGTGGTGCTGTTGTCGAGATCCAGAAATCACACATTCTATCAATCCAGAAAGCCGCGGTGGATCACTAGTAAATATATATTATAATCTCTTTATAGCTAGGGCTACGACTGTTAGGGTGATAGGGAACTAGGGTTGTGTAAGGAGTAAGGATGCTTAGGTTATAGCTCACTCTACCATTTCTTTACAGGCAGCTAGCTATTACAGCAAACGACAATACTACATGGCGACACTTCAAGAGATACCCAACTTTAATAAACACCCAACACAGTTACCATACTAATACTCCTTAAGCTAGCCAGTTGACTCTACATTTAGTCCTTCGAACATTTTTTTAAAGTTTGAACCAGTATATTAAATTCACGGTCATCACGTGGTAGAGCCACGCTGCAACTATATTATGGTTGTAGCACGAATGGGTCGGCTCGAACGGGGAAGGACCACGCTCTCACAGAATACCAGCGTAAAATAGCGGCTTAATGCTGCTGTGTTTCGTATGGCGAGTGTAGAGAACCGGAGACCCTTCTTACTGGAAACATGGCATTCCATCTTAGTCCTCAGGGGTGACAACGCATCTGCATTTTGATTCTTAATCGAGGATAAATGTAGATGTCTATGGGCCACAGCATCCACTTACCATCAGGTTAACTGTGTGCTCAATTGTTACCCTTTTTCTATTAAAAAAAAGAATTTGTAAAATAATTCCGTAGTTGAAGTCGGCCTGGATGACATCATCATTCATCATCAATATATGATGATAGTAAATTATTTTCATAAGAGATGTTATCAGTCTTAGACTTATACACTCATTCATTCTTTCAGCTGTTAGGAGATAATAAAGGAATGTTTGATTTTTTCTGCCGTTGTTATTTAGGCCCGAGTATTCGAGTTGTAAAACATTCACCATTGTCGTCCATATACATGAACAGTATTGGTAGGAGTGAATCAATCAGAGGTAACGCAATTTTGGCCACAGAATTCACTTACCATCAGGTGGACTGTGTGATCGTTGGTCACCTCCATTCTATAAAAAAAAATCTTGTCCCCCGCGTAGTTTGGATTACACATTTGGTTCTTTGAGTATTATTAATTTTGAAACAGTAAATTAAATTCGCGGTCCTCTTATGACGAATCCATGGATTGTTTATCGCTTAATTTGTGTACAAAAGGAAAAAAGGAATAAATACATGTATCTATATTATTTATTTATTTTTCTTATAACTATTTTACATGTTTGATATACAAAAATTATTACAGTCATAACATTTTATTTTCGTGTCATAAAAAGATATTAGGGAATTGTGAAATAATAATTTATTTTTTATTTTCTAAAGCCTGGAACCACGCTTGACAGGTTTCGGATGCGATCTCACACAACGCCGACATAGCTTTTCCAGTCGTGTCATTTTCTGAAAGAAAGCGAATAATTTTGTTGAGAAAAAATACTAGTACATTTAATTACGAAATTGGTGTGTATATCCTCTTTCTCTACGTATGTTTTTTTTTACATTAAAAAGGCAGAGATCTCATAGTCGACCCATACTGCAGCTCATAAAAACCAACTATTTGGTTGTAGCTGCGTAGGCCAAACAAAGACGGCTACAAACTTTGTTAAGACATAGGAAAGGTAAGCTGAAATACATCAGAGACTGTACAAATAATACTTTCCTTATAATACTTTCCTCAAACAAATGAAGTGATAAACAAACTCACATTCCATATGATGATAAGTGGCTACTGTAGTCCATGGACACTTGCAGCCGACTTCAAACAAAGAAGGCTATAGATGTGTTGTCACCTCTGAGGAATAAGATGGAATGCCTCAACACTTGTAACTGTACAGTCTCTCTATAGTCTATACCCTTCAGACTGGAAAACAGCATGCAAGCACTACTTCGCGGCAGACATAGTTAACAGTGTGGTACCTACATAAACGGACTTATGGGCAGAAAAGGAGTCCTATCACATAGCACTTATTTTATTTCCCATATCATTCAAATAGAACTACAAAAGTGGATGTTCCGCTGCTTGGTGGCAAAATAGGTTAAAGGGCTCACACCCAGACGGACCCAGTACACACCCAGAGAGATCTCTATGCAGATAAAGAAGCCCTATACTCTAGTGCGATCACTTGAAATAGAATCTATTACTTTCATAAGACAATGGAGAATTTTCGATATGTTGCAGCATAAATTGAAAAAATATTATATCATACTTAGGATACATCAACTACGCTACGCTAGAGCCAAAAAAGCCGCCCCTTTACACATTTTCGTATTTATCTTAAATAATCTAAAATGGGTAAAAGTTTTCTATAATCTTAAAGTATTATTTAAAAATTAATAAAACGCTAAAATGTATTTTTGTACATTGTGTCCCTACCCTTGACAGAAGTTTATGCAGATTACCTTTAGTTTTAGAACTTTCAAAACTAGTGTTCGTCATTTTTCAAACGACTTCAAAAAAGGAGGAGGTTCTCAATTCCTCGGAATTTTTTTTTATGTACGTTCACCGATTACTCAAAGACGCCTGAACCGATTTAGAAAATTCTTTTTTTGTTTCAAAGGGCATACTTCCCAGGTGGAAGTATGCCCTTTGAAACAAAAAAAGAATTCCTATTTAAATTTTATCACAGGGTCGGGGGTTTTTAAAAAACCAACAATAAATTAACAATAAACTGACACAAAATGCCGCATCCTAAAATCTCCCGTCCAGGGCCCCCCCCCCCGGCCCACCCTTTTACTGCAATAGGCTCTGCATAAATAAGTTCTTCGCGATCATATTAAGCTCCGTTGTTTAACCTTAAAAATAAATATTGTAACTGAATACATTACCAATATTTCCTCGTTTTCCAAAAATGGACCCATTGAACGGTGGTTTCCTATAGTTGGCTTCATTTGGAGTGATCAGACAAATGATAACAATGATGAAACAAAAGGCAACGATTGCACGCATCTTGATCCTGAAAGTTTTTTACACTCTATTTTAATACGTAATCAGAGTAATGTAAAAGCCGCCTAACCGATACAATTAAAAATATAATTGTATCATAAAAAGCGAGTTTAATATTTATTTTACCTTTGGATTGTTCTGAGTCTGTGATGACAACACTGCAAGCTTCAAGATGAGTGTGATACCATGTCTTTTCTCCTCAAGCTTTTATAGAGCGACATGCGCGCCAATGTAATTAACTTATTATCTCTATGAAATTTCTGTTATAACATTTAACTAATATCAACTGTTAAAATGTAATAAAATGTTATAAAATATTATTAAGTGCCCTGTTGTGTTGAGATAATGGTTTTCTGATTCAATAAGATCGATGTTGTGTTCAATCACATCAATGTATCAGTTCACAAAATTAGGTACTATACGAGTACTTTGACGAATAATATTGTAGATTGGAACAGAATAACATAATTTCCATAAATTATACTGTCAATAACACGGTAAAAACTTCTTATTTAATTACATTTAACAGATCTCTAGTTTACTGGCGCAACCTTCTGAATCGACTAACATTCCTTTTATTTAAAGGCAATTAAATTAAATAACCCTCGTAATCATGGATGCTGTAAGGCACACGAAACGTCGGGAATTAAAAATAAGTTAAATTAAACGCGATAAAATCCATAAAATTAATTTTACTCAATGTCTCGTATTCGTGTAAATAAAAAATCATTACAATTAAATTATTACGGTTTTGTCTAACAAAATTGTCTAACATCTTAATATTATGTTTATCAACAGTAATATCCTTTCTTAGTACGAGTATAATTGAAATCCGGTGGGTGTCGTCAGAGGCGGCTATGAGAAATAACAAAAACCATGCGTGAGTGTCGTGGAATACTCGGTTGGAACGAAGTTCCTTTCGTAGTATATTATTATTGATAAACGTATTATATGATTGATTAACAAATACAAATAAATGAATTACTATCGTCTATTAAAATGAAGCGTCATTTAAAATAATATTTCTTTTATGGCAAGATAAGAAAAGTGAGGGAGATGGATATTATTCCATCTCGCTTCGTTATAGCCGCCAAGGCCGTATACACTACGTCAGAAGTGGTCAGAAGGTCGTGACGGAAAAATCTTACACTTTTTCTCGCCTAGCCCCCATCCGCTAAATTCGTACCATTCGATAAAGAACTTCGTTCCAAAAGTAAACACCGACTTCAAATAACTAAGAGGATTCTGCAGAAAAGTGACAAACGAATACTCAGTCGACCTGATGGTAAGTAGATACTGTGGCTCAAATAGCAAACCCACAACATGACAGCACCTAGTGTGGACAAATCAAAGATCCAGAGCAATTATTAAATGCTTTTTTGGTGTAGTGGGCATAAGCGCGAATGCTGATCATGTAGTCCAGGGTTCAAATCCCAGGTCGGGTCTAAAATCTGGGTAAATCTCGGAGTTTTCTGTTAGGAAATACACACCCTGAAATTTTATAACAATAATAATAACTTAATTTTTAAATTAAAATTTTTTATTATTGTCATTCCTGCGCCTGAGTTTTAGTGTAGTGTCAGCGGCCTTTGAGATGAGAATGAGGGAATAGAGAGTGCACTGGGTTTACGCACACACTTGTGCACTATAATTCAGCCTTGCGCTGATGGCCAGTTTTCGGTAAGATTGGCCACCGTGTCCGAAATTCAGTCTGGAGGACATTAATTTGGACGTTATTATTAAGGACATAGTTATTTATTATGTAGGTTATATAATATTTACACTTTTGTTACGTGAGATGTTTAGATTCATTTGCTTTACCGTTTTGTAGAAATAAAAAAGACCATGCGAAGAATTAAAGCCCCCGACTGCAGAATCCTCTTAGTTATTTGAAGTCGGTGTTTACTTTTGGAACGAAGTTCCTTATCGGACGGTACGAATTTAGCGGATGGGGGCTAGGCGAGAAAAAGTGTAAGAATTTTCCGTCACGACCCCTTCTGACGTAGTGTAGACGGCCTTTCCATAAATTTTTTGAGAGTTCATAATAAAATTGCTCACCCGGGTGAGCGTTGAAGTCACCGAGTATGTAAACACACTCAACAATCTTCATTGCCCACAACTGCACTCAGCGTCCCCGAACAATCCGTAAACTCGGCTAGGTTCACCGTGCTATCAGTCGGCATGTACACACTGAACACTAAAAATGACCTTTGCCCTATCACAACTTTAATACAGCACACTCGAGTATTATCACTTCGCACTACAGTCACATTATTAAAGATTTTCTTAATCCATAACAATGCAACTCCACCCCACGCTCGTCCTGAGATCATCCCCTTTGACGTGTACATGGGTGATACAACCGTATAAGCGAAGTTATCATCTATACAGCTCAGAAAATGAATGTCATGCGGCAGTAGCCAATGTTCTTGCAAGGCAATTATGTGAGACGTTCGACATAACTGCCGCACATCATCTACAAAGTTATATAATTCCATACTTGCCATATTTACTTTGGTTTTTGATCGGCCGACACAGTGTAATTACTGTTCGTACTTCTCTGTCGAAAGTTTATAAATCGTCTAAATATGACTCCTTCTGGCCATAAATTACTGTCTAAGAACGTAGATAGCTTCTGCTCCAAAACAAAAAACTTAAAGACTTTATGATTCTTTTCTTGTTTTAATGTAATTTCTTCCAATGTTATCATCTCTTTTGTCTTTCTGTATACATAGTTTATTATATCTTTATCAGTCGTATCCATGTGAATCTTTGTTATGAAAATCGGAACTTTTTTGTCAGCGGCTTTGAAGCCCCCCTCCATATCTCTCGAAATCCCGGCTTTCCCATTTTTTTTATAGGATAGGGTGACAAACGAGCACACAGTCCACCTGATGGTAAGTGGTTGCTGTGACCCATAGACATCTACATCTATCTTCAATAAAGAATCAAAATGCAGATGCGTTGTCACCCGTGAGGACTAAGATGGAATGCCTCTTTTCCAGTAAAAAGGGTCTCCAGTTCTCTACACTCACCATACGAAACACAGCAGTGTTAAGCTGCTATTTTACGCTGGTATTCTGTGAGAGCGTGGTCCTTCCCCGGTCGAGCCGACCCATTCGTACTACAACTATACTACTAATATAACTGCAGCATGGCTCTACCACGTAAAAAAACTTCACACTTCCCATGATAACGGTAGTTAAATTTCTTGCGTCTCGATATGGTTTTCCAGCCTTCCTTATCATTCTCGTTCAGTTCAAATTCACCTGCTGTGTTTACTGCACTGTGGCGCTCGACTCTTTCCTCAGTTGTTATTATACAGTTATCGGCGCACTGGCTGACCGACGACGCCGCAGGTAGCAGTGGCGTCATTGGCTCGCCGCTCCATAACGCTCGACAAAATTGTTTAACAAAAGTGTTAATGTAACGTGTAAACCACGAAGCAAATACAAAGAGGAGATGGCATAAGCAACTGTGCACTGTGATTCTAACTAGGTCCTGACGTCATCACAGTGGGCGTGGCTTTACTTAGTATATTGTCAGCGTTCGTACTGTGCGGTTATGTGTCGAAAATCGCAAATTGGTGTATTTTCGTAGTATTAAGAAGAAAAGGATGAAGTGTTCTGTTTTATCGTGTAAAAACTACTCAGATAGACGCTCTGATGCTATGGATTGCATCACATTTCATTTGTCAGTAATTTTATACCTAATTTATTAAAAAGGTTCTAGAAAAATCTCTGCGTTGGCTTTCAAATGTAATTAAATATATTCGACACTAGATGGCGACACTTTGTGTAAAGAGGGGGGCAGTGGGGCGGTCCGCCCCGGGTGCCAAGCACCAAGGGGTGACAACGACAACTCACTCGCACAGCCAGATAATACTTACAGAAGAATTACTCCGCAAAGACATACCAATAAATAAATCGCTACCTAATATAGTATCTACCTGCATACACAAATATTATATCTTAATATGTATCGCAAATTTATTTTTATTTACTTTCGAACATAATTTAATGTCCTAAATAAATGAGTTCAGCTTAGGTAGCGCTTGGTCGAGTGAGTAAAGCGATCGAAGAAGTTAGCGCACGTAGCAACAAACACAGTCAATTAGTGATTTGTTTTTATAACCGTCTCATATTCTTTAGAACCGTTGGACTTCATTGGAGCTTATCAGACTCATCGTAAAATGGGGCTATTCTGAGTCTGTTCCGAATCTAGCGCTGTGTCAAAGATTTTTTTAAACTATTTGTGTTTCGGTGCTTCACGTCAAAAAAGCTTTTTAAAACTCAAGTTAATAAAATCTTACTTAAGGTCCACAATGAGCTAAGCGCGACTAACCAATCTTTCCATTTTATCTATCGAAAAGGTCAAGAAAGTAAATTTTGATAATGTAATAGAATATTTTATCTTAAATTTTACCCCCGTGTAGTGGCGGTTAAGAATATCCATTACCCCACCTACTTCCCGTGGGTTTCGTAAGAGGCGACAGAGGGAAATGAGGTAGAAGATGGACAACAGCATCTTTCTGATTACAGGTAAATAACAATAAAAAAACTGCAGTTGCCAACCCGCTTTCCAAGCGTGGTAACTATGGCACTATACCCGCCCATGGCGAGAGCTACAAAAAGACGGCCCCAGTCCCCGACGGCACCGCTATTCCTGCCTATGGTGACGACCACGGTAACGGCGGGGCAGAGGGTGCTAAAGATCTCCGGTGGAGGTTCTGTTGCCACCTAAGACGACTCGACCTAGCAACATATAACGCACTAAACCTGATTACTGACGAGAATATCCTGGAACTGGAAGAAGAGACTGGTACTGGTACTGGTTTGTTCATGTAGAAAGAATGAACGAAGAAAGAGTGACAAAGCAAATTTATGCTGCAGAAGTGAACGGCAGAGTCGGAAAGGGACGCCGTAGACGTTTATCGACCAAATTGGCGATATATTGAAAATGGGTCAGATTAGGAGTACCCTTAGGAGCATGTATGCGTAGATATATGGATGTAAAGGAGGCGAGAGAGATGGGCCAGGATCGTGCCAAATGGAAGTCCGTAGTCTCTGCCTACCCCTCTGGGTGACAGGCGTGAGTGTTTATGTTATGTTATGTTATGGAAGAAGAGATAGACAAGTTGCGCTGGGATATTATAGGCTTATCTGAGGTCCGAAGAGAGAGGGAGGACATGGTAATCCTAGAATCCGGCAATTTGTTCCATCACCAGGAGGGCCACCATCTGTCTCAAGGAGGTGTCGGATTTATCGTCCACAAGTCTCTCGTTAACAACGTTGTAAAGATTGGGAGTGTGTTGACGAGGGTTGCGTACTTTATACTCAGAATCACCAAACGGTATTCGCTGAAGGTCATACAGGTTTACGCACCAACCTTGAGACATCCCGATGAGGAGGTGGAGGAAATGTATGAGGATATATCTAGAGCCATGCGTTTCTCCAAAACCCATACGGTGTTAATGGGAGACTTCAACGCAAAACTAGGCACAAGAGAGAACGATGAGCTGAAGGAAGGTAAATTCGGGATAGAGCAAGGGAACCCAAATGGCCAGCAGCTGGCCGACTTCATGGAGAAAGAGGGACTCTTTATGATGAAATCTTTCTTTCAGAAGCGGCCTCACAGAAAGTGGACCTGGTCGAGCCAGGGCCCGATCTAAGGGGGGGCAAGCCGGGCATTTGCCCAGAGCGGCAAAAAATGAGGGGCGGCAAAATTGACTTATTATATATAATAGCTATTAGCCATCCACCACCCAAGTTGGCACTTGGGTGGTGATACTAAAGGTTGGATAGTGGAAATATTTAAGTATTTTACTTAACTGAATTATTTTAGTTCGAAAGAAAGAAAGAAGAAGTAGGGATCCGCAAAAAGTACCGAAACTTGAGTAGTATCGATACTTTCATTTCGATACTAAGTATATGTTGACACGATACTTTTGTTCCGATATTTTGAGGTATCGATACTTTTATAAGTACTCGATATTTTTAACAAAATTTGAGTCACATCATTAGATTTGGGTCGTAGGAGTTGGGGATTACCCTTCTATAGACAATAGCTTATGTTTAGAGCGTGTTTTGCCAGTTTCTCGTGATTGGTACCTATTTAGTAGATTTATTTTTATCAATTAAGTAAAAAATGATTTAATACAGTTTAATCCTGATTTACTTTTTTACTGTTGCTCTAATTTATTTTTGTACCGATAATTTAATACGTCGAAATTTAAATTTAGTTAGTTTAATACCATTATTAAGTATCTCATTGGTGATAAGTTCCGAACTCCAAGTTCCGAAATTTCTCAGATAATATTTGATATTACGGATATCACTCAATCGGAAGTTTTAAAAATAAATTGAAAAGTATTCGATACCTAACAATATCGATAATTTTGTTTCGATACTTAACTCGGTATCGATAAATCTGATACGATACTGGTATCGAGTAAAGTATCGATACTTTTGAAATTTTGTGGAACACTAAGAAAAAGAAATACCTAAATAGGAAATAAGGATCCAACTAGACTAGAACTTAGAAACTAGAATCCAAAAAAAATCATCCGAATTTTCTGCCGATTTTCCATATCTGAACTGGCAACCCTTTTAGTCTGTTTATGTTTGATGGGGATTTCCCTCGAACTTTCGGAGGAATACCCTTTAGCTACATTCGTACAACGCGACATTTTAGGGGAATCCCTTAAATATCATACATAAGCGAAAGATTGTACTATTTTTCCATTACTTATTTAGAAGACTCCTAGTAAAAACATATAAGAGACTGATAATATGGACTAACTAAATAAAGGTAAATGACTTTAAGAAATTGCTTTCGGGTTTTTTAATAAAAAAGAAGCTTACTATCACCGAATATTTTGATGATAAAATGAATGGGTTTTTGTGGGTACCTACAATTAATGTCCGATTTATTTATTTAATTATTTTGATCCCGTTATGCAGTAACATGTACGCAGAGTTTTGAAAAAAGAGGAGAAACAAGCAACCTACTTAAGTAAAACAATTCAAAATGAGTTCATTAATACAATTTCGGACGGCATAAAAAACATATTATGGAAGCCATCATTACATCGAAATATTATTCTATTATTTTAGATTGTACTCCAGATGCTAGCAAAACTGAGCAGATGACCATGATAATTAGGTATATTTCTATTATTCAATCCCAAGACCATTCAAGAACGTCAGAGATTGTGATAAATAAAAGTTTTTTTAGGATTTATACCAATAAGAAATCTACAGGTCTGGCACTAATAAAAATTATCGTGGAATAATTATCAGCACTTGGATTGTCTTTAGAAACATAAGAGGGCAAGGGTACGATAATGGATCTAATATGAAAGGTATTCAAAGTGACGTCCAAGCCAGGTTTAAAAACATCAATCCACGGGCATTTTAGGTTCCTTGCAGTAGTCATTCTTTAAACTTTGTGGTAAACGACATGGCAAAGTCCTCCTGAAGCTAAATTTTTTAATACTGTGTAAAAATATATGTTTTTTTCCACTTCAACATTAAGGTGGTCAATTCTTTTGAAGAATGTAAAAGGTATTACTCTAAAACCACTTAGTGACATGAGATGGGAAAGTCGAATCGAAGCAATAAAACCACTAAGACATCAAATAGGACAAGTTTACTATGCATTGTTTAGTGTTTACCAAAACACAGATATGGATACCTCCACACGAGACGAAGCTTCGGGTTTGATGAACCAAATTAAACAGTTTAAATTTTTATGTTCTATTATAATTTGGTATGAAACTTTGAATCGCATAAACCCTGTTAGTAAATTAATGCAAAGTAAAGATTTTGACTTAGTTTCCGTCATTAAATTACTTAGAAATACAAAATATTTCTTTGAAAACTCTCGTTCTGATGAGTATTTTACTCAAGTTCTTGAAAACGCCAAAGCCTTAGCTTCTGAAATTGATTATGAGGTGTTAGACTTTGAAATTGTGGTTAGACCTCGTGCACGATCCAAGAAAAGCAATTTACTTATGAGTGTGTTGATGAACCAATTATTGAGCCTCGTCAAAATATAAAATTGAAGTATTTTTTCACATTATGGATACAGCCATAAACTCCTTAGATATAAGATATTTCAGATTTCTGAGCACAGTAAACATTTTGCTTTTTGTATAACATATATGCCTTAAGAGAACTGCCAAAGATGAATTGTTAGAACATTGTAAGAACCTCGAGGCTATTTTAACTCATGAGAACTCAAGCGATATAAATGCATAAGAATTTTGTGAGGAGTTGTCAGTCCTTTGTATGTTTTTAAATAGTAATTTATCTCCTCAAAATGTTTTGAAATTTGTAACAGATTTAAGATTTGGTCCAAATATCAGTATTGCGCTCAGGATCCTTTTAACTTTACCAGTAACAGTTGCAAGTGGTGAAAGAAGCTTTTCTAAATAAAAAATAATAAAAATATCTGCGATCCACCATGACACAGAATAGATTATCTGGATTGGCTATGATTTCAATAGAACACAAGGTTTGCGACAGTATAAATTTATCAGATATTATTAAAGATTTTGCAGAACAAAAAGTGCGAAGAAAATTACTATAATTACGAGGTAGGATTTAATATTCTCCGAAAAACTGTTTAATTTACACAATTTCATTATTTTAAAAAATGACTGATTTGTTTTGTAGTAACATAATTGTTTTTTTATTAGTATTAAATTTTAAAACAAATCTTTTGCTGTGTCTTTTTCATACGTACCGTATGAACCTTAACTTAAATATATATGAACCGATTGACCACAATAAACAATTAAACAGCTTGGTCCTAATCTTTTTAACTTCTGAAACGATTGTGATGAAAAATGTTTATTGTTCCTTTAGTTAAAGGGTCATCATACATAGGCAAGATTAGCCCGAGACAGGGAAAAATAGCACAAGGGAAAAGAGGCCCATACGCAGCAGTGAGTCGCAATAGATTGATGATGATAAAGTTGAAAGGTACATAACTATGTCGATAAAAAGATACATCAATCCATTCAATAGTTTCTGTGAAATTCTTTAAAAGACATACATTGTATACTTACTAACATAAAAACACTCATCAACTTTCGTATAGTTACTTTTCAGAAAACCCGTAGACTGACGTGAATATTATAGGTAGGTATAATCACAACAATATCACGTATTTTATGTAGATACTTGTATACTTAACATCCCCCAACATAACTAGCTCATGACTTATATGGTTTTGTGTATGTAAAGGGCGGCGAAAATTACCTTTGCCCGGAGCGGCTAAATAGCTAGATCGGGTCATGGCCGTCGAGCTCCGACGGTTCGACAAAAATGAGATTGACTTCATTACGACGACTAGATGGCAATTGTTCAGTGATGAAAAGTGGCAGCGATTACGGAATGGTGAGAGGCACACTGAACCTAAACAGTAAGATGGAGAGGTCACGTCTAATGAAGCCAACGCTCCGTCGCCCTTGTGCTCTAATCCAAATCCCTGAAAACTTTCAGCTTGAGTTACAAAATTGTTTTCAGTGCCTAGAAGACTGCAATACAGTGGACGATATGAATGACAAGCTTGTGCAAACTGTCCATGCGGTCGGAGATAAGTTTTGCAAGATCCTTCGTAGAAGAACACAAAAACACACTCTTAGTCTCATGGCTGTTAGATGGGAAATGAAGCTGCAGACTTCAGCAGATTTGACAGCATACAGGCAACTGAACAGACATATTTCCAAATGTATGCGGCGGGATTTACGCAACTTGAATACAGCTCGTATTGAAGAAGCGATTGGGCGGAACCAGGGCTCCAAAGTCTTTGCCAGAGATCTATTATCTGCCAGAGAGAGCTAACTGTCGAAGTTAAAGACCGAATGTGGCAGCATCGTTTCCGGGATACCTGAGATTTTAGAAAACGAGATTGTGCAACCAATACGTGTTGGCAGTGATAACTTATGGATCTGAGACTTCACTGCTGGCCGTATGGGGAAGTACAAGGTCGCTCAGTGAACTATGGAAAGGGCTATGCTCGGAGTTTTTCTGCGTGATAAATTTTGAAATGAGGATATCCGCAGTATAACCAGAGTAACCGTCATAGCCTAGCGGATTAGTAACCTGAAGTGGCAATAGGCCGGCCATATAGCTCCGACAACCGCCATATAGCTCCAAGAACCGGCAACCGATTGGAAAACAAGGTTTTCGAGTGGTAGCCTCGTACCGGTAGGCGAAGAATGGATAGAGTGCCCTCAAGATGGAGTGACGACGTGGTAAGACATGCAAGAAGTCGATGGATGCGCGTGGCTCAGGACCGTGCTTTGTGGCATTCTTTGGGGAGGCCTTGTTCAGCAGTGGACTTGTGAAGGGCTGTAATGATAATGATGGTGAATAGAATAATTTAGCGAAATAAAGTCGGGCAAGCATGTTTAGCATTTTTTGTTTTATTTGGGGGGTGCTTGATAGAAAACCGCCCTGGGTGCCAACCCACGCTACGCCGCCACTGATTGAAACAACCGATATACTTACTGAAAATCCGCAAAATCGATATTCTCTGCGTATAAGAAGTGTAGATTACTTATCAATAAAGTTTTAACGAATAGAACCACCCATCTATTCCCGTGGTTATTGTAAAAGGCGACTAAAGGAGTATTTTAAGAGGACGATGGACAGCAGTCAACTCTCCTCCTTTTGACGTTTTTATTATCATATCATATATTTCAATGTAAACGCAGCTTTACATTTTAAAATTTAGTAACTTGCGTAATATAAGAAACTATAGTTACTATCTCATAGTTTCTTAAATTTACGCGAATACCACTCTTATAACTCTGGAAATGCTACTACAAATGAAGAGTCTACAATAGTAGCTTTATTCGACTTATTTATTTTTAATATATAGACTGCTAATGTAATTCGATTAAAGAATTTCATCAAAGGTTAGGCAAGATAAAGGGCTTAAAGTGTCTCAAAGTAAGGATTCTCCATTGGTCATTGCTGCTGGTAGCAAGAGTGCTGATTCTTTTCCTGTATGTAATATATACGACGATTAAAATCAAATGTAGAATGGCAATGATTTTCTTTATAATTACGCGAATACTACACTTTGAATGAAACTAAATAGTTTATTTTATTCTTGTAACTATGTCTCGAGAATTTACGCTGTACAAATACCTTATTGCAATATTTTCGCAGTAGTGATCTATTAATTTTGTTAATAATTCGCAAAGAGATATTTTAAAGCAGATTTTTAACAGATCTGATTTATGTAACGATATTCTCTAATCTAATTCATAAAACTAAGCTACTCGTACATTACAAACTAATTACATATAATCCCCTGAGATGGTCTTCTGTCAACATGCGGTCAGCATTCAATAATCCAATAATTGAATTTTGCCACGAGATGAGGGCATCCCTATGCCTATATAACGGCTGGAGAAAAGCTTTTCAGCATCAGTCAAGCTTTAGTTTCCTGTGGTACCGGTAAATAATTAACGAGTATATTATAATCACTACGTTTTAAATATAATCTTAAAACTACGAAGTAAAACTTTTTATTAAGATTTTACTAAGTTAAATTAATATAAATTATATTTTTCATTTTTATTGTTAAACATCGTAATATATTTTCTTCTAGATGGCTGGAAACATGACTTCGTCCACTGTATGGTTCGTCTGTTTCGTAGCAGTTTTGTTATCACTAATCGAAGTAAGTCAAGCTAATTATAAAAATGCCCCAATGAATGGAATCATGTTCGGAAAAAGAGGCCCTTCTGGTAAGTAATAAATGTCAAAAAATTATAATTGGAGTTGAAATAAAGACTACTTATTTTAAAATTGTAAAATCATGTGCAATCAAATTTCGTCTTTGATAGGAGGGGTATTTTATATATAATAATATGTAGCTCCTTTCACAGCTTTATTATAGACGTAAAATATAGTAAATAAAATTAAGTGGATAAGTAGCCTTATATTTTTACATTAATCGGACTTTACTTTTCCTCGAAATATTAACTTTCCTCGGACATGCATGTTTCCTCAAGATGTTTGCCTTCTGCCCCGAACACGTGGTAAATAATCACTTAAATTTACGAGCTGTGATGGTGAGATTTTAACTTGGGTTTTTCATATACAAAATAAAATTTAAGAAAGCATTAACTCCTGAAAATAGAATAGCTGTAAACATTTCTAGGTTGTAGGACTTCTCTTCTATCTAGGAGTCCGTCTGGGTAGGTACCACCCCTTAACTATCTCTGCTGCCAAACTGTAGTGAGTGCACTGCTGTGTTCCCGTCTAAAGTGTTTAGAGAGCCTTTTTATATTGGGATATACGCATACCCGCCTCGCGGGGGCAAGGACGGGTTACGTCGGACTCGCACCGACCAAAACCCGATGGTGTTTTTTTTTTCATTTATTTGGGTCAACAAACAGTTTCACAATAAGAATTTTACAAATATACATACCCATCATAATGAAATAATTGTGAAACCAACACCGTCATCCACAAATTATTACATAAAAAATTTGCGTGTTTTTGCTAAAAGTTAGTATTTCTTTTAAGTAAGCTGATTATGGATTTAATTCAATCAAATATGAATTATTGCGTGGTGTTGACTTCACGCAACAGATTTAAAAAAACTGATTTTCTAAAGGGAATAACATTCGTTGCAAATATATCTAGGGTAGTGAAGTAGCTGTTATAAACTTCAGTCATTCGAATCAATGGTGAACGTTTCAACCGTGTTCAACCTTCGCCGCATATTGGCAGGGCCACATCCACGGCCCCACCAGCGTCGGCCGCCCCGTGGGAGGACTTCTCCTCCCCCGTGTTTAGAGAGCCTATAATAACAAGCCATATAATTACAGCATGTAAGGAATGACATCTCAGTCCTCAGAGGTAAAAACGCATCTGTAGCCTTCTTTATTTGAAGTTAATCGTAGGTGTCCATAGGATGCAGTAGCCAATCACCATGGGATGCACGACTGAAAGTTCCGTTGTCAGTTCAATTTTTTAATTTATTCAGGTTTGTCAGTATCAAAGTTTTCTTTGACGGCAAGATACCGTTTTAAAAAGGAGTGGCAGAATGTAATACACTGCCAAATGTCAAAAAAGGTTTCAAATTTATAATATATGCCCTTTTCAAGATATAATATAATTATTTTTTTTAGATTACGATGCCCGCAGCAAAGCCTTTACAGCATTGTGTGAAATTGCAACGGAAGCTTGTCAGGCCTGGTTTCCTTCACAAGAAAACAACTAGAACGCAATAAATACTTCATGACGGTGACAATATTTGCTTACGGTAATCGATCACAAAATGATACTCAAGCTAAGTAATGTAAACTTTTGTGAATGTAATTTTATGTAAAGTAGTAAATAATATTATTGTTTTAAAGTTGGCATTAATTAAAGAGGGCTCAATAAACATAACTTTATTTTAGATGTAACATAGCTTAAATAAAGCATTTTCTGTAAACAGTTTTTTTATTAGTATTTCTACTATTGTTTTGTACTTCTATATAAACCCGTAAAAGTAATGGCTGCTGGACATGGGCCATTCTCGTTGTGCGATTTGCCGCAATTACTATACTTGGCAGCCGGATTAACGATCGCTGTACCAGAACTCTACACGTTTGACGCTGCTTGCCTTAGTCTGTTCCTAACGACCTTAGAACATCGAGTTCCAGTATTGAATTAACTTCTCAGAGGTCTCAAATGCGCTGGGTCATTTTTGACGTACGAAACGCATTTGTAAAACTAAACTACTGAACCAATGGTTTAGGATGAAACTTGCTAATTCATAATAATATTTAGGGGCCATTCATTAATTACGTAAGGGTCCCAAATCCCAATGGGGAGGGGTTTACATGCCCTTATTGGTTGGAGAGGGGGGGGGAGGTACATACATTCTTATGTAATATTTCTAGTCTATCTAGTCTAAATTATCTAGTTCCATTTCAGATGCAGAATGGTTTTCTTCGTTCTATAATGTACACTTCGATTTACATCTCATTTTACAAATTTTTATTGTTTATTAAAATCTTAAATGTGTTCATTTTTATCAATTTTAAATGTTACAAATAATAATTATAGTACATTCTTCCTGCGTATAAATCTTATTTTAATTATTTGGAATTTAAAAAATGATTCCTTTATTTTCATGCAACAATAGCATTGAATGATTAAAAATGTTTTTAATTCATTAATAATTCCGGTCACAATAGCACATTATTATTCTGAAAAAAAAACGAGATAGAATCTTACGGAAGAAGAAGGAAGGGTTCATGGGGGAAGGGGGAAGGGGCAAAAATCGCCAAAATCATCCTTACGTAATTAATGAATGGACCCTTATGACATTTAGCAATTTCTAAAATACTTAGTGTTATGCTTAGAGTTGATATATGCTCTAGTGCCATTAATTTTTTTTTATAAAACTGTAGTGACAAGCGAATTTACAGTCTAGCTGATGGTAAGTGGCTACTGCAGTCCATGAATACCTACAACCAACTTCAAACAAAGAATGCTTAAAATACCTTGTCACTTCTGAGGATTAAGATAGAATTCGTCATAGCCTGTAAGGCTCAATTTACATTGCCGCGGAACGGAATGGAAGCGAATTTTTGTAACGAAATTGTACATAGTAAAATGAATTTTATGTTAATTGTGTAACGTGCAAACTAGATATGAACCAAAAAAGAAGTCGCGCGTCTTCCGTGGAATTCTCGCGCATTCTCGAGAATTCCCGTAGCTACTGTCAGTCAGGCAGTCTGTGGAATCCGCGGGAAGTGGCGCAAAGGGTGACATTTTCATTTCTTCCATAAATCATGAACCCAAATATTTATTTTCCTTTTTCTGATATTTTTCCTTTTCTCATAATTTTCTTCTTCTGCCTCACAAATAAGCAATATGAAAATAATATCCAATCAACCATTCTTGTCCAAAAAAAGATATAGACTAAATAACTGAACGGTGCACATAGGCTGAAGGCGCAATGCTAGAGCATTCCCGCGAATTCGCGCGTCTTCCCGCGCGACGAGGCGAAATTGACGCTTCCGTATCATTCTATTCCGCCGCAATGTAAACTGAGCCTAAATATTTTGACTCTTATATCCTTCAGACCGGAACGCAGCAGTGCAGGCATTGCCATTTGGTGGTAGAAATGGGTAAAATTGTGGCACCTATCCAGAAGGACTCTTAAGCGGAAAAGGAGTCCTACCTAGTGGTATACAGAGTCAAAAGGTAAAAAATATAGTAAACTTCATAACCTAATATGACGAAATAACCCTACAAATTGAAATACCTTTACCTACACACCTACTTACTTTTCATACACGGACATTCAAAAAAATTGTATGGTACTCTAAGATTTTTAAAAATTACTGAATATATAGATAGTGATAGTTCAGTTTACATGACGTCGGAAAAGTACAATGTGATAGAGATAATAATAAATTCAATATTCTATGAGTCAATGCATTAATTTTGTTGCAAATTATTTCCTTACGCATTGCTTTTTACGCATTTCCAACCCGACCGATATATATATATATATATTATATTATCGTCATCAGGGAGAGAAATAATAAAATTAAACGGAATTTGAATAATAGTATTGGGTTCTAGGATAATTATTATATAAGAAAATAATAAATGTCCTAGAATTTACATTATTTATTAATTGTAAATTAATAAAGAAAGGCTTTAACATCCGCGATAACACCGTAAATGAAAGTAATTTGTTTACATAATTATATATAACTACAGGGCACAGGCCACGCAGACAGTTTTTCGAAAAAAAAAATCTGGAAGCATTCATGAGATTTTACTCGAACCTATGCTTAGCAGCATGCCCGCGTGGATTGGTGGCGTACCACTTGTCCCGGCTTGCTTATGATATTTGTACAGGTGAGGAATCTTGAATTTTTATCAGTACGATCCAGAAAAGAAGGGCAAAGCGACGGCTTGGCTGCTTTGAAATTAACCAACGCCTACCATAATGAAACGATCAAAACTAAAGATTTTGATCGTTAGTTTTTACACTTTGTCGGTATCAACTCTATTGTAATTGTACAAATTCCAAGAGGCGCGCAAACGGTTCGGAGTTTCAAAGTGCTGGACGACGGATGGCACCATATTGGTATTAGGTCCAGACTAGACACGGCACCGTATCCGCTCCAGACTGGACGTGGATGTTATCCCGAGCTCCGATTTGGTGGTGCAGGCCTCATCTGCTGTGGCGGTTGTTGCAAGTTCGGTAAAGGATACCAGGCCAGGTCTACTGAAATGAAATCTAAAAGAGTTGCTAAGAAATAAATTTCTCGTGTACTCTTGTGTATCTGGTTCGAACATGCCTGTATGTGTGTTTACAGTGAATTTACAGTTAAGTTTTTTCTCCATGTGTTTTATATTTTGTGTTGCTTATTCAATCAATATTTAGCTTTAATTTACCGAATTCTTAATTTATTTTTTATTTTTATGATGCAATAACATGACTGTTCGCGATAACAAAAAGTGATTAAAACATAGTGATTAAAACAATATTAAAATTATAATTAGAAACAGTATTAGTGACAAACCTAACTGAAAGGTGCAATAGTGTAATTTTACAACATGTTTACATCCCCTTAGTATTATAGTAATAGAGCATCGTTTGTAATAGGTAAGACAAACCTTATTGTACAACACAAAGCATGTCAATCAGAGCGCGGCACACTATAGAACAATCGGGCATTGTGTAAAGGCGGCTCTTCACGTTGGCTAACATAGTGGCGAATGTGTTGGCAAAAGTTTGTGATGGCGTTCACACGTTGGAAGGTCGTTCAGTTTGCTTCGGTTCAGGCCAATGTGCGAACGAATTTATTAAAATGGATATTGAGGCGTTAACAGCTGCTGCGGTTTATTTATTCACAGCATACCGCTACTACGTGAGTAGTAAGAAAAGAGTGATCAAAAGAAATGGAAAATCGATAACCCCAAGAAATCGTACCTAACGATTTCTTGGGGTTTCTGATGGAGCTTGTGTCTTAAAGACAGTTTGCTCTTGCTGTTAACTAGCGGGTGGAGGCGACTAGTGATGAATTTTGCACGGTTGCGGACATTGCGAATGTGTTTCGCGAATGTCATACCTTCGTCGAATGTGACTCCTAGATATTTGGCCGTTGGTTGCCAGGGGATCTGGCGGCCGTACAGGGTGATCGTACCTAACGATTTCTTGGGGTTTCTGATTTGACGATTGGAAGTGGAGATCCTTTGAAAGTGTATTGCTACACTTTTCTCAGGATTCACTTCGATTCTCCATAAGCGGAACCAATCGCCTAAGCGGTTGACGGCTATTTGGAGCTTCTCGGTGAGGATTATTTTATTGTGATGGGCGACGAAAAGTGCGTATCATCGGCGAAAAGAGCAGTATTCACTACTGGGTCCTTCGGGATGTCACTCGTGAAGAGTGTGAAGAGTAGTGGGGAGAGGACGGAGCCTTGTGTAACTCCAGCCTTGATGGGACGCTTTGTAGAGCGAGTACCCTCTATTCGATAGCGAAAGTGGCAATTGGCAAGAAAGGCTCTGATGTTACGAATGAGGGTAGGATAGAATTGGGGCTTCTGCGTCACTTGCTCTCGCTTTCCTCGAGCTACGTGCCGCTGAAGGCCCCAATTCTCTCCAGTAGAGGTCCAAATTTTTAGTCTAACCAAATTAGTGCCTATATGCTCGCAAGTTTCTATATTATATCAATTTATTTTTTGTAGGCCTTTTCTATGTGTAACTAGCGAACGCCAGTGGCTTTGCCCGCACGGTCTACTATTTTTCTATCCCGCGCGAACAAGTGTACTTCCTCTTCCAGTTGAATTATTGAGCATTATATTCAGAGCGTTTGTAAGATACTGCTGTTATTGCTGCATCTATATGATTAATTTCTAATGATACGACTTGTTTTGACTAACTTCAATATGGGCAGTGCTAATAAAACAATGTTTTTTTTGGATAATTATACCTAGCTCCTATTACTTGCACGAGTACAATTATCATTACCTTGTTAGCAAAATCTATCGTGTTAACATAACACCTCTACAATTTCTTCTATTTATGGTCAGGTATTTCAACATATGTAGGAATAAAATTAAAAGTGTGCAAGCTGAGCTTATGCTAAAGTTTCATTATTGTTTTATTCTCATAGCGAGTGCACGTTGATTACAACGTTCGTCAAATATCTATATTGGTGAGTTTAATCATTTTTATTATTCAGTAATTCAGTCGAGATTAACTTTTATTTGTTTTTTATTTTTATTTTTGACACATTCTTGTTTTGTTAATTGCAGATCATGGTCAACACTGAGGAAACATTGATTCTAATCCTATCACTAATCCGTATTACTATGCTCAGGATGTGAATAAATTTATACAAAATTATTACAACCAAGAGGAGTGGCTTCATGATTTACCACTAAATAGAATAGCTATAAATGAAGAGCAGCAATTGAAATCAAAGAAATGTTCCAGGAAGAGAAGCCGTTCTCAAGAACCATCATCATCATCATACATTATCCCCCAAGATAAATATAAACGAGGTCGTCGTCTAATTAAAATCAACATTTACGAACTTAATGAGCAAGAAGAAAATGTCATCAACGATCTTAGTACTAATATAAGTTAATTAATAGAATCAGGCGTTACTTAGCGGAAATCCATTATATTAAATTTGGAAAAATTTACTTTGCCAATATCCGTTCAATAAAATAAAATGATGTGTATTACCTAGTTTGAAGAGCACCTCCCGCACCTACAAATTGTCTTATAAAAAAAATTGGTGAAAAATTATGTGAGAACTAGTAATTTAAGTAATGTAGCTTGTAAAATATAATAAAAGTTATTATATATTGGATTTTATTGCTGTTTTATTATGTATCATCATCATTATTTAATTGTGTAGAGCGAAAAAAAAGACATTTATTGTTCCAACGAATGTATTTATTAAAACTAAATATAAAGTTATAAACATGATGTAAACAACTACTCTAATGGGCAATTCCTGTTACATATGTGACTGGCCGGTGAGATTTCGGTCGTCGGCATCTAGCGGAACGGGGGGTTCGATTAGAACGTTACGGGGCCTCCGGAGCTGCGTTTACTACCAGCGGTTTGGGATGTGTCTCGACCCTCTAGAAATGGCGCCGAGACATTTCCTTGAAATACTCAGAGATCGTCGGAAGTTGACAGTCTCTGTGTAGGTCGGAATTTCGCTGGTACCACCGAGCTCCGGTGGCTATGCGAATGAATCTATTTTGGACGACTTGGAGGTCGTACAAGTGTCTATGGGACGCGTGCGCGCGCGAAAACTATGGTTGCGTAAGACATGATAGGTCTTAGTCTTACTCACGCTTTGTATAGATGGAGCTTGTGTCTTAAGGACAGTTTGCTCTTGCTGTTAACTAGCGCGTGGAGGCGTCTAGTGATGAATTTTGCACGGTTGCGGACATTGCGAATGTGTTTCGCGAATGTCATACCTTCGTCGAATCTTAGTACTAATATAAGTTAATTAATAGAATCAGGCGTTACTTTGCGGAAATCCATTATATTAAAATTGGGAAAATTTACTTTGCCAATATCCGTTCAATAAAATAAAATGATGTGTATTACCTAGTTTAAAGAGCACCTCCCGCCCTACCTAAGATAGCGGTCAGCCATCGTAGAGTCTACTACACCTGAAGATGCCTCGTGGCGAAACACGTGTCGTATTGTCGTCGGTGGTGTGTCTTTCCTAGTGTAGTGGTGGTGGGAGTAGTGGTGCTGGGATTAGTGGTGACGGGGATAGTGCACGCAATTGAGGGAGGGCGGGAGGTGCTCTTCAAACTAGGTAAGACACATCATTTTATTTTATTGAGCGGATATTGGCAAAGTAAATTTTTCCAATTTTAACTAATATAAGTGTTCAATATGTCGCGGATTCAATGTATGATGAAGTGTTAGATGCTACAAATTGTCTTATAAAAAAAATTGGTGAAAAATTATGTGAGAACTAGTAATTTAAGTAATGTAGCTTGTAAAATATAATAAAAGTTATTATATATTGGATTTTATTGCTGTTTTATTATGTATCATCATCATTATTTAATTGTGTAGAGCGGAAAAAAAGACATTTATTGTTCCAACGAATGTATTTATTAAAACTAAATATAAAAGATGTAAATGTGTAAATAACATGTAACTTAAGGTGGTACTAGTCGCGGACTCGAACTCACTGGTGGGCGCGGCCAAAAAGCACGCTGTCTCACGTGGCATCGTGCCCGACAGAGATAGTATCAGTGATGAGCAGAGACGCTAGTCTTCACGCACGTCTTGTTCGTACGGCGTTCCGAACCGTTCCGAACAAAAACGAAGTTACACGATGCACACAACATACCGCCGCTACGCTGTGCGTGCCGCTCGACGCTTGCCGAGAAATGAAAAAAACCTATGTACAAACTCGTACTATTTTGTATCCAAAACCTACCACAACTGTATTTATTACATGCTTACGAGGTAATATTGGGTTATACTTTGGAAAAGAAGATATTCAAAATGGAGCAAACTGATTAAAGGTAAACAAGAATCACCTTGTTTCGGAGGTACGTGTAAAAATCTAAAAAGTATGATTAATTATCAATGAAAATCCACTATTAAGCTTTAATAACATAACCTCGTCACTCGTATAATATGAAATAATAAATAGGTATTTCCAACCAATAAATGTAGGTTGAGATGTATATAGAGATACGTTGAGAAATTGGAGTGATATATTTAATATGTTTTTTCTTACTTTCGTGTTCATTTCGTCTTTTGAGCATTTAGTTTGTCAGTCGCCATTTATCATAGTCATTGGGCAAAATTGCGCACATGCAGGTGATTTTGGGACAGTATTGGGAAAATAGGAAAAGGAAAATACTCAGGCTGATATACTATCACCATCTTGTTGGACAATATATTATCAATACTGTTTACGCAAAAGCGTTGGTGTCAGGCATCGACGTTAGATGGCGCTCCGCTCGGCTGATACGGGATGAAGTTCGTGCGGGTTGAACGTCCGAACTTCCCAACGGTGGGAGTCGAGAGCGAAAGATTAGATGTCTTCTGCGCGTCGAGAGAAGGCAGTCCGTTTTGATAGGAACTCTTAGATCTAATTTTATGTTAGGCGCTTATAGTAAATTTACCACTGGGAGTGGTGGCTCGTGTTGAGAGTTTACCCGACTTTAGGTTTAACGCAGAATCTTTATAATTGATTCGACTGTATTAGTTACTAGTGCGGTAGTTAATATTCTAGAAATAACGGTGACCTTTGATCCGTACGTTC